>OX101740.1:5509275-6109275 GCA_944452665.1 Stenoptilia bipunctidactyla | reverse complement strand
AGTAATCACGACCCATCGCAAGTGCACATTCATATCACTCATATAAATGATTAGTCGCTAAATATCAATCTATTTCCAGGACCGTGGCAGCGACCAATATGAACGAAACCTCCTCACGTTCGCACGCTGTCTTCACCATTTTCTTCACGCAACAGAGACACGACCAAATGACCGGATTGGACTCCGAAAAGGTATGGCAATTTATTAACATTTCATGACCTAAATACTTGTGATTTTTCATATGATATTGATTTGGTATACATTTTTCACGTTTTTGACCCCGACCGAGGTCACCCCTCCAGTGTATCTTACTTTTAAAAACTTTTATAACAATTTAGTTCAATTCAGTATAAAATAAACTGATTCTAAAATGAAAAACCGGAGCGACGGCGCTCACACATCCCATTTTTTTTTCAAATATAGAACATTGTTCTTCTTTAACTAAAACAGGAGGTCCGATTGGGTCAAAATTATATATACACACAAAGCTGCATCACTAGAAAGTATTCTGAATATGAAAGTTTGCTTTTTACGCGTGTTACCCTATGACATAATAATTCGAATGAGAAAACAGATAAAAAACATATTCTGGTTAAGCTTTCGGGAACAGTGAAGAGTAAAAGACCGACAAGAAACTGGTTGTTAAAGAAGTTGCCATCTTGTCTTTTATTTAATAATTAATATTGATTTATTTCCCAGGTGTCCAAAATCTCGCTCGTAGATTTGGCCGGTTCCGAGCGTGCCGATTCGACCGGCGCCAAAGGAACCCGACTGAAGGAAGGAGCTAACATCAACAAATCATTGACTACCCTCGGAAAAGTCATTTCGGCTTTGGCGGAAATTGTAAGATATTTTGTATTAAGTTCTTAAGTAGAGACCTGATTTTTCAATCGTTGGATATAAGTTATTTCATGAATAATGTATTATTACTCGGCGGGATAAAGTTGTTTTACTATTTTTATAACTATATGGCAATAACATTAAACTTGACACTAGCTTGAAGTTGTAGAGTAATAATACTTCATTCATTAGATAACTTTTATCTGACCAATGAAAAATTGGGCCTTAGTAACATATCGACATAAGTTAAAGTCTTAATTGCTGTTTTGCTATGGGTTTTAGACCAAACGATCGATCGTCGATTGAGGGCGTCGATCGATAGTAGAATGGATTAGTCGACATTGATCGAGCTGATGGAATATAGTTGGGGTTACTCGATCAACGGCGACAGACCATCGATCGGGATCCGTCGATTAATTAGAGCTACAAACCAATCGCTCGACTTCGATCGACGTCGATCGATGACCTCGATCGAGGGTCGGTCAATTGGTACGGTAACACCCTTAAATGTCATTCTGAACAAGAAGTATTTTGTAATACTTGTACTTTTTCTTACATTAAGTACTTACATATATCTCGGGTGTAATGAAGAGATATGAAGCAAAACAAACTTTTGTTTGTTTTATGATTTGATGGTTTTTTGTTCAAAAGAAAGTTTTGTAACTTAATTATTATAACTTCCATCATGGCATAGCTTTTTTGATTGCTCAGCAGCTCATTTTAGCCATTATATGTAAAAGTTTGTTTTGCTGTCACAAATATAAATTTAAAGGGACATTATATATGAATTATCACTTATTATTAAAAGGAAAACATTAATTACAGTAAATAATATTACTATTTTTAATTATCCTATTTTTAACCGGATATGAGTGTTATTTTTTCAAAAATCGTATATATTGCGAATAAATATCTGGTTGAAAATAGTTTATCATGTACTTATTTTTTTTTGTTTTATTTATATTTATATAAAAGTATATGTTATTATTTATCAATTATATATGAATCATTTCATTACTAACTTCATACTGTTTATCTTCTTCAATGCCACTTTAATTTGGATTGTTCTAGTCGGTAAGTAATTCATTTATTTTGTGGCCTAAAAACTAACTTGATTATGAATCATTAATGACATTGAAGCTAACTTCGTTTATTTTTTATTTTGATAAAAAACTGTTTTAAGCATCATATAATTATATTTCATATATTTTTTACTTCTACAACATTTTGATAAAAAGATTTGTATTGTCGTTTTCAAGATTGCGAGCCGATTGCATTACCCATATGAAATAAAGTTTGTTATTAAATTTAATAGGATTTCTGTTTTTAAATTGTGTCTTGGCTTGAGGGCGTCAAGTCAGAGGCATTATTGTCCTATGTTGTACGTGTACTCGTATATTATTTAATAATTTTTAAATTTGAAGGTTTTTGCTCGAATTTTAATTGAGTTAACTTACTAATCAGGACTTTATCCGATTCTGCACTTAGAGGGTCAAACGAATTATTAACTATTACTTGATTCTTTTTAACGAGAAAAGGCGGGAATAGAAAACTGTAACTTCAAAGTCCGCAACCATCAACTTCTGCTGAAGAAAGCTTCATCCCGTCAGATTTTGGCCATGACCAACAAATATCACAATCTCAAACTATTAAAATACCCAAAAAACACCTGTCCCTAAAATTTGAAAATTGTTCTCATTTCTCTATAAATTTCAACAAATGAAATGTTTTATTCTTGTAATGCCGGTTTTTTTCTACTTACCTCACAATCGAGATGTAAAGCAGAATAGTTAGCTCGGGTGTAAGCATCAATTGCACCCTCGAACTATAGGCGAACGAGCGCTAAATATCTCGGGCTGCAATTGATGCCTTACAGCCCTTGGCTACTAATCTACTATTACTCACAAAAGTGACACCAGAAAACGACTTTGACATTCATGCTAGTACTGCCATATAAAAAGTTTGCAAAAACCCCCAGTGTCTACTTACGTTAGCCAGACTCTACATTAGTATCTTCACTATATTACGAAAGGTAGATATGTAATGTTTTTGAACCAAAAAAAAACGTACTTTACTAAATTATTATTTAACGTAACCCATCCTTTCAGGCGTCCAAAAGCAAGAAGTCAAAGAAAGCCGACTTCATTCCGTACCGTGACTCGGTGCTGACCTGGCTTCTACGTGAAAATCTCGGCGGGAATTCCAAAACTGCTATGATAGCCGCTATATCACCCGCCGACATTAATTATGATGAAACCTTGAGTACTCTCAGGTAAGAGATTATTAACTTGATATATGTAAAATAATTCTTAATCTAAAGCTAAACTAAGTTAAATAAAAACACTTGCATTTCTTTTCATGGTCAATTGTATTTTTGATTTTAACTTCACGTATGGTGTCTCTGCTGACCCGTGGTAGTGAGATATTCTTACTAAAAATTAAGTTAAAATGTATGACTATACTCTAATAATTTTGTTTAATTTAAGTTTGTGTTGTGAAATATTACAATATTAGATAAAAGATTAACTGGATTGAGTAAAAATCGAGTGAGCTTTCTTTCATCATAAGAAAAAAAATATGAAATTGTCCACATTTAAAACTTAGCTGTAAAACGTGTTGATGGTATTTGTATAAATTTAAAACAGGGTTTGTTAGCTTATTTAAAAAAAATACTTTAATAGGAATGATATGTTTCTGTTTTCTTATAAGCATGGACTAAAATAAGATAAAAGGGATTTTCATTTTATTATTTGCAGCTGATTAAAATATTTTTATAATATTTAAAATCCAATTCAAGAAATAACAAAAAATATGTTTCATATAAAAATTACATTACTTTTACCACCTATTTTTAAACTACGATTAAGTATACAATAAATATTATAAAACCGAATACTTATAGATACGCCGACCGCGCCAAACAGATCGTATGCAAAGCCGTCGTCAACGAGGACGCAAACGCTAAACTCATTCGCGAACTCAAAGAAGAGATACTCAAGTTACGTGAGCTGCTCAAAGCAGAAGGCATTGATGTCGAGGAGGGTAAGTGCCACTACGGATCTTATTCTCTGCGATGTAGGATTCAATTTGGTTTTTGAGTGCTTCGAGAAAATTATGACCACCTTTGATAACTCATAAAACGCCTTTTGTACTGCTGTTAAAGAGTGTTGCCATATATAAAATGGATTAAGGTATTATGTACTAAAACTTAATTGTTTTGGCAGTTTTTTATTTCAATTGCAATTGAATTGAGAAATGTCAAGTGATATGAATGAATAATAATGAATTGGATACACAAAAACCACACAAAAACCAATTTTATTGTAAAAACAATACTTTATAAAAGAGCCTGTAGTCGTCACGTGAATAGACCGTGTTTTTGTATTTGTGTTCCACAATATGAAAGCTATAAAACGCCACTATAACTCAGGATACTAAAATAAAGCTTTTGTTTTCAAAATCCACCACATACTAGGACCAGATGGTAAAGTGGTGTATGAAAAGAGAGAAATGATTATGTGTAAGTAAATTAAAAAGAGGCTTTACTGCATTTGCATTGTACACCCGTACGCTTTGGCCTCCTCTTTTGATTGAGTCGCCAGATAAAAAAAAACAATGATAACATCTGCAACTCAAAGTCACTTCAATCAAATATTTAGTTTTGAATCTATTTGCACCCCTCCAAGCTTGTGGCGTTCGTAGGTATATTATATATATTTTAGTATATATATAATGCGTCACTACACACTAAAGTGTGTAACCCACATTCGCAGCTTCGATACTCTATTATGTGTACGTTGGTGTTGGTATACTATTTACATTATTTGGTATATTTATATGTTAATTTGGTGTGTCGTTTATGCATAAATATTAAATGTACGTTTACACTGAGCATTTTAAATGGACTCGTATGACGAGGAAGTTTAATTTGAAATGCTCGGAGCTATGAATAATATATATGAAAACGTTCGCTCGCTGCCACTTTGATTCAATTGGCTATAGTTTCGACAAAATTTCTGTTCACTGGTAAAGGCCACGGGCGTAATAATTATTATTCAATATAATATAATTATCAATATATTGCCATAATAAAAAAAAGCTTTATATAGCTTTTGCATTCGCATGTTTTATATCTATCAATGTTTTCTACTTTTTATTCCAAGATATATTAGAGAAATTGGCTGGAGATTAAATTTTATAAGTATCGCCTGTTTCTTTTATTGTCTATTCTTACTGGCCATTGTATTTGTAATGACTACTTTATAAAGTTTGTAGTACCTATTGATTTTAATATAATACGGTAAATATAAATAAGTATGCAAAACTTTAGTATATTTGAAGACTATCAAAATTTCATCAAAAAAGAATAGAAGGAGTATGTAAAACTATTTTACGAACTTCACATTTTACACATTTTAAAGTGTCAACATTTTAGATTGTTTATATATATTTGAAATTACTTACTTATTGATTTCACATAACACTTTATTTTGTGTAAAATGTTATAAGTAATTAATATCGACACTGTTTGTGATCACAGTGCACATTAATGTAAATGTTTTATTGTAAAATGAATATCTATATCTCTAATAGATCTAAACATAACTTCTTACAAACAATCATGCTAAAAATATAGACCTTGAAACGGATGTATTGTCGTTCAATTATGTTCAATAACCCGACATTCAGAAACAAGTTTAATGATAAGCCAGTAATTTTTTCGAATAGCAGAATTTTTGGATAATCAATTTATCGATTTTAATGCAATTTACATTGAACCTCTTAAGTAGTTTCTAACAATTTAAATTATAATAGTGAAATAAAAAAGAAAAAAAGAAAAAATATATAGATACTTAAGAATCTTTCCTATAAAGTCGGCTGCAAAGACTAATGGCCGGTTGTTCCAAATCATCTGCTTTTTTACAAATTCCGTTTTACATTTTACGTATACTATTACTTTTGCTATTACGAATTCGTAAATTTCTGTTGCTCCAACAAAATTCCTGTAAAAGTAACAGTATAGAAAGTAGCCAGGCGTCAAAAACGTTTACTCTTCCATTTCAGCTTGGGAGCTTTTTATTACCATTTTTTTACGTGGCAAGACCTGTCATACCTTTCAAAATAAACTATCGTGATTGGCTGACTGTATGACAGACAATGCATTCAATATTGTGATATGATTGTCAAAAACAAACTAAATAAATTGTTTATAATTTCTAAAGTTGTTTGTTTTTTTTGCTTTAAAATAGTATAATGGAATAATATCTGAAGATAATGTTGCGCTGGAAAAGTAAGTACAACATCTTCAGCACCTATGTACCTATTTAATTTTTCACGTTTTCATAGAAAATATACCGAGCTTATTGTGTTTGTTTGTTTCAAACAACGAAGTGCTAAATTCAATGAAGATGAGTCGAATTTACTCAATAATCTGTTAAAAAATAACATATTTAATTAAATAAACAAACAGGCATGATACCTTTTGTTTTAAAAAAAATTAACTCATATACTTAAGTGTTAAATCATGTACATTTTTTCAGGTAAAGTTACACCTAAGCAGAGGGAAGATGCCTGGCGCGCCATTACCAATGAATTTAATAGCGATCCCGCATGCTCCTTTGCCAGAAAATCGCACCAATTAAAAAAATAAATGGGATTATATGAAGCTTTGCCACAGCGACTGTCGCGCTACCAGCAAATAGAGCAGGCCAGGCAGCACTTTTGGACTCGGTGGTCAAAGGAATATGTATCGGAGCTACAAATCCGGGTGAAGTGGAATAACTTTTGAGACACCTTGAAAGAAAATACGCTTGTTCTTGTCAAGGAGGACAACTCGCGGGTGGGATTTTGAATTACACATCTGGAAAATTGGATTGAACTGGGTTTATTTATGTAGGGGTGGGTTTTCCCTTTCGATTAATACCCCTCTTGTTTTGCAGAGATGCATAGTTTTTTAATTATACGTGTTTGAAATTTCCTATACTGAAACGATATTTTACATACAAAAATTCAATTTATATGATTGCTTGGTAAAACGAAACGTATATCCAGACAATCCATTTGTGGCAGAAGATGGAATGCATACCCAAAGGATTGAGTCTCAGTGGCGGGTGGTTAAAAGGTTTTTCTATAAAGATAATTATAACCACCCAGAAAATTTTGCTGACATTATAGTTGAATACAAGTGGAGGCGTTACTTGCTAAAATATGTATATAAAAGACCAATTTATGGAATTGTTAAATGTAATAAAACAAGTTTATAAAATATAATAAATAATAAGAAAAATATTGTTGTTTTATTAATATGCGTACTAGTGAAATGTTCAATTATTAACGTACAAAACAAAACGTATGTTGTTCGCCCTTATAAACGATAAGAGTCCAGTATTAACTTAATAATTGTAACTTTTACAATTTGTGTCACAGACCGACATGGACCGGTTAGGTTAGGAGGTTAATGCAAGGAGCGAAGCAAAGCGGAGCACTTACTACAAGGATCCGCACCTCCCCCTCAGAGGGGGAGGTCACCATCCACCTCCCCCCCCTAAATTCGACGGCCCATATACTGTAGTTTTACCAAAATCACCCCTAATCAGTGATTGATAACCCTATTTTTGAGGTTATAAATAACAAACTTCAAAATTCATAAAAAAAAAACTAGTCATCTCCGCAACTCCGCATCGTGGTGGGGAGAACCCCTTTGCCCCCCCTCCCCCCCTCCACCCCAAACCTAAATTCCAGATGTGTAATTCAAAACCGATCCCCAACTCGCCCCCCCTCAAGTGGTGCATGGGACGAATCATCGCGATCTACCCAGGGAAAGACGGAGTGTCGAGAGTAGCTTCTATACGAATGGCTACAGGCAGCACTATACGTAGATCATTTTCTAAAATTTGTCCACTACCTATAGAATGCAATGATACAAATTAAATAAGGTGTTTCTCTATTGGAAGTCGGTACTTCCAAGGCCGGGGGCATGTTAAGAACGCATCCCTACGGTTTAAGAAATACTATGTTTTAACGCAACGTAACAGATGAAAGAAGCCTGTGAAAGAATCCTGCGGAGAGGAGGAACTTTTATACGCAACGAACTTTCAAGCTTTACACACACGCATACGCACTAAATCAATTTCTATAATTAAAATCATTTATACTTGTAATATCGAAAAATATAAGGTTTAAATACGACACAAAGGCCTATTATTAACAGAGTGCAAAAAAGTATTTTTTTTAATAATTAAACCAAATTTAGCACACCTACTGTAGGTTATTTTCCATTTTCCAATCAAAAAAATATACTTTTACGTTATGAGGTGGGTCTGAGCTCCGTATAAAGTATACGTAAAAAGTAACTGTAAAAAGTATAAAAAAAATGTGGTGCAACACTTTTTACGGGATACTTTTACGTTTTACATTTTTTTTTACGAATTCGTAAAAGTATAAACTTGGAACAACCGGCTGTAAAACTTCGACTTACAGTTACTACACTAAATTGACAAAACGCGTTATAATCGATTAAAACCATCTTCAAGTTAACCTCCTATTGCCAAAATTAACAACATATTCTCAAACATAGCTGGCGACGACAATGCGGCTCCCCGTACCAAGGGAGAGGCCGTGGCCGCTTCGCCGAAGCTGTCTCGAGCCGCCACCGCCATCGCTGAAGAAGCGGTGGATCAGTTGCAGGCTTCGGAGAAGCTTATTGCTGGTGAGTTTGTGTGTTTTTCCCTGGGCTATAACCTGGCAAATAATTCAATGAAGTAAACTGACAGTTTGAACTTTCAGAAAGAAAATAATGACACCAGTTAAAAACTTCGTAGTGCAAGAATTGAATGAGAATGACTGAAAATAAATGAATCTTTGTCATTTTTTTTAAAGCAGTGTATAAATACGCGAGTTTGAGGTGTGTACCTCATCTTTACAGTTACTGTTGTGAAAATAATTAATTACCATAGATGGTTACCTACAGAGAAGTAACATTTGTTTTTTACTATTTTGTTAAGTCAAGGGAAAAGTAAAGGACGTAAAGAATTTCCACTCTAAAAATGGGAAAATGAAAGTATAAACTTTTATTCTTTTCTACCCTAAAGTGAGTACCTACACTAGAACTGTCATTTTACTGCATTGAATGATTTGCCGGAGTGTAGCCATAAGTTGCGGAGTTGCATAGCTAGCTCCCAGTCGTCATGATTTTTTCCAACGAGTCAAATAATGTTTTGTCGCGTTAATGGTCAAATGAGATGAAATAAATTACAAAAACGATTTTAATTGTTATTTTTTTGTGAAATTGTTATACTTTTTACAGGAAATTTATTAACCTCTCATTCATAAACGCATGATACTCTCTTTTTAATTAAAATAGGCACTGCTATGAATAAAAATGATTGCGCTCTTTGGTTTTTAAAGGAGTTAACGAAACTAAACGAATTATAAACCTTTGTCAAATTCACTTGTCTACTTCTCTCAAATTCAATAAGGGGGCATTTATATAATTTTTCCGTAATAAAGAAAGAGGATTTTGAATACATTGCTTTTTCTGTTTATTCTATGTTTACCATAATTCTCCTTTGCGGTCTCCACCCAGCGGAATAATACAAGCCTATAAGAAAAAGCTTTTCTTTTTCTACCAAATAGTTATTCTGTTAATTAAGATAATTGGTTATCATTTATTTACAATTTTTCCTTTACTTCTAGAACTAAACGAAACTTGGGAGGAGAAACTCAAGCGCACAGAAGAAATTCGCGTCCAACGCGAAGCGGTATTTGCCGAAATGGGTCTGGCCGTCAAAGAGGGCATCACTGTGGGAGTGTACTCGCCTAAGAAGACACCACATCTTGTCAATTTGAACGAGGACCCTAATTTGTCGGAGTGCCTCATCTATTATATTAAAGATGGTAAGGCGGTTTTAAATATTTTATATGTTATTAAGAACTTAGTAGTTAAAAAACCATTTAAAAGTTGATCTTTTATGATTTTATTCATATATTCGCTTAGAAACAGCCAAATAAAAGATAATTAATAAAAAAATAAATATTGCCCAGAACTAAATTGAAGAATTGAATAACATATAGAATAGATGTTGATACGAATGCTGAATAGAGGATGAACGTGGAAGAAGCGAAAGTGGTGTGTCTGGATCGACGCAATTGGTGTTCCCTTGTCTCTGCCTACCCCAAGGGGAGACAGGCGTGAGGTTATGTATGCTGATATTCTCAGAATATAGTCATTATAACACGCTTCGTCCTATTACTCACAAATAACAATCAAGACTTTGTGTTCAAAAAGGATGGTATGATGTTTATTTTCCATTACACTTGATAGAAAGTGATCACAATGGTACACGTCAATCTAAAAGAAAACCTTTTCACTCGACGCTTGAAAATACCAGTACTATTATAGTGGTCAAGAAAAACAGACGCATGCAGTTAACTCCACTAATAAAATTCAATAAAATATTAAACTCTATTTCACATAAACAGGTGTGACTCGTGTCGGTACTTCTGAAGCAAACGTGCTGCAGGATATTCAACTTTCGGGCGCTCACATTAAGTCTGAACATTGCATCTTCGAGAACACTAACGGCGTGATTTGCCTGATCCCACATAGAAACGCTTTGGTCTATGTTAATGGACGCGAGGTAAGTTTGAAATTGGAATGGAGCATTGGAGTTGCTAAAAGTAGATTTATGGTCGTATATGGATGAAATTCAGTAACGGTAACAGTGGAATTAAATAATCATATATTTACATGTCTTATTACAAAAGGCCTTTCAAGATTAACAAATAGGAATGTTCAGTATGACATTATGAATTCTTTACTTACAAAATCATTAAAAATACGACGTAATTCTGAAAAGTCTTTTACATTATTCAGATATTGAAAATATACATATTCGTTAAATATTTGAAAAACAATAGAAATTCCTTAGAAATACTTACCGTCATTAAACTAAGAAATCTTACCTTAAAGTTAACGGAAATTTAAAAACACACGGCGACAAATATACAGGGTGACTGGTGGGTCACTTTTGAAATTCGAGGATGTGATAGTTTGAGATCATTCATGAAGAGAAAAAATATAATATATATTAAATATTTACTGAGTAAACTAAACCGAAAGTTAAAGAATTGATGACGCAACGCATGGTAGTAAAGTATGGTAGTAGCGTTGGCAGCGATCCGCGTGCCAAGTCACGTGACGCGATTGATTTAGGCGTAAGTAAAGTAAATAGTAACAAAACTTTATTTATTTATAGGTAACTAGCTTTATCCCGCAACTTCGTATGCGCGTAACTACCCTTCTCGTGGAAATTTCAGAAACTATACAACCAGACACCCACTGAAAGAACCTTTATACCAAGTTTCACACCCATGCACTCAAGGAATAAGGTTTTTCATACAAACTAAAAAGGCTAACCCTTTCCCGTGGGAATTTCGGGAATTCCTTCCATAATACAAACAGACACTTATTGAGGAACCTTTACATCAAGTATCACATCCGTGCACTCAAGGGATGGGATTTTTTCATACAAACTAAAACATCATATATTACCCGTTCCCGTGGGAATTTCGGGAATTCCTTTCATAACACAACCAGACACACATTGAAAAACCTTTACACCAAGTTTCACATCGGTGCACTCAAGGAATAAGATTTTTCATACAAACTAAAAAGTCCTATATTTCCCGTTCCCGCGGGAATTTCGGGAATTCCTTCCTTAGTGCACCCCTACATCCTTTAAAGAATGTATGTTCCAAATTTCAGCTCTCTACGCCCAGTAGTTACGGCTGTACGTTGTCTGTCAGTCACTCAGTCACTCAGTACCTCACTCACTCAGTCACTCAGTCAGTAACGGAACAGTTTTATATATATTGATTTTAGTGAAAAATTAAGTACCTACTTTTATAACATAATTATGACCAAAATCGAGAACAAAGTGCTCTCCTTCAGTGTCTAAATTTTTTCACCAGTCACCCTTTATATTATGAACATGAACTGCTGCCAATTATTAAAATATATTTTTGAATAAAATAAAATAAATAACTTACACAAAGCTATGAAATTAGTCAAATCAAAATTCAAAGTGATCCTAAATCCAATCCATCAATATAAAGCAGAAGATATTCTAATCATCATTTTCTTCCAGGTGACTGAACCAATAATCCTAAAGACCGGATCTCGTGTGATCCTGGGAAAGAACCACGTGTTCCGTTTCACTCACCCCGGTCAGCCCAGAGAAGAGAAAGTAGAAGCCAGGGGAGAGAAAGAGAAGGAGGCTGAGGCTGAGACCGAAGCTGATACTCCGGGTGAGTGTGGATAGTTGAGAATAGTAGAGAAGTTGAATTTTGTATTTTCTAATCCTATAGCTTTTAGCTTGATAGTAATTTTAGATTTTCTTACATACTCTGTAAGAAATTCATTATTTATCTTCAATTATTGTTTTTTATATTAATTTGACATCATAAAATCACGCAATGCAAATCTGAAGAACATAAGCAATAAATAGTGTTCTTTATTTCTTAATTTTTTGAACACTTAATATAATAACGAATGTAACGAATGGGGTTTTTTGACAGTCTTTGGCCGCGTAGTAATAATTCCTTTGTAGTAATTAAAGAATACGTCACTTTAAAATAGAAATGAAAATAAACATAAATACATTCAAAAAGATGCTATATTTTACGTTATAAACCAGAATAAAACATTTACTTAGTTTAATTTAAAGCATACCTAAAATTTAATTTAGAACTGATTTGTAAACTAAAAAAATACGCGGCTTTTACTCAAATTTATTGTGGGAGGTGTCTGAGTAGTTTCGAACTCTTACGGAGTCCTTCATCAGGGGTGAGTGCAGTCGCGGCTGCGCCTCGCCTCGCACCTAAATACCTAAAATTATCTGTATAAAAATCTATTTCACATTCTTCAAAACAGGAACCGACTCACAAATAGTGGACTGGGACTTCGCCCAATGCGAGCTGCTAGAAAAACAAGGAATCGACCTAAAGGCCGAAATGCAGAAACGATTGGTCGTCCTCGAAGAACAGTTCCGTAAGGAGAAGGAGGTCGCTGATCAACAGTTTGAAGAACAAAGAAAGGTTAGTTGGACTGTCCGTAAGGTACTTTTACTCGACTGCGGCGAATAAAAAGGAGAGATATGATTTTGACTTGTATGTATGTGAGTAGGTATGGATGTTCATCTGTTCACTCATAACTTTTAAATTAAGTGTCATTGGAAGCCTCTTGATTGTCCGCTGTTTCAAGTATGACGTCACATTAAATGTCAATTTATGTAGTCATACAGCGCCTTCTGGAGAAAAAAACAAAAAAAAAATTGACTTGAATTTGGTTTCGTGTGGGGTATTAAATGACAGAGAATTTCGAATGTGCTAACACATTTCGAAATTGTAAACAATATTACTTTAAAATAAGTGAAATAATAAAGAAAGTTTAAAAACTACCACAAAATGACATTACTCCAAAATAAGTTAAATAAAAACATAGTTAAAAAATTAAATCTTGGGGATTTTTGTATTTTTTATTCTGCTTTTCCTCTACTTCAAGTACAATTCTGGAATGTTCGGAAATGTGCGTCGTATTGCACACGTAGTGAGAACTTTAAGTCTGTGAAAACTTAAAAATCCGAGACTTTTTGCGCGCTATTAAAATGTGGATGACCTATGGTACAGGATATACACACTTTTCGGAAACTCATCTTGGTAATCATATTGTTACCGTCACCATTAGTGCTCTAGTGTTCTGACAAGAAACAATTTCCTTCGTAAATCAAAGTACAAACCGCATCAATCAACAAACAATCAACAAAACAATCAACAAACCGCACAACTAATATCTTATTTATAAACTTAGGAAATATTTAAAATAATTTAAATTTTATGATTAAATCCTCCACATTCGCAGTATATCAACTGCTATTAAAGCTGATCATACTGTTTATAATCTTTGAAGCGTAGTAACATGTAATCAATATCGTTAACACCATCCGAGCATGAAAAGTTTAGTTCTCTTGAGACTTAATATCGCGTTATAATGGCAAGACAGTTCTCGTTCTATGCACTTAAACAACACTGTCTGTCTCAATATAAGGTAATCAAGTTTCGTGATCTACACAAACATTAATACAAGTGAATCTACGTTAACTCATAATATGAATAGTGTTTGTATTATAAGATAGTTTGAAGTTACTTCCATGCTGGACTGGGAGCGAACGAAAAACATAGAATGTACCAGCTGCTTCTCTTCCCGGGCATACTGTAAAAGTCAGTTAAGGGACAGAGGTTTTATTGGCATTTTTGTGGGCGATAGGCTGACCCCCTGTCACTGCAATAGCCTCTCTCCATCATTATAATACCTCATTTGTCAAACGTGACATCAGATGGTCTTATAACCACTGGTGTTCTGCCTACCCCATAAGGGATACAGGTGTGAAGTTATGTATGTATGTATGTATAGTTTGAAGTTACTTCTTGATGCTTTTATTTATTCATGATTTTTCAATGAAGCCATAGTGTGAGAGAAGTTTATAATTTTATGAGTAAATCTTTGCACAATTGAAGACACTGGTTCAAAGTCAAAAAAAATCTTATTTCGTAAGTATTTAAATACATTTGAAATAAGTCACACAATTTACAAATTGTACTGAATCTACCACCACTTGGGAAAGTCGATCTGTTGAGAAGAAGTGGCAAGAAACTCAACAGCAATCATCTTTTAAAAATACACAATAACAATTAACAATCTTCTTGCATCCGGATAACTTATAGTAAAACTTTATATAACACTTATCCTTAAATCTATCGAAGGGTTGATCTTAAATATTTTGGAATTATATTATAGAAGCGTACACATTGACCCATGAACGAGTTGGTGATCTTCTATTATATTTATTGAATAGGCAATCAAATATTAGACAGAAACGTAGACATAGATATAGAGGTAAAGATAGAAGTAGATAGATGTAGCGATAGAGATGAGAGATAATACAGATAATGTAGATGGAGACGGGAATAGTGGACAGAGACGGGACACAAACACGGACGTGGACATGGAGAAGTCAGAGTCAAATTCAAAAAAGTAAAATAGTTATAAAGTCAAAGGTTGTCTTATAGATCAAAATATCCTTAAACAATTAATACAAAAGATAAAGTTTTAAAAACATATGGAATACCTGTCTGTAGCTCAAATTCGGTTATTTAAAACACATCTTCAACTTATAGGTACAGTATATTTATGAATGCAAAAAAATACCTGATACTTTAAATGAAATCTTGTAACAGTGTAATTTAATATTGGTTTTACTAATTCCAATAGAATTACGAAGCTCGCATCGACGCTCTACAACGACAAGTGGAGGAGCAAAGTGTGACCATGTCTATGTACAGCTCTTATACTCCGGAAGATTTCCATAACGATGAAGATATATTCGGTAAGTTTATTGGAATATAACGGTTCAAATATGAAAACAGACTTTCTATTATTGTTCAAATTGAAATTTTACATTTTATATTTTGGACCTCATCTGTTCTAAGTTGGGCTTTACTTAAATACTCATAGATTACGAATGTTTAACATGGTAAAAGATTTAAATGTGTTTTTAAGTTAAATTTTCGCTTCGTGTTCTTCTTAACTAAATCTATTACTCTAGGACTTTATAGTTATTGCGTTAAGATAAAAACCAAGTAACAGCGCAATAGATCATGGTTTGCTGTAGCGCTTGTTTCAGTGGCAATTGTAACGATTATACTAAGAATGCAATTGTAATTATAAAATAATAAATAAATTTTCTGTACAGTAAATTGCAGAAGAATTTTCTATGAACAAGCATTAACAACTTTAAAACCAGAACTTAGACTTCAACCACCCCCAACAACGTCAATATTATTAAATATGCGAGATACATACTCAGTACTCGTTTCTTAAAAATATTGTCTATAGTAATAAAGAAAAGAGAACATCATCTTATTCAGAATGCCTCGTTTGCTAACGATATTATCTTTAAAACATGTGATTATAACCTATAATTTCGTTGCTATTTTCCCAGTAAACCCACTATTCGAGACAGAATGTTGGTCAGCGCGTGAGTTGGGTCTGGCGGCGTGGGCCTTCCGCAAGTGGAAGTATCATCAGTTCACCTCTCTCAGAGACGATCTGTGGGGCAACGCTATATTCCTTAAGGTAAGATATTGGCATTATAAATGAATGAAATTACGAATAAATGAGCCGTACTTCATAGCCCCAGAAAATACATTGCGCAGGAGCGTAGTTTACGGTAGTACTTAAGTAAATAATAAATTTTGAAGTTTTTCAACTATTTTAGAATTTCTGTACACTAATTGGTTACAATTACTATATAAATACAGCGATTTAAATATAGGATATGTTTCCGTTTCTTTGTATCTGGGGCTTAAATGCGAGCACAAGGATATATTGAAGAGAATAAGTATACAAACAAATAGTAATGACTCAATTTCAGATAAACTTAAGATTAAAGATTTATTAAAAATCGCTTCTCCGTACATAGACATTCCATTCCTCATTACTTCAAGTAACAGATTTGTACCAAATGACAAGACAGAAGACATAACAATGACAGTTTTGACAAAAAAAGAGTATCAAAAAATGGCGAAATGTAAAGACGACATAGCATGGCGGTTGCCATTTACATTAAACTTTCACATTTTTGTGCGCCATTAATTAAGCTTATTGTAAATTTTCGATATTTTATCGATACCAGCATAATTTTAGCTACCTTGTGGACTAGTGTTTATTAAATATTCCAATTTGGAAACATTAGCTTTACTCTTATTCATTTTTCCATACTAAAGAGGATCTATTCTTCTATTTGTAAAGAAATATAAAATAAAATAATGATGTTGTTTTGTCCCATTAATATGTAAGCTTATCTGAGGCCATCGCAATTCCAAAAGAATACATTACAAACGTATGAATCACTTAAGTTCATTTTATTTATCTGGACAAAGTTGTTTTGATTAACTTAATATATAAAATTAAAATACCCACAGCTCTACCTATAACAATTGAAAACAAACGATTTTGTCACATCACCAGGAAGCAAACGCAATATCCGTCGAGCTTCGCAAAAAGGTGCAATTCCAGTTCACTCTACTAACAGACACGCCCTTTTCGCCTCTCCCTCCGGAACTAGCCCTTAGGGATGACGCCGATGATGAATACAGGCCCTCAGCCCCTACAGTCGTGGCTGTGGAAGTCACTGATACGAAGAACGGAGCCACGCATTATTGGACCTTGGAGAAATTGAGGTAAGATTGAAGATTGATTGGTTGATCAGTGGTTGACGTGAGGTGATAGACTGTTTAGTTTCATAGTTAGCATGAGGTTTTAAGTTAAGGTAGTGAATAAGTTTGGTAGCAACTAATGGTTTCATTGTGTTAGATATGATCTTTTCTACGTATTTGAAATTTTCAATTTGGGTAGAGTTTATTTTGAAAAAAACGTTTAGGTTTTAGTCAGTTAAGGTATGGACTTAAAAATTAGAAAGATTACATAATAAAGTGACCTGAAAAGTAGTTAGTGAAAAGTAAACTGATTCGTATGTTTAGATACCTATAAATTAATGATTTCAGTGACAATAGACGAAGGTGTCTTATAATATTTTAGTTTCATTACGAAAACTGGCGTTACACTTCATTCTGCTAACTTTTAAATTATATGGTTGAACCTGTATTATATACAAAATATAAATTTATTTTACTTTCAACAGGAATATTTAATATTGTTTTCATTTAGGTACATATATTTTAAATATTTATAAACTTATGGCATCTTTGAAGAAGTTGATTTTATTATTAATTTGTTTAAAATTATGTAAAACAACTATTCAGTTGCCGTTTCTTTTTTGTATCCTTACTTATATATTATATAAATTTTGTGTTATTCAGTTTTATTTGCATTGTGTTGTCTTTTTTATCCCTTTTATTTTGTTATCTTAAACAGTTCAATATTTTAAGGAGAACTGATCCTTTGCTGTAGCACTGTAAAAACATTTTCGCACCCCTGACTGTTTCATTTAATAGCAAGTGAAATATTTATCTTTGAGGCATAAAATGTAACGTAGGTACCTGTCCCAATGTCCCAAAAGGTAAGTAATGTCTATAATAGTTATACCTATATGTATAAAGATATATAATCTTACCCTTTTGCAGTGCTTGATTTTAGTTGCTGCTTTTTGATCTAATTTCATATTTATATTTATTTTAAACATATATATTACCTAAATATCTAGCGCAACGCAATTTTTTTATTGATTAAATTCTAGTTTTCTGTTTTACTATATTATATCACAACAATAGTGAAACCTCTACAAAAGAAAATAATATAAGAAGAAAATAATGGGTGTTGTTTTGTATTTATAATTAGTATAATTCGTAGAAAGGTCAGGAACCCAATCGGTACCAATATGAGTTTATCAAAGCAAAGACTCATTTTTCGTCCGCCTATCTATACTAATATATAAAGCTGAAGAGTTTGTTTTTTTGCTTGTTTGTTTGAACGCGCTAATCTCAGAAACTACAAGTGGGATTTGATAACCCAACTCTTGAGGAAGGTTATAGGCTACATTTTATCCCGAAATTCCCACGAGATCAAAAGTTACGCGGGTCATACCGCGCGCGGTGGCTAGTTTAAGCATATAACCTTTAGAAGGTTCAGGACTACATCGTCCTATATTCTCCATAGACATCGTCTCGAGTTAATGAGACAGATATACAACATGAACGAGTCAGCCTATGGGGAAGAGGAAGGGGGGGAAGTCGAGCCTTTGGTGTTGCAACCACCGCCAGTCGTGACTCAGCCGCCAAACGCGCCGGACATACTGCAGTGTATCTCCGCGTGCGCTCAGCAAACGAGATTGTCTCTGGCTAACCTACTGCCCTCGAGGTTTGTCGGGTGGAAACAAAAAAACTCTTTTTTTTGTATTTCTCTAAAGATAAAAGTGAAATTTAGCCAAAAAATAAGATTTTTTGGTTTTGGAGTAAATAAATCTTAAAAATGTAGACATTTCGAACTACAAATATTATCTTTATCACAAAGTTACGTATAGTGACATGTTTTTATATTAATATGCAAAGAGTTAGTTTGTTTCCGCCCTCAAGAGCTAAAATGAAAGGAAAAAATGTGGCTTTATTTGCAGTCAGGCTTCCATCACGCCATAGAGACGTTGTTAAAAGACAACACCATATTCGGATCCTTTGTAAACCGGCTGAAAGTTATCACGCATTATTCCCCTACAAAATTTCTAGTGTATTGTACTGTGATTTGTAATTCTAGGTCTCTCTAGTAATTGTTTGAATTGAACGATAAAATTCCTTGGTCCTTTGCAAAACATATCAGTTTGATATTAATTGATATTAATTATTAGTTTATATTATGTCTCTTAAAGTTACAAATTTTGGCTGCATTTTCAAAAGATTTTTACCAACTGAGTTTATCAACAAAGGATATTACATAAAACTTTTAAGAATGCAGTTTTTAAGCAGTCAACTAGTTCATATATGCTTTTTAGTCATGCTTGCAAATACGCTTTTGCATGTAAATGTCGTCACTAGAAACTTGAAATTGCCTAATACATGCACGTTTAAATGTAATAAAACTGTCGTTGGTTTGTGTAGTTAATATTATGTTAAGTATTCGTATATCCATACGAAATTATATCTTTCGAATCACATAATATTGTGTGAAATGGCATTACCTTTTTAAGTGGTTTCTATGTGTATTGTTTGTGCTCTTGTTTTTAAATTCATGCAATTGGTCACACGAATGTTAATTGTAAATTTACGAATATTGTTTGATTTTCAAAAGATAAGTTGTTATTTTTCGATATTAATTAAGTATATAATTAAGTTTAACTTCTTTGTATTTAACTGTGTTGCCAAATTTTGAACATCAAATGCAAAACCTACATCTTACGTCGTTGCAAATGAAAATTAACGTAAAAATACATAAGAGTTTCTTTTTTCAAATACTTAGTTCATTTATCGTGCTAATTTATTTCTATTCTAAATTTAAATCGTTCTCTTCCAGACAAAGGCTCGAGTTGATGCGCGAAATGTATCACAATGAAGCCGAGCTGTCGCCGACGTCGCCCGACCACAACATAGAGTCGGTCACCGGCGGCGATCCGTTCTACGACCGGTTCCCGTGGTTCCGACTAGTTGGACGGTACGTTTTACTGTTCTGTTTCACTTACCAGACCAATCGATCGACGTCGATTGAAGTCGAGCGACTGGTCTGGTAGCTATAGTTGATCGGCGGATCCTTCCACGTTCCACTAACCTATCGATCAATTCCATCGGTTGATGTTGATCGATAGGACTGGTAGCTTTAAATGACCTACGGATCTCGATCGACTAACCAATCGATCGACGTTGATCGAGTAGCTTCGAGCTGAGTAACCCGGCCAAGTATTAAGCGCGCGGGGCATAGGGATGGACAAACATGGTCTCATCAAACAGCTCGATCTACGGCGACTAATCCGTTTTGCCATCGATCGACGATAGAATATATCGATAGAATATATCGATCGAAGTTGACTAATCCATTCTACCATCGATCGACCATCTGGCAAAACCCTTAGGATCGTAGTATAAAAGCTAACTTAGATTTGAAGTACTGAAGATTTGTCTTGAGGCTCGAATCGTGATCGACGTTTAAGTAAGTCTTCATAATAAGTTCCTTAAAGGTTTTGAAAATCGTTATTTCTCTTTTTAAAATTAGCGTTGTGCCTTCTTTATTGATTACCTACATTCTTTTTAAAATGATCATTAAAAAGTTGCAATGATCAAACGAAAAATGAAAATGAAAACTTTTTTATTCGTAGTAGGTATTTTTATACACTTTACGAACGTCAAAAGATGGATGAGGACGGCGCGGGTCCGGACGACATGACGAATCCTGGGGGAGGCCTCCGTCGAGAAGTGTGCGTCTCTCGGCTCATGTAGATAATGATCGCCCATTATCCACCAATGTCTTGGTGTTGTCTACTACTACTTCATCACGATTATGAAAACAGTTTCGAAGCCTAATCCATTCTACTGTTATCAAAGTTTATTTCGCTACGCTACACAGAAGCTGTAAATGATATTTTCTAAAAATATCTACTTATAATATTCAATATTTGTCGCTTCGTGATCTTCTATTTACTTACATGAATGATACACACAACCTTATTAAAAAAAGCTAACGTCGGAACACTTGTTAAGTACGTTTAGTTAATTTATCATTATTCAATTCTTCATTTTCACCCATTCACACTCCTGAAATTAAAATCAGTATCAAAAGGCGATAACAACACTCAAATTTTCAAAGTTGCTGTTCACCATATTGTTCCTAAATATCGACTTATATCGCCAAATTTTAAGTTTTATTATTACAACTATACATAGAAGTTAGTGTTAGTCTTTATTTAGGCACAATATGTAGAAAAGCGACTTTGAAAATTTCAATGTGTTCATCAACTTTAAATGCTGACTGTACCAAAAAATTATCTGACCTATTTATTTATTTCTTAGGAGCTTCGTGTACCTATCGAACCTGCTGTACCCGGTTCCGCTCATTCACAAAGTGGCGATCGTGAATGAGAAAGGAGACGTGAAAGGCTACTTGCGAGTGGCCGTGCAAGCAGTGCTGGATGCAGAGAGAAGTGAGTTCATTCATTCGTTCATTCTTAGGATTCAGTTTTAATGCCATATGAAAATTTTACTTATAATTAAAGCAGCGGTAACTTGGTACACTGTGAGAAATCTAAGCAATAGTAAGGAATATATTATCAAAATGAAACTATTTAAGTTTGGGCCAGTTCAATGAAATACAAGAATACATACATAACTTCACGCCTGTATCCTTTATGGGGTAGGCAGAACACCAGAGGTGTATATAGAACCATCTGATGTCACGTTTGTCAAATTTGGAGGCATAATAGGAGACTATTGTGGTGACAGGGGGTAAAACCTCTGTCCCTTAACTGACCTTTAACAGTATGCCCGGGAAGGGAAGCAGTGGGCACATTCTATGTTTTTCCTTTGCTCCCAGGCCAGCAATGGTATTATTATTATTTTATTGTATTATTTTATCTATAATATAATATGAAATGGTTCTACTGTCCTCGGAAAAGTGTATCCTAAATGTGTAAAAGGAGTGACCTACACTTGTTGTTTAGACTCCTTTTAAGTTCGCCTGGCTAGCTACCGGCCCTCGTATAAATTAAGTGTGCCCTCAAACATTTCTGTGGCACTGTTATAGCCACTTCCTCTCTAAAGAGTGCTGTCATTATGACCAGGTTAAATGCGGGCTTAGAAACCTATTATTTGGTTTTATTTACCCTCGTCATGACATAGTTTTCTAAAAAAGAAATCTCGTTACCCAGATAACGCAGAATTCGCTGCCGGTGTTAAGCAGTCGGCCAAGATATCGTTTGACGACGACGTGGTCCCGACTCGACAACGCTTGAAGACTTTGACGAATGTTATTGAGAAGAATAACGCTATCAATCTGGAGGAACGGATTGAAGGGAATGACACTAATATTAAAATTGAAGGTAATTTTTTTATGTCGATATACGACTTTTACTTGGCTTTTAGATGAACCAGGCCGTTAAGACAAACTCGTCGTTTATATCAAAAATATATATCAATAACGTGCGATATATTCTTTAGCAGGATGCAAAATATTTCGAAATGCTTTTGAATTTTAGTTTTGCAAAGTAAAATTATAATTACTGATAAAAAATAGAATATTATTTAAATATTTTCCTATTATTTACTTATATTATGGTTATGGCTAGTCGAAAAATCCTTTGAAAAAAAGAACAGCGAAAATTTAAATTTTGTAGCCTAGCGTAGTTGCAAGTTTGCCGTAAAAATAAATGTTAGGTTATGATATTATTTTCGTTTACTGTATGTAGTCTTTGTCCATGATTGATTTTAATTTCTATATTGGTAAGTCCTGAGTTTTGTATGAGAAAAATAACCAGTCTTGACCGCATATATCTAGTTCGGTTTGATCCATTACAATGGCAAACTATAAAGCACCCTATTTAGTATACTTACGTTCGAAAAAACGTCATCCGTATAATTCCACCATATAACAAATCACAGCAATTAATTTAAGCAATTAATTTGATACTTAATTGCTAAAAGTCAAAGGCAATGTGTGTAGCAGTAACACACATTGCCTTCTATGTCAGAGGTCCCGGGTTCGTATTCCGGCTGTGGCGGCGGATATTTATGTGATGAACACAGATATTAGTCGTCAAGTCATGGATGTTTTACGTTTATTTTACGTTTATACGTTTATTTAAGTTTATTATAATAAAAAATATTTATTTATTCAATAAATATGTTGTCCAAAATATAGTAAAAATAATAGGGTGTCCAAAAAATTACTTTAGAGAAAAATATCCTAGTCTTCCCCATTCGACTACAAAAAACCGTTTTTTATTTGGACTTTTAGATCTTCCATAAAAAAAGTCTAAACATTTATTGGACATTTTAAGGAAAGCGCGGTACATTTCACCTATCCAGGTAACGCGCGTGCCTTACGCTCAGCTGGGAAGTACTTACATAATAGATAAAAATAAAGAATAAATAAAATAAACAAAAGTTAAAAATTGGAATCAAACTTTCAACAGTAATTAATTAAATCAACTCAATAGTTCAATGTTCCTCTAATGTTAATCTAATGTTATGTACAAAATAATCTTAAATAAGGTCTTTCGTTACGTGCGTACTCAAAATCACAACAATGTAAATAATTGCCAGCTGATCTCAAGACTCGCGAGTTATTAGCGCGCGCATTCCTAGATATGTTTAGAATTTTTTTATGGAACAACTATGAGTCCAAATAAAAAATGTTTTTTTTTTTGTAAGTATAAGTTATCTAGTATCCATACATAAGTTCTTGAACAAACTTAATTTGGGCTAGAAAATGTTGTGTGAGTGTCAGAAATATTTATTTATTTATTATTATAACTTTTAACTTAAATTAATTCCACAGAGCTATCAGTAATCGAATGCGACGCGGATTCCGGTCGCGGCGACAGCTCGCTGGCGTCTTCCCTGAAGGACGAGGAGCTTCCGGAGCACCTGACCCTGGGCAAGGAGCTTACCTTCCGGGTCACAGTGTTGCAGGCACATGCCGTGTCTACGGATTACGCTGATGTTTTCTGCCAGTTCAAGTAAGTGTAGAAATAAAAAAATGTTGATAGTTTGGTTGTAACTGTGTGGAGGAATTTGAGATAATGTTCAGTTACAAATTGAGGAGGTTCTTGTCAAAACTTGACTATTCCATTTTCGACAAAACAGTTTTTTTTTTGTAGTTTGTAATATTGAAATGAAGGCGCAGCGAAAGTAAAATGTCGCCAAAACTTGATAATTACACTAGAACAAAAATATAAAAAAAAACATAATTTCGTCAAAAGTTGATTATTCCAATTTAAAATAGCATACCTAAAAAACTATTATCTCAAATTACGCAAAAAAACAAAAAGTGGATTAGTCAAGTTTTGAAAAGAACCTCCTCATTTATTGTAGTAGACGTTGAATAGTATCAACAAAGTTAAGGTTTGAAAAAAATTCTTCAGTAACTGAAATTGATCTTTTAGCTTTTGTCTAAACAGGCTTATGATTAATGCAAAAAAGTAAATTGGCTGCACCTATTTAATTTAAAAATAATAAAATTTTAAGTGTTTCAAGTTGAATAACTTATAATTTAAGCATAAGATTTACAATTAAAATAAATCTAGACACCTCAAATTAAGCTCATATCATGAAACATCGTTTAGTTTTGTATATCATCTATAGGTTTAATATTGCTTATAGACAGAAATCTACAGGAATGTAAAAAACTAATTTTATTTTCTCCAACAGCTTCCTGCACCGTAACGAAGACGCATTCTCTACGGAACCCGTTAAGAACGCCGGCAAGAACACACCACTTGGATTCTACCACGTACAAAACGTAAGTGTTTTTCTACATACATACACAACTTCACGCCTGTATCCCTTATGGGTTAGGCAGTATACCAGAGGCTATAAAGCCATCTGATGTTATGTTGGACAAATTTGGTTTTATGTTTTGGTATTGTGTTTTAGCACTAGATTTCCAAACAGACTATGTCTTCCGAATATCAAAACTGAAATATGTCTTAGAAATTGCCCAATAATGTGCATTAGAATTTTTAATAAATTACCTGAAGATATCAAAACGCTGCCACTTAATAAATTTAAATACGTCTTACGACAATGGCTAATTAATGAATGTTTTTATGACATTAATGATTTTTTTAAACTTTAAATTGGACAAAGGTAGATAAAATGTAAATAATTATGACATGGAGTGTTATGAGAATTATATGTATATTTTTTTTCTTTTAATAATAATATTCTAATACCTAGTAATACTATACTAATACATTGTAAATAAATGCATAAGATAACAATATTGCATGCTGTAATAAAGTAAAGTATGCGCTCATACTATAATGTGTACCATCAAATATTACCATACTTTTCGCAATAAATTGATTTGATTTGGAGATATTATAATGATGTAGAGAGACCAGTGTAGTGACAGGAGGTCAGCCGATAAAACCGTCAATTTTGATATGTTTATTCATTACTATTAAGCCGGGCAGCTTTTTTCGGCCAAACAAGGAATGCCTAAAAGTCTTTAGAATAATATTAATTCAGAAAAATATACTATCGCTTGTTTTATTTTAGAAAATATACATAAAAAATATCATTTTCCCTTCAGGATTTATACATATATTGAAATGTGTTTATTGAAATATTACTTGATTTAAATAGTGTAAAAAAATAAACAATAATAAAATCCCCAGACAATCACACCAGCTACATGGCCCCAAAGTAAGCATAGCTTGTGTTATAGGATACCGCGGACTAGGGGGGAACCTAGAATTTAAATACATAAATAGATAAACACCCAGACACGTGCCTCAGACACGAGCACGTCTGAGGCAGATAGGTTTACCCCAACGCCAAAGTGTTCATCGTGGTGTATAAACGTTGGTATTTGTTTTCAGTATTTAAAATGACACTAAAGATTGAAATTTAATTTGCAGATTACGGTCCCAGTTACCAAATCGTTTGTGGAATATATCAAGACGCAGCCCATCGTGTTCGAAGTTTTCGGCCATTACCAGCAGCATCCTCTACACAAGGTCATTCATTTATATTTGGAACTAATGTAAAAAAATCGAATAATTTTAAAATCATCATTAAATCTTTTTTAGCTTATGGTACTAAAAAATTAAAACTTCTTATCATCATCATTCTTACCAAAAAATAAAACCAATTAATTTTTAATATCATTATATTGCTCGGATAAGTATGAGTTACCTACGATCTTTATTCGCATAGATATTGACTATTAAAGTAAGATATTACTTAATAAATTATCAAAGACATTCACATTAAATGTATTAAATAAAAGATGCTTTAACCGGACTATACCTCGTTTAATTTAATTTCAAATTACAACCGTATAGACACTAAAAGTCAAGTTTAAATATTGAATGAAAGTAAATGGTATAAAATGCAGCTTAGCTAAAACGTCTTTTATTTAGGCGTGGATGATGGTATGATTTAACAATTTATATCTAGAATTTAGATTTTCTTTGCTCTTTTTTGTTATTTAGTGGCCTAGTTGGGGTGGTTTGTAAGTGGCTCAGTGTATGTATTTTGTATCCCCAGGACGCCAAGCAAGACGGTTTAGTTAGTGGTCGCACGCCCCCGCGGCGCATGCTCCCGCCGTCGATCCCCATCTCGGCCCCCGTGCGCAGCCCCAAGTGGGGCCCTTCGCCGGTGCAGGCCCCCTACTGCTCCTCTCACCTGCATTCTAAACACGATCTGTTGGTGTGGGTCGAGATCTGCGAGCTCGCGCCTAATGGGGAATATGTGCCTGCGGTAAGTAAATTATAGAGAAATAGCTTTGTTTTTTGTTGATTTTTTTGAAAGGGATAGAATAACAAGATAAATAAATAGAACTTTAAATATTTCGATACAACAAAAAACAAATAACACAAGAACAACATAAATACAAAGAATACTACATACATTGTACGATAATAAAACACTAATGCAACTTGAAAAACTACAGTAGATACTACCATATTTATAAATACATGCAAATCTAAATAGAATAAATAAGATCGTCAAAATGTACGTTTTGGTTTATTAACTACGGAGTGTGCGCCAGCAGAGTGAGTTGGAAATTGACGTTTTTGGTAGATTTATTTAAAAAATAAACAAACAACCAACAGCAAAACAATATACCTATGTACAATATAGTGTATGTATTACGAAACTACAGAAAAATATAAGCACGACTTAAATGAAAATAAGGGAAAATTTTAACATAATTAATTACACAACAATACATCAACGACAAAAAACAAGAAGAATTTTAAATACATGTCAACAATGTCTTCTGAAAAACAGCTTTGAGAGTACAAAATATGGTCTTTTAAAAACTTACTTCATAAAGTTAATAGAACAAAGAAGATTTAAATCTTAAACTTACTACTTTTATTCAGCCATGTGCGTAATATATTTGGTACAGCACGATATAAACCTTCAGGTAGAGCTAACAGCGTCCTTGTTACATAAATTTTGAGCTAACTTCAACCTTATTCCCTAGGTGGTGGAGCACAGCGACGAGCTGCCCTGCCGAGGAGTGTTCATCCTGCACCAGGGCATCCAGCGCCGCATCCGCATCACGATCCTGCACGAGCCCTCGCCCGACCTCGCGTGGACCGACGTGCGCGAGCTGGTCGTTGGTGAGTCAATACATAAAAAAGACGTGTGGCACTCGGAGACAGCCGCGGTAAACCTATTGCATAACATTTTTTATAAACTTATGCAATTATAATTATTTATTTATTTTATTAACCCTTAGCACCACTCGTGGGGGACCTAGGTCCCCCAGCGCTTTGTTTTCTTCAAATCATATTAATATTTAGAGCCCAGTAATCCCAGTGACACCCGAGAGCTACAGAAGTGCATAATTGCTGAGACTGCTAATATGTTCATAAAATTAAAAAAAAAAAATAAGTCAACTAATCCCAACATTCCTTTTATGATTTCCAATATTTTTAAATTTATGAAAGAGTTTATGACTGTTTTTAATAAAAGGTAAATAGTTTATTTGAAAAAAATCTTTCTTTTTTGTTTTTAAATTATATTGGGCCTGAAAAATAACGTCTATAAATATACCTATTTTGTATTATGTTTCTTTGAGCTTAGATATGTTTTTAATTATTATAAAAAAATGAATAAAACTGTTCATTTTCATTGTTCATGTTTTTTATTTATATTATGAAAAGATATCCCAAGATATTCTACATTTCATAACCTAAATTTTGAACACAAAATGTGGGGACTTAGGTTCCCCACGAGTGTAAATGTGTGGACTGAAAATACCGAGTGGTGCTAAGGGTTAATGCAGTAATGTTTTATCTAATACTAGCTGTGACCCGCGACTTCGTCCGCGTGGATACCGTTTATTAGAGTTGGATAATTACTATTATTCTATCCTCCTTGAAGTTAAAACTTACCTTATTCTAAATTTCGTCAAAATCGACTCAGTAGTTTAGCTGTGAAAGCGTTACTGATAGATAAACAGACAGAAATACTTCAAAAACTGTTACAACAAAGCAGTGATCCGCAGTTTCACCTAAAGTATGGCCCACGAGAGAAAAAATAAAAGGGCATTGTCGTCTCTCTACCAATGTACCCTTTTTGTAAAAACGACACAAAAAAAAGTGTATGGAAATTATCGCAATATGTCGTAAACGACTAAAACATGAGTATCGTAGAAGTATGAGTATCGTATGAGTTTGTGTAAAACTTGGTAGAAGTCGAGTCAATGCCGTTTTATTTTTTCTCTCGTGGGCCATAGCATAGTATATTACATAGATGATGCCCGCGACTTCGTCTGTATTGAATTAGTATTTCGAGTAGGTTCTTTTCTTCTCTAAGTTCCTAACTATCTTTAATAACAAAAATAAAAATGAAGAATCTTCGCCCATATAATATGTATAACTCCTTACCACAAACATATGTAGGTAACTATCTATTAGGTACATTACAAAGGCACATAGCGTTATAAACAAATCGGGTGCCAAAGTGCCTTAAATTTTAATATTGTCTTAAGTTTTCGCGATAACTATTATGTATGACTATTAAATAAAACACTTTTTAACCGGATTTATCGCGTATATTTACATTTTAAATTGTAACAGTCGCTCATGACCACGGGGTCTGCAAAGACACCGAAACGTCGAGTTAAAATGTAAAATATAAATTATACGCCATTAATCCGGTTAAAAAGTGTTTTATTTAATGCCTTCAATTTTACTTAATTCATGTAATATCTTCATTAATTATACTTAGCTTATTGTTATTCTAGGTAAAGCTAAGTAGTTTTTGCGTGAAAGAATAGCAAAAATCCATCCATCCAGCCATTATCAGTGAACATACAATACTACCTACAGTTATGTATGGCTGCTTTTCACTGCCAAACGGCTAAGCCAATATTAATGTAATTTGGTATAGTAGTTAACACACACGTTACTTTTTATTCCGAAAAAAATCTACGGTTTCTGACTTCCAAGAGGCAGAAACGATCATGAAATAAACAAAACCTTGATTTCCATTTTATCTCTGTATGTACAGAAGGCAGTACATCAAGCGTTACAAATCTGTCAAAATGTTTTACTTGAATTTGAACTCTATGCCCTCGATAATAAGTTAAAATTGGTTGGGGAAATTTGACAGGTAATGTAACGATTGTTCCTTCTGTGCCTACCTATATTAAATCGCGCAAAAGCTTGCGCTCGCCTCCCGCCTTTTTATACCCTACCGCCGCCGCGAGCCGCGTCGAGCGCGGCAACCGTTACGCAAAAATAATCCTTATACCTATCATTCAGTATTCACGCGCGATGGGTTATTTAGCGTATTTCATGTATAAGTTTGGTGTTTCTATACCGATTTCTATGATTCTTTTTTTATTGAATAGGTAATAATGTTAATTTTTTTTAATTAGGGATGAGTGAGAGTATTTTAAACGTAAGAGTAAACAAATATAATCAGAAAGCTCCGAACTCCTTAGCTATCGGGATATACACGTGTTATTGTGAGTCAACCATAAAATATAGACATATACTGTTGTGGGATATTTTTTATATAATTTTATGAAGAATATTTCTGTCATACATGATTTCTATGTAGCTTTAACCATTAAGGCTGCACACGCGACGGAAGCTTCTAAAATGAAGTAACTTCTCCCGTTTTTCCAACATTTCCCTTCACTGCTCAGCAGTGCGAGCACAGAACTTTATCGAATCGTTTGTTAACGAATGTTCGTATAGTATGGAGAAGGTTTTTAAGAAAAAACTGAAATCTATCCATTGCCGCACGGCCAGCTTAAATAAATGTGTGCCTTGTTAATTTTGAATGTTTGTAAACATGTTGTACTCATAAATATCTGTAAATAAAAAATTACAATGTTACTCAAAACTTGCAACCGACTCCATACTGTACGAGCATTCGTAAACATTCGTTAACTTACGATTCGATAAAGTTCTGTGCTCGCACTGCTGCTCTTATTAATTGTAGCTTGATAATAAGTATACTATAACCTGCCCAGGAGTATGAAGAATAATTTTACCAAGTTTCGTTAAAATCCGTCGAGTAGTTTTTGTTTCTATAAGGAACATACAGACAGACAGACAGACAAAAATTTTACTGATTGCATTTTTGGCATCAGTATCGATCACTTATCACCCCCTGATAGTTATTTTGAAAAAATATTTCATGTACAGAATTGACCTCTCTACAGTTTCATTATAAGTATAGATGAAGTTCCACAAGTTCCTAGTAGATGGCGCTGATTGTTTATTAAAGCCCGCATGTAAAGTTATGAAATCAAAGTATCACCGCTGTGCCGGTCGGAGTGGGGGGTGTTGGGTTTTTTTCGTTACGGAATTTCTGGATTCGGTCCCCACGCTCAAGGCCCGCGATAGAAGCTATGCAATAGCTTAGTAAATAAAACCTCCAGGCCATCACACCAGCTACATGGCCCTAAAGTAAGGAGAGCTTGTGATATGGGATACCATGAAGCGAACTAGGGGGGAACCTAGAATATAAATACATAAGGTGTTCCCCCTTTATTTTCCCATAACTCTAGGGTATTAATGGGACCATGTAATAGAAACAAATAACCTGTGAATTATTTTTCAATTCCTTTTTTGTTTTTATTTTTGATACAAAATAATTCTATTAAGTCATTTAAGTCTATCCCTTTTTTATCGCTATGCACAGGTGCAGTTCGCAACGTTTTGCATTGTACATTGTATGCAACGTTCCTAAAACGTTTAAAATGTTTTTGTTGTGTATTGTATGGCTTCAGTGACTCGCGTCTATGGAATGAATGTTAAAGAGATTTTACAAGGGTGATAACTTATGAACTCATTATAATACGATTGATGATATCTTGAAAAGTATGCACTTTTGAACCACATATTCTGTGGCAAAAAGTTTTATTTTCTTAAGGAACAAAAGCTCAAAGTTTTTTGATATCAAAAAGAACACCTTTTATAGATAAACGCCAAGACCCGAAACTTTTTTTTTATTGTTCCGTGCGGGTAACGAACCCGCGACCAAGCGGGCAGTGTTACCCCATCGCCAAAGTGGTCGTCATTGTAGACAAACGCGACCTTATCATCTAGGTGGTAGAGCACAGTGTTATGAGGCATTGCAGACAAACGCGACCTTATCATCTAGGTGGTAGAGCACAGTGTTATGAGGCATTGCAGACAAACGCGACCTTATCATCTAGGTGGTAGAGCACAGTGTTGTGAGGCATTGCAGACAAACGCGACCTTATCGTCTAGGTGGTAGAGCACAGGGTGACTCAATAAATATCAGTAAAAGTCCGTACGTAATTGAGTAGTCCCTAATAAAGGGCAGAGCGTTCGTTTACGCTAGCTTTATTTAACAAGTTTATGAGATCGACGAATAGATGTACGTTTGTTACCCTTTAGACCTTAAATTATAATAATAATAATATTATAATAATATATTGACGGAAGATGAAATTTAGATTGGTTTTAGGTTAAATTACAATTAAAGCCAAAAATTCCATTGAGGTAGTTCATTGTTATTATCATTGAAATTTAATTTATATTTCTTCGCTTAGTAGCAATGTAAAGCCGGCATCATTTTTCGTCATCTTTAACAATAATCGTTATATTCAGATCATTTACTGAAAACCCGTAATAAACACCTTGTAAACGTTGCCCATGTACGAGTCTATCTATTGATGTAAATAATTCATTACTCCATTTAACAGCTCTTAGGTTAATCGTCTTCAGAAAGATTTACTCTAAGGTTCTATTCCACTTCCATTCCAAATTTAAATTAGACGATTTATATGCCGGTGAACATTGCAGGGCGCATCAGGAACACTCCGGAAGCTAACGAGGACAGTGCGGATGGAGACGAAGACGGCGCCTTGTCTCTGGGACTGTTCCCAGGGGAGCGACCCACTTTCGACGATAGAGCTGTTTTCAGGTATACTATTACTCTGGATTCTTGTCATTTGTGGATTTAAGGGACGCAGTTACCGCATAAGTTACTATTTTATATCCTTAAAAAAATGTCAATCCTGTCTTTATCTTTTTCCACGTTCCAATAAAAAAAAATATATAGGTACTTTACAGGACAAAAAAAGGTTTTTTCACCGAGGATTATTTTCTTAGAAATAATCGTGATTTAGCATTTATAATTATTTAAAAAAGACATTTTTCACAGCCGCTTACCATCGTGGCCTTAGAAGTCTGTTAATACACCGAAACGTCTATTTTAAATGTAAAATAAAATAAAACACGATAAAACCTAATTTAAAATATCTTCCATTTTATAAAATCAAGAAAATTTGATGGAATATTCAACTAAACAATATTGATTTGACTTAGTAACATACATGTAGTAATTAAAATTAAGGAAATATATTTATTAATATCGCAGGTTCGAAGCCGCTTGGGACAGCAGTCTGCACGGCTCACCGCTTCTCAACAGAGTCAGCGCTAACGGAGAGGTGGTCTACATAACACTCAGCGCTTATTTAGAGGTATGAACTTTGATGTTCGATTTCTTTGATATTACCAATTTTATTTTGTGGGATATAAAATAAAAAAATAAAATAAAATAAAATCCCCAGACAATCACACCAACTACATGGCCCTAAAGTAAGCATAGCTTGTGTTATGGGATACCATGTAGCGAACTAGGGGGGAACCTAGAATATAAATACATAAATAGATAAACACCCAGACACGGAACTTATTTTTTTCTTGTTCCGTGCGGGAATTGAACCCGCAACCACTGGCGTCTGAAGCAGATAGGTTTACCTCATCGCCAAAGTGGTAGACGATATAGAACAATCCCTGATAATATTGATGAGAGAAAACAATATTTAAGTAGCAATATTTTAGTAACAATATTAAGTAAGTCAAACATTTGCAAATAGCTTTACAAATCATTGTTACGGAAATTGTGACTATCTTTATTTTGTTTTTGATATTTAAAAATATTAAAAAACGAACGGCAAGGATGTATAGACTAATCGATCAACTTTCTTATTTTTATTTTATTTCACGCTTTCAGCAAAGTAAATTTTTCATCGTGCTTTTAAAAAACTAATATCTCTTCCTAGGTGGAAAACTGCGGTCGTTCAGCAATAATAACGAAGGACCTATCGGTAGTAGTCGTGGGAAGGGACGCCCGCAGCGGCCGGTCCCTACGTAGGGCCTTATTTGGCTCTAAAGCGGCCCGTGCGGACCATCTCACGGGCGTCTATGAACTCAGTCTGCATAGGGCCTTGGAACCAGGTATGGAAAATTTGCTTGAATAAATTGATTTATAAAAAAAATCTTTAGCTTGAAGTTTGAAAATATTTTTTTTTCCTTATTTGACAGTGTTGAGTAAGGCTTATATTGAAAGCTTACTTAAAATTTAGATTGATGATATTCTATGTTATTCCTGAACAATCTAACTGTCTTATATTCAAAATATTTTTGAAACGGAAACATTGTATTTTAATTCAGCGATAAAATAGAACTTTGAAATTAATAGAATCGAAATAATACGAAATAAGGTCTTGGTGGATCTTATATTTGTTCTAAACCAATTTATAATCAATTTTGCCTAACTTTTCACATTTCATTATTTATTTACCTAATATTGGTTCATTCTAATTTTGTCGCCTTTTACAAATTGTAGACACTGATGTTTATAGACCATATCAATTCAATAACTCCCGACGGTGAAATTGTTATTCATAAATAAATAATAAGTGTATTTTTAAAATAATAAATGGCATTTTATACTGCATGCGGGAGACCGGAATTGAGTCTCAGTTGGGATCGAATTTACTTATAGCTGAATTAACTCGAATTGTTTTCAAATGATTTTTGTGATAATTCAAAATTGACAATCTTAGTGACGTTGACGTTATAAAATTGTTTGATCTTCCATTCAGCAGTGCGATCACAGAACTTTATCGAATCGTATGTTAACGAATGTTCGTATAGTATGGAGACGGTTTTTAAGAAAAAAATGAAATCTATCCATTGCCGCACGGCCAGGTTAAATAAATGTGTGCCTTGTTAATTTTGAATGTTTGTAAACATGTTGTACTCATAAATATCTGTAAAATAAAAAATTACAATGCTACTCAAAACTTGCAACCGACTCCATACTATACGAGCATTCGTAAACATTCGTTAATATACGATTCGATAAAGTTCTGTGATCGCACTGCAGGTTAGACATATCGAATCCTTTTGCGATTTTTTTAAATTTAGAACTACGATTACAAGATGGCCGCTCCTATTATTCGATTCAATGTCGATTCAGCAGTGTCAACCCTATCGACTAAACGTTCCCTTTTTATGCATCTGTCATTTATGATGAATATTTGTTATAACATTTATTTACAGTTAATAGTAATTATTACAGTTGATTAATATGTAGTTTAATTTATAATGTTAGTATGGATAAATTGATTTACATAGTTTAAATTTTTATTTTGCCAATTAATATTTTATTAGTTTTAAGCAGTTTACGAGTAGTGGAAAATGAAAACTGTCACGTAAATCATTTGAAAACAATTGTACTATAGTACGTTTATCTATAAAATAACCTTTTTCCTAGGGGTCCAACGTCGTCAGCGAAGAGTACTAGACACAAGCGGTACTTATGTCCGTGGCGAAGAGAACCTACACGGATGGAGGCCGCGCGGGGATTCACTTATTTTTGACCATCAGGTATGTTATGATAATGCTATCTTTAAAATATCGTAAATATGTGAGAGGCGTTTATTAATTTTGCCGTTGCAAAAAGCGTTGTTTCTCTATGTAACTCAAAATACATTGAACGATATTATTTTTGACGTCAAGTTTGCGATATTTTTTTTTAGTATATGATAACTTTCGAGATGTGTTTTTAAGAAAATGTAAAGCGCAGTTATAGAAATTTGTGTCAATATTTTACGGATATATATTTGTATCTTTGCTTTGTTTAGGAACTTGAATCGAATTTAGTAACAGAACTACTTAAGATGCTTAGAAAAATAACAAGAGTAATTACTTCAAGTAACTATTTGATAATCATTTAACCTTTCAAATGTCTGCCAAATTACTTTGAATGAAACTTAATAATATGATATCTAACTGAAGTAATTGTAGTTGTTTAAAAATTTTTTTTTGTGTTTTTGTTTTTGTTAATAATTATGTAAATAGATTGATTGTGTGTTGTTTGATCGGTGTGATTCTTCATTAAGTGCACTCGTATCTTGTGCAAAATCCCTTTTAAATAAATTGTTGAAATTAATAAACTTGCAGGCACTTTATACAGACTCACTTTGCTATTTTTTTGTTGTTTGTACTTATGTACAATTCTTTTATCTTTTTAAACACTTTTGCATGATGGTACCTTGCGTGTTTCACTACAAAACTGTCTTATATTAATCTCGATTTAACGACTTACACTTATTTCATTTATTTTCTTCATCACCAATTTAACAGCCACCATATCAAAAAACTTAATGTCAGAGAAACATTTATGAATTCATAATAAAACTTAACAGGTCCCTTCATTTATGAATGTTTAGTTTATACTAAAAGTAAGCAAATAGTAGCTTATAAAGTTATTTTTTAGCTCTTACCGCGTTCTCGCCCGAATCTTTGTGACGGGAGCGTACGCGGGCGTCCGCTTAACACAGATTCAAAAAAGCCAGCGAGTTACAAAAACATATTGTTCAAATTTAAAGGACAAGATTTTTCGAGAGCCCCTTTTATATGCAAAATGGTCGGTTAGGAAGTTGAAAAACATCTCTTATTTAAATTGGGAAAATCGAAAAAAATCCAGGGCACAGGATTATACTTATTTAAAGTAATTTTTTTCTGATTGTAACCATAATGTATTTTCTACCATGGACAATTTTTACTTAACTTTCAGTAATAATTCATAATTAAATCCTCTTTTCGAAAAATCTCGTCCTTTATAACTTTGATGTTTAATTCAGCTCTGGCAATTACACCTTTATTCCGACGCAATAAGAGCAGTGATTTAATTTCGAAATGTTTGATTTCCCACACAGAAACGCGTCTGGCGTATACTGTACTACGATTGGCCTGTGGACGTTATAGAGAGATACCAGGTCCACAAAATATTGTTTCGTAGCTATTTAGTATACGCTTCTAATACATACATATGCCACCCTGTACATATATGTTACATGTACTAAATAGCTAATGAAAAGTAATTTGTGTAACTGGTTCGTTCTTTTTTTTATTTGTATTTTTTTTTTTTATAAAATTGTCCTTTAATTTTTATAATGCAAACAGTTTTAGTTTGAATATATTTTGTATAAATACAATGTATGTAAAAGAACCAGTAACATTATTGCTTTTGTTTATTGTTTTTCGGTGGTCGATGGTGATTAACTTACAAAGAAACCTATATAACAAATATTTTTGATATTTTATCCCTTGCTTTATAATAAAAATATTGCATTACATGACTATACTTTAACATGAAACACTAAACATCCCTGCTTCGCACACATGGATTTTGCTAAATCATGCCCTCACAGCATTGAAATAAAAACCTCTTTCTTTTGCATGTATAACTGATTAAATATATCCGATATTTAATGCCTTTATTAAGTGTAACAACACATAGCTTTAAGAAGAAAAAAACTTTCAGGTACTAAAAATTCACTTAAAATGATATGCGTTTGATTTCAAATAATTAAGAATCCTTGTATACATATATGTTTTTTTTAATTAATACTAAAATAATATCAGAATAGGTTTTCATATTTTATGTGACAAAGTTACATACTATAGACAGAATAATACACTACATATTCTTTTTAGTAACTAAAAAGAATATGTAGTGTATTATTCTTAGTAGGTAATTGTTTTTTTTTTCGGTTACTTTGGATACGCATAATCTATTTATGCTTTATTCTAGAAGTAAAGAAACATTGGGTATCGGAAAAAAAATTCGCTTTTTAAAAACCATATTCGTTGTTCTGCAATCCGCATAATATACTTACTAACAAATGCAAGGATGGTTTCAAAATGAAATTTTATACTTAAAGCAAATATGTTAGGTATATTTAAAACGTATATAATAAAAATTAATGAGCAATATATTTCGATGGCTTAAAACTTACTAAAACGAATTTATATTCAACAGTATTCTGTACATAATAAAAAAACCGTATATCAGACATAAACCGGCTTTAAGCGTTTTGTTTCTAATTGTATATCACTACAAACTAGTTTCCGAAAATCCATTCCTAAATTGTATTACAACACATCAAAAAAACACAAATCATATCCACACTACTGATAAAAAAACACAAGGTTATGGGCGTAAAAGATCTCCTATACTCGAAACTTAACGCCGACTTTAACCTTTACAGTGGGAGTTAGAAAAGATGACTCGTCTCGAGCAAGTCGGTCGCACACGACACCTGCTTGCTTTGAGAGACAGACTGAAGCATGGACATGAGAATACTGTGGCTGCCAATGACTTCACTAAAACTGAAAAGGTAAGGAACGAGGTAAAGGAATGAGCTCACTTTAGGGCTATAAGTCTCTCCTCTGGGTGACGCCATAACCCGCCAAGCTGGCCCAGTGCTGGGAGGCGAATGTCAGAATTTTCAAGACGCTGAAATGGCTTCTGACAAACCCTAACGACTACTGTTAGTATACATCACCTGGGGCCGACTGCTTAACGTGCCCTCCGAAGCATGGAAGTCGCTGTGAAAAACGAATCATCGGCGGTCACCCATCCAAATACCGATCGCGCCGAACGTTGCTTAACCTGCGATATCGTATGATACGCACCACGGCGCCACGACGACTTCGGAAGGAACTTTGAAGCGATTGCGTTTGGAAACGTTTTAAATGTGCTATCTATTTATTTATCATGTTTAGTGGAGATAATGCTTTAAGTGTAGGAAAGAGATATTTTTTTTTTATTTTAAATTATCCCTTTCTTTATTCTGGTATGCACTTAATTATTGCATTACAGAAATGTTATGTATGACAAATTTTCATTCCCATTGCTATACTTTGTCCCGTTTATATTAATTATTATGGAAAGTATTTTATACTGCAGTTTCACTTTGTTTAGTTTAGGCTGCAGTGTAGAAATCTTTTTTGTTACTAGGCGATTTTAATACCTGTGTATTGAAAGTTAGATTACGATCGACGACAGGAAAAGCGTTATATTTGCAGAATTATATTAATGAATTGATGCCAAATTAAGAATAATTTACTAAATAATATCATTAATATCATACAGGAGGTATCCAATATGGCGGCTAAGGCTGCGTCAGAGTGCGTCCACACGCGCGACGAATCACTCTACGAACCTTGGGAAATGACACCGCGCGAGAAAGAGCTCGCTACAAAGTATATCAAACTTATGCAGGGTAAGTATTCTGTAGGATTATTAATCTTATATACTCTGCAGTAAGGTTTAATAATTTTACACCGGATGACGAAGAGGACTTTGATAATGAACCAAGATGCGTGGGTATTTCGCACGTATAGTCACGTCTGATAACTTATTCGAAGGCCATAAGGTTCAAATTCCAATGAAAATGTATATGTCGCAGTCATCTGGTTGAATTAACCACTCAATTGGATGCCTAGGCCGTTTCAACCGGCTTAAGGACAATTAGTCAAGTCGTTGATCGCAACGTTTAACCAGTTGCCTAAACGTTGTTTAGCCATTTAGTTAAATTGGATATTGGTAAATTTATAATGTTTGGTTTAAATATTAAAACATTATCATTATATAAAAACGGAACTTATTTTATTATATTTATGATATTTATATTTACGTGCGAGCCGAGCGAGCGAAGCGAGCGTGGTGCGGCAGCACCCGGCTACAACCATTTGAGGTCACGTTTGATGAATTTGGAGGCATTATAATGATGGAGAGAGACTCTTACATTGACTATCAGCCTATCGCCCACAAAACAAATATCCAATAAAACCTTTGTCCCTTTAACTGACTTCTACAGTATGCCCGGGAAGAGAAGCACCTGGCATAGTCTATGTAACAACACTTAGCCGATCAAATCGAAATTAATAATTTGGCGTGTAACCTATAATAAAATCTTATGTGCATTTCTAAGCACATTGCAGACTCTAAATGTGGATGAAGGTAAAATTAAATCTGCTAGGCAAATCTGTGCTAAAAATGAAACCGATTCGACTCGAGTACTTGTCAAGTAAATTGATGAAGAAACGGCAGCAGGGCTCCTCAAGTAACCAGCAACCTATAGTAGTACGTCACGCTTTGACTCCCTACTTTGAATCTTTAGTTTGGAAAACAAAATCCAAACTGAAGGACCATTTCAAAGGTTCCGTTGCATTCCTGGCCGCAACCTGTGCCTAATTTTAGGATCATGGAAATTATTCACAAATCAAACTAAAATACAACATTTAAAGTTGAATCAGTAAATTAGGTGTACAAACGAAAAAAACAAAACGACGGTATTGCCATAAATCTCCACAGTTATCCAAAATGGCCGGAAGTACTTACTGTATGTATGTACTCAATCTATCAATAAAATGTGTTCCAAACTTATAGAGATTTGTCTTTTGTTCTTAGAATGTATAAAAAAGTACAAAAACTTAAAAAATATATCTGTGGTGTTTGGTACTTACATGGTAAGTCCAAAAAACTTGTTTTTCAGTACGAGCATTTCAAAGTTTAAAATTTTGCTACAAATCGGAATTAAGTCTGAATAAAACAAAATATTGTTTTTCATATTTTTATTATGTTAACAAAATCATTTTAAAAAGCAAAAATTAAAAATAATCTTTAGTTTAGGAGATCATGTTACTTATCAACTTTTTACCTAACAAGAAAAAAAATAGAACAATAATGTTTATGAACCTATCATTATTTGAGCAAAACTTTACCTTTAATCAGTCTCTTGCCTTACTATGTGACTAGGTATGTACTTATTTTATTTTTATCCAGTCAACAAAATATACTTATAAATAACTAACTATGGAAAAGCTTCAACTAATTAGTGTTATAAATGTAACAAAACTGACTGTTAAACTCTTTTAATTTTTTTATGTTATACTTATTTCGACATTAATTTCAATATTGATTAAAATTTTATGCGACTCTAATAAGAAAATCAGTCATTATTGCAAATTGTACTTATTACCTTAATCTACTTAAAATTATTGGTGTGAATAGCTCAATCAAAATCCTCTTCACTGTCACTCACATAATGTTGATGAGTTGTTCGTGGTTGAGTATGTGGTAATGATTTGTAAAAATCGTGATATATTGGATCAATGAACGGCAGAAGGTCCAGGATATCTTTATATTTTAAATGATCAATTTGAATAGGTTCATTGTAAGCTAACGGCAAGTCTATTTCGGCAAAAGGGACCGTTTTTCCTCTTCTTTTTATAGAGAAAAAACGAAACTGTTCATCTTCTGACAATGTGTATTTAAAACCCACGTCAGTCGATTTTTCATACGTCAACCAAAAAATACTATTCCATGCAAACGATGACTTATCTTTTGCAGTATTTCTTTTGACAAAGTGAGTCGTTAATAGCTTTGAAAATGCGAAAAAGTCACCTTGAGTCAATAACTGTACATTATAACTATTGCTAGTCAATTTAATCACAGAAACCCAGTCTTGGGGAACTGAAATAGTGCTGTTCCGTGATTTAACAAATCTTTCAATAGCCGCATGATCTGTATCGCACTCTAGATGTGTATGACCTGGAACGAGAAATTTGTGATGGATTTTCTTGAGTGATGTTTTACGTTCTAATACCATCGAGAACATAACAGGTAAAATGTTGTTTCTATTTTGACCAGGACATGTGTCGGAAAATAAAACAAGCTCTTCAACCTCCTCTGACAAACTATTAATAAAATGCCATAAGCATGAAGCAATTTCATCTGCACCTCTTTGCGCTATACTTTCATGCCACACATAGTGATTTGTGTGTTTATTAGTAATATAACGGATCGTTAAATTAAATGTCCAGAGCTTTCGTTTATAAAAGGATACTGAAGCGGTCAAATTTGGCGTTGCTAAACATTTTTGTAGGTCAAACGCAACCACCACAATTTTACCTCCACTATTGTAGCTTCTGATTTTGTCCGATTTTTTTATCTGGTAGTGTAAATCTGCTTTATTTTGATGTTCTGTTCTTTCAGACTCCAGACGTTGTTTATCTTCATCTAAAACGCAGGCCTTTAAAAACTAGAGATTTAAAAACGTTTCTAAATACACTAAGGCTAAGAGGTTTCGCAGTAGAATTACCTGTGGTGTACACAATTTTTTTTTTATACAAATTATATAGCACTTGAAGATTTAAATTGTGTTCTAGATATCTTTTCAAAGTATGATTTCTCGAGTAGTGACTTTCGTAGACTGGTAAACTATTTATGAAATCTTTGGCAAATATTATATATATCTTCTTCAGAACGTTTATTTCCTGGGCATTGACGAGCAGTTCTTAGGTCCAAGTTTGTAATAATAGATGTAGGCGATTTTTTCTTTTTTTTTAATTATGTCATCAATAAACCCTCGTGACTCAGCAAACACTTTAATAAAGCAATTCTTACAAATATCTCCTTCTGCTCCATCTATAGTATAACAAACAGTAACTTCTCTATTTTTTGTGATCGCGCTACGCTTACTTCTTTCTTTTGGCTTAATAGTCATCAGTCCTGCTAAATAGCGTTTCTGGGAGTCTCTACTTGGCAAGTTTCTATAATCCTCAAATATTTTGACTAAACCAAGGTTTTTTGTTTTAAAATAACATTTTGCTCGACATGTATCAGGTAAAAGACACGGCCTTTTTGCTAGGATACATTTACCTTTAGCTGTGACATACTCCTGGCCTTTTTTACGACATTCGGAACGAATTTTGCGCAATTTTCGTTGCATAGGACCATGGCCTCTTTTTCTTTTAATAGCTGCATTTGATGCTGGTTAAAAATCACTTGAATTTTTATTTATCAGTCTCAAATTTTCTGAAACAGCCTCACTATCAGAGCTGGATTGATCTCGATTTAATTCAACGTACGTCGGCTGCCAAATATCACTGGATCCTGAGCTGAAATCTTGAATAGTTTGATCAGAAATATCTATAGTAATTCTGGAGGGACCCGGAATCAACGTATCATGGGATTGAATTAAACTTGATACTATTTCTTCTTGAGGCGATTGTTCAAGATGAGGTTGAGCTGATTCCATGATGATAAGAGACGAAGACTGTAGTGAATTATTAGGTGATTCCAAAATATCTTGGTGCGTTATATTTGCATGAGTAGACTCAACGCTTTCTACATTTTCATGGGATAAACGTAGCATTGAATGTTCTCGAGTTGCCATATTCGATTCCAGATGCTGTGAAGCTGCGAAGGTAACAAAAGCAGCAAGGAATAATCATCATCATTTGACTCGATAACCGGACGATTTTCAATCTGTAATAAAAATAGGCTAGCATATGACAAGCATAGAAAATTTTCTGCATCCCATCAATGCACCCTATTCCCGGTCCAGCGTAGTATAAGGATAAAAAGTATCTACATGTCATGTGATATCGCAATCGATTCAGCAGATTTTAAATTAAAACGTAATATTAATAATTATTAATTGTGTAAATCTTACCAACATCTACATGCCAATACATAATGATAATAACCATCACACACACCCAAGCACACACACCGCGCACACACTAACAGACACAAGAACCCACACATAGCACTTGTTAGCTTATTTTTTAAAATTTTGTTAAACAGTAATTTAATCTTTGTACTTACATCCCTAGTTAGAGATTTTGTTATGTTTGGGCCGCAAGATGTTAAACTGCTAACATCCAATATTTCTGAACTGCAGTGAGTGGAATTCGTGTCATCCAACAATGAATTTTGAATACCCTCTTGCTCACTATTATTACTATGACTTACATCCTGAAAATATAATTTATCTTTTTATAGTCTTTAATACAGAATATGTAGGCAGTTTAAAGGTTAAATCGTAAAAATGGAATTTATTTAAGACATCGGACATTTACGTTTGATCGTAAGTAATAAAATAAAATTATATTTCAATTTATTCAATATACGTAAGCAGCTGAAGCATGCTGGACTGGGAGCGAAAGAAAAACATAGAATGTGCCAGCTGCTTCTCTTCCCGGGCAAACTGTAAAAGTCAGTTAAGGGACGGAGGTTTTGTTGGCATTTTTGCGGGCGACAGGCTGACCCCCTGTCACTGCTATAGTCTCTCTCCATCATAATAATACCTCCAAGTTTGTCAAACGTGACATCAGATTGTTTTTATAGCCTCTGGTGTTCTGCCTACCCCATTAGGGATACAGGCGTGAAGTTATGTATGTATGTATGTACGTAAGCAGCTGAAGGGTTAAATCGGAAATTTTGATAAATATGTAGGTACTTACTTGACGTAGATTCGCTAAGTTTTCATCTTCCCCACGTGCTATTTTAACTAACTTTACAATCCTTGCTCGCCTTCCACTCATTTCTGTACAATATAACGTAATTTCGAGTATTTAATTAACAAAACCAAACATGCGACACGCTTCCAAATGACAACTAAACGAATCCGCCAATCACGAGCCTAGCGACGAACGAGCGACGAACTGACCAATGAGTGGCTTGTCTTATCATGTCGGAATACGAAATTTATAAACGGAAATTGTTAAGTACACATACATTCGTATTTTATTTGGTACAAATATGTTAAGTATCACTTATGATTATCTTAACAAGATTTTTCATCTACAATGTTTGGTCAAAGAATGATAATAGTATATTATGTTACAAGTGAGCTAAGTCTCGGCTCATTATTAAGCCCTCGCCTGCGGCTCGGGCTCAAATCACAGCCTCGACTGTAATTAGCAACGCTCACGAGTTACATACGACGTTTTTCAACACACTTGTGAGTAAAAGACAGACATACGTGGTCATAAAATAACAAACACACTTGATAACAAAGCTGTGAATTGTGATTGAAAAATGGCGCCGAACCTCGCGCATGCGCGTAGGTTTTTTTTTCCGCCAAATGTGTCAATATCTGTATAGCATATACAGCCTATTTTAAGTGAAAATGTTTAATTTGGAGTGGTAAATGCAGATATTTTAATATTTTATAACAAATTATTGAGAATTGTGAATAATTTGTTTGTAGGCGCAAACATTTCAAAATGTATAGGTATGTATATTTAATGTATAACCCGGACCAATAAAATATGCTCTGTTTACTCGCATTTAATTTGCACAAAGGTACACTTCAACTTTGTAAGATTCATTATATTATGCACTAGGGTATAATAGGTATATTATGCACGCGTGACTTATAGCCCAGTTTATAGTTCTAAATTCAATAGAATAATGCTCACTTTACGAGCAAGTGTGTTGAAAATACACTTATTTGAAATTAACCATAAAATTACTACGTATGCGTTTTGCAAAGCTAAGTAAGTCATTTTAACTATATAGTATCAAACAAAATTGTTATTTTTCGGATTTATCAGTAACAGATCAAAATATTTTAACCGACTTCCAAAAAGAAGGAGGTTATCAATTCGTGTGTATGATTTTTTGTGTCTTTGTTACACGATTTTTTGGACAAATATGAATCAATTTTGAATATTCTTGTTTCATATAATAGAGAATACCTCATATAAATGTCATCGGAATCGATTGAGTAGATACTTTATGAAAAGTTTTAAATTTTATTTTTGTTGTTTAGGGTATCTGTTTCTACAACACTATTGCTTTATTAGTTAGATTTCTCGTTCGTCATGGTATACTCTTTTCTTAATATATTGTCAGTATATTAGTTGTACCTAATTGTAAATCCTTGTTCAAGTCTAGTCAATTATTACAAATTTCTTGTTTTGGAAATATAAATAGTTCGTAATAGTATATTTCACTACAAGTGCGGAAAGCCTGTCATTGTCACACTTGATAACAAAGCTGTGAATTGTGATTGAAAAATGACGCCGAACCTCGCGCATGCGCGTAGGTTTTTTTTTCCGTCAAATGTGTCAATGTCTGTATAGCATATACAGCCTATTTTAAGTGAAAATGTTTAATTTGGAGTGGTAAATGCAAATATTTTAATATTTTATGACAAATGATTGTAAATTGTGAATAATTTGTTCAATATACAAATTTATTTTACTAATATATAAGGCGCAAACATTTAAAAATGTATTTGGATTTGAAGTGGTATAAAACCTCTTTGTTGTTTCTGAAAATATTTAGTGTATAACCCGGACCAATAAAATATGCTCTGTTTTCTCGCATGTTATTTGCACAAAGGTACAATTCAACTTTGTAGGATTCATTATATTATGCACTAGGGTATAATATATTATGCACGCGTGACTTATAGCCTAGTTTATAGTTCTAAATTCGATAGAATAAGGCTCACTTTACGAGCAAGTGTGTTGAAAAATAATAAAAACACAACAAACTCAACAATAAACAAAATGGCGCCAACCGTAAAAGAATATAAGCAAAGATTTTTTTTGTTTTCTTCACACATCCTGTCTGGGTAGGCAAAGGAACTATGCCAATACAGCCAAGTCTTTAGTAGATTTTTTTTTATTAATTAAATTAATTATTAAAATATAATGAAAATTAAATGTAATGAGATGAAACCTAACCTAACACATTGAATCAAATTATTCAATCTGATATTGAAACAAATTAGTAGCTTATTTTCAGAAATATTTGCATGAATCTTAAAAACTATCTTAAAATCTTTAAAACTTCTATGAATTTTTTTTAGTAAAAACTTCGTGGATGGTTTTTTTCTTTTTAATACGTCCCTGCTATTTCAGGGACGTATAGCGTTCGGAAAGTGGGCTTTTACGCACTCGTGCTTTTTCTTTCCCAAGTGTCAAAATAATGTCTATTAAAAAGAAAAAAACCAACCACGAAGTTTTTACTAAAAAAAATTCATAGAAGTTTTAAAGATTCATGCAAATATTTCTGAAAAGAAGCTACTAATTTGTTTCAATATCAGATTTAACGATTTGATTCAATGTGTTAGGTTAGGTTTCATCTCATTACATTTAATTTTCATTACATATTAATAAAAAAAATCTACTAAAGACTTGGCTGTATGGGCATAGTTCCCTTGCCTACCCAGACAGGATGTGTGAAGAAAACAAAAAAAATCTTTGCTTATATTCTTTTACGGTTGGCGCCATTTTGTTTATTGTTGAGTTTGTTGTGTTTTTATTATTTTATTAAATTGCTTAATTTTTTCGCAACTGTATTAAAAATAGTCGTTCAGTACACGTGCGGAACCGTCATTGCAACTTGTTCCGACTGTCAACCCTCGCCTTCGGCTGCGCCTCGGCTCGTGTAGACATTTGTCGGAACTCTTTGCAATGACAGGCTTTCCGCACTCGTAATGAAATATACTATTACCTCCTGGATCTCAGAACCGATTACAAAGTTAAAGCTGCGTCTCGATCCCCTTACGCTCCATATATCATTACCGCTAGCGATGGCAAAGCTAAATTTGTGTTCCCGGCACTCGACGCGTAGATAATTTTTGTATTGGCGAATGACGAACGGAGATGCCGAGACTAATGTGCAGTTTATCGGCATTGTTTAGATTAAGTAAATGTTGTTATATTCTTGATTAATAAATAAAAAAAATATGCAACAAATGTATTTAATCACTAAACCCAGTTTAGACTCACAGTTGTCTTAATATTTTCATACTTGTCCATTTATTTAAGTATTTTCAGTTTTTGTGGAAATCTATCTATAGAAACTTTAACAATGTAATTTTGGGTTATCAGGTATGAAAACCGATAAACTGTGTTGCTTATGTTAATGTACTATCATACTAATTAAATCATGACCCATCATAAGCTCATTTTTAAGCGAAATTCGCTTAAAGATAGGTGTCCTTGATGACGAACTTGTTACTATTTCATTCGACACTGACATTTAGTGAGTACAGAATTCGTTCAGTATCTAAAATGTCCTAAGTACATTATACGCGATAGACCTTACCAGTTTGACAGTTTCAAACGAATTATCAGCCAAATTGGTCATGCATGATTAATTTGGTTCGATAGTTCCTAAAACGTGTCGAATTTAACGACAATAAAAAAACACGATGTATTTTACTTCTGTGTTATGTGTGTCATGAATACTAATTTTTGTCCACAGGTCGAATAGGCTCATCAGGCAAGGAAGTGGAAGCGGCGGCCTCGCCTTCGACTCCCGTCGACGAAGGCGTCTCGGCGGATATATCCACGCCAAGTCTGCTGTCTTCTATACACAGCGCTAGCAGCTTTGAGTGAGTTCTATATTCTAGATTTATAATAACAATAAAAAAATATTTAAAATATGAAATGTCTCAATTAAGGCAGCACGGCAGAAAAAAAGATGATGTATTTTGTCTATAAGGAAACTTAGCGCTCTGTGCCAAAAGTGGCTTATATTTAAATTTTAGATACGTATAGTTAAATTTAAAGAATGATGATTCAATTTTACTCATTAGGCAACGCACTTCCGATAGCATTATAAAATTTATTGATATCTCCTATAGTTACGGAAAAATAGCTTGTGCAAAACTAACGATTACATCAAGTACAGGTTAGACGTAGGCCGTATAAATTTAGAATTGTATAAAAAATATCAAGTTCAGACGGTGTAGGATTTTGTTCTGAATGAATACAAACCCGCATTTTAATTCGAGGTCCATTTTTACACTAAGTACTATAAAACTTTTATTTTTGTATACAGACTCTGCTCCCCCGAGCGCGCCTTGCTCGACAAGTCGATGTCGATGTGGGGCGCGCGCGGCGGCGGCGCGGGCGGCGTGTACGTGCCCGAGTGCGAGGAGCTGCGCGTGTCCGCGGCCGTGGCGCGCCGCGGGTACCTCAACCTGCTGCAGCACGGCACCTCCGGCTGGAAGAAACGCTGGCTGGTGAGTGCACACACACACACACAAGTCCATGTCCATGTGGCGCGCCGCGGGTACCTCAACCTGCTGCAGCACGGCACCTCCGGCTGGAAGAAACGCTGGCTGGTGAGTGCACACACACACACACAAGTCCATGTCCATGTGGCGCGCCGCGGGTACCTCAACCTGCTGCAGCACGGCACCTCCGGCTGGAAGAAACGCTGGCTGGTGAGTGCACACACACACACACAAGTCCATGTCCATGTGGCGCGCCGCGGGTACCTCAACCTGCTGCAGCACGGCACCTCCGGCTGGAAGAAACGCTGGCTGGTGAGTGCACACACACACACACAAGTCCATGTCCATGTGGCGCGCCGCGGGTACCTCAACCTGCTGCAGCACGGCACCTCCGGCTGGAAGAAACGCTGGCTGGTGAGTGCACACACACACACACAAGTCCATGTCCATGTGGCGCGCCGCGGGTACCTCAACCTGCTGCAGCACGGCACCTCCGGCTGGAAGAAACGCTGGCTGGTGAGTGCACACACACACACACAAGTCCATGTCCATGTGGCGCGCCGCGGGTACCTCAACCTGCTGCAGCACGGCACCTCCGGCTGGAAGAAACGCTGGCTGGTGAGTGCACACACACACACACAAGTCCATGTCCATGTGGCGCGCCGCGGGTACCTCAACCTGCTGCAGCACGGCACCTCCGGCTGGAAGAAACGCTGGCTGGTGAGTGCACACACACACACACAAGTCCATGTCCATGTGGCGCGCCGCGGGTACCTCAACCTGCTGCAGCACGGCACCTCCGGCTGGAAGAAACGCTGGCTGGTGAGTGCACACACACACACACAAGTCCATGTCCATGTGGCGCGCCGCGGGTACCTCAACCTGCTGCAGCACGGCACCTCCGGCTGGAAGAAACGCTGGCTGGTGAGTGCACACACACACACACAAGTCCATGTCCATGTGGCGCGCCGCGGGTACCTCAACCTGCTGCAGCACGGCACCTCCGGCTGGAAGAAACGCTGGCTGGTGAGTGCACACACACACACACAAGTCCATGTCCATGTGGCGCGCCGCGGGTACCTCAACCTGCTGCAGCACGGCACCTCCGGCTGGAAGAAACGCTGGCTGGTGAGTGCACACACACACACACACACAAAACGAGAAGCTATTGAAAAAAAAATTGACAAGTTTCGAGCGAAGACGAACTTTTTTGTAAACCTATGCTCGGAAAACATAAGTTTTTCGGATTAGTGTGTTTCTAAAACATACCCACCAGAATATAAGCTATTAAACAGTACAAGAATATTTAAATGATAAATTTGTAAAAAGACAGTAAATTTAATTTATCTTTAATATCTTTACGCCTCCTCTCTCTTAATAATTTTATAAATGTAAAAAATACCCAATAGGGCAATTTCAATGGCAATACCCAATAGGGTCATAATGTATCCTAATGATTTGTGTATATTATAAAAGCAATAAAGAATTGAGAAAAATATTAACAGTATTGAGTTTGATGTTAATCTTTCTGAATACTCTATTTACTTCTAATTTCTAATACTCTATACCACGATCAAACAAACAAATGAGACGCGTAAAAAGCATAACGTAGAAAAAAAGTCGTGAACTTCTGTTCATAAAAGTGATTAATCTATGAACCCTCTTAATAATACATGCCAATGCAGTTTTTAAAATATCACAGTTCACTCAGCACTATGGAATAAATTTTACGCAAGGGAAATTTAACACGTTTATTATTTATTGCGATTTATTACCCTTGCCTTCTTACAAAAGTGCCGAAATATCGGGAATTCCAAATAATAAAAAATATGTTATAAGTCTCTTTCATAAAGTTTCAAAATTCCAATACATGCCACATCGCTTCAGAGACTTTTATGAAAATAGTCCCTTTTCCAAAATCTACATATTCAGCTATACTTAACAATAAAACATTTAATTCTCAGGTGGTGAGACGTCCGTACGTGTTCATATACCGCGACGAGCGGGACCCCATCGAGCGAGCGGTCATTAACCTCGCGAACGCGCATGTCGAGTATTCAGAGGATCAGGAACAAATGGTCCGCATGCCCAATACTTTCAGGTGAGTTGTATTCAATTATTTCTATGTAGGTATATTCTGAGACCTCTCTTTTTTATCAGTATTTTCTTCTAGATGGAAGTTATAGAAGATGTTTAACGAATTCAAATCATTTGTTGCTTCATAGTATGGTGCATACAGGTTTAAGTTCTACATACTATGCTGTCCATCAGCATGCAATATTGTTGTTAGCCTAAAAATATCAAAATTATAATCTCAATACAATTCAATAAATTTTACATATTATTCATAAAGTCATTATATATTACAATATTAATTTAATGTCCGGATATTTTCTTTTTTACATTTATAAAATTCGTCTAATGAATAGAAACATTTATCTTTCACTCATTTTGAAAGTTCAACTTTTAATTTATCTTTCGGAAGAATTTTAAATTCTTTCGGCAAGGCGTTATAATTTTTTGTACACATCGCATAACAATGACGGTGAAGTTCTTGCCGTGGCATATCATTATAAATTAACCTATCAAAAACTAAAGGGCTAAAAAATCTTCCGTTAGGCCCTTAGCCAACGCGTCACGCGTGTCCACTCGCCTACTCGCCTGCCGTACGTCAGTGTCCTCGCTTCGTGTCGCGCGCACGGCACGGACGTGGCTGTTTTGTATAAACACGCGCGTGGACACAGTGTTGTAAAAATGAGCGTTTTAGTCGAGCGTTGAGCGTCAAGGCTCGCGAGTGCTTAAGAATCGGGCTTTGACGCTCGAGTTGCGCGCTCGAGCGTCGAAACGTTAACATTTTTATTGAGGGTTTTTATTTTACTTTCCAGGGCTAAAAAATGAATTTAGCTCAATCAGCCTAATTATTTTTACGTCCAGTATCGACTATGAAACTAAGATTTTTTTCTATGAATTTAAATAAAAGCTTAAATTGTTATACCTTGTTGAGTAGTTGACAAAACGTAGATGTTTTTAAGCACTTCCGCTGAACACCTTCCATAATAATTTTTTTTCAACACACTTGCTCGTAAGGTGAGCGTTATTCTATTGAATTTAGAACTATAAACTGGGCTATAAGTCACGCGTGCATAATATATTATACCCTAGTGCATAATATAATGAATCCTACAAAGTTAAATTGTACCTTTGTGCAAATAACATGCGAGAAAACAGAGCATATTTTGTTGGTCCGGGTTATACACTAAATATTTTCAGAAACTACAAAGAGGTTTTATACCACTTCAAATCCATATACATTTTTAAATGTTTGCGCCTTATATTAGTAAAATAAATTTGTATATAAACAAATTATTCACAATTTACAATCATTTGTCATAAAATATTAAAATATTTGCATTTACCACTCCAAATTAAACATTTTCACTTAAAATAGGCTGTATATGCTATACAGACATTGACACATTTGACGGAAAAAAAAACCTACGCGCATGCGCGAGGTTCGGCGCCATTTTTCAATCACAATCACAGCTTTGTCATCAAGTGTGTTTGTTATTTTATGACCACTTATGTCTGTCTTTTACTCACAAGTGTGTTGAAAAACGTCGTATGTAACTCGTGAGCGTTGCTAATTACAGTCTCGGCTCATTATCACAGCCTCGACTGTAATTAGCAACTTAGCTCACTTGTTACATAATATACCTACTATTTCCATACTAATTATGTATTTAGTAATCTTACGTAGAATTTTGGTTACTCAGATCATAGAACATCTTTATCTGCATTTGAGAATCAAATAATAATAATATTAAAGTGCACCAATTTTAAAATACGACATTTAATGGCAAAATTCGGCAATTTTTATAAAAAAAAATTAAAAGTCGTTTACCTCGAAAACGGTTAGGTTTGGGGTAGGGTGTTTTATAGTGAAATAAGTTAGAAAAGGCGGGTACTATACGCCCTTAAAGGATCTAGGTCGACTTAACCAGTATTCCTGTATAAATGTAAGACTTCATTATTTACATAAAAAAAAACACTAACAACAGAACGCCAACAAATTAAGAAGTTGGTGCTTTTTGCAGGTTATGTTAACAATCCTTTAGGTATGTTTTAGTACATCAACGATTTAGAAATATTTATCTTCATTTTTATTACTCTGTAATCCTTTTAGGCGTATTTTCAGCGTAAGTTACATCTGATCTTATTCTATGACGCTTGTTGACGTTGACGCGCCGTGCTCGTGTGAGTAAAAATGACAACCTTAAGACACGTACGGGCAAATCTATGGATTTAAATCTTTGGGTACAACATCAAATTATTGTTAATTAATTATAAGGGGATATAGGTACTACATTTGATGTGACATGTTCATTTACTTTGTTGACACTCACGCTCACGCTCGAGCCCGGGTCGAGCGCGTCGAGTTTGGCGTTATCATTGAGCTCCTTTATCTAAACGCTAAAGCCAACGCTCGAAGTTTTGGAACTGACTGGAGCCTGACGCTAGCGTTTTAGAGCCGACTCGAGCATTTTTACAACACTACGTGGACTCGAGTGACGCAGCGTTGGCTCCAAAAATAAAAAATAAACATTGCCGCCTTTGACAGTAAGGCGATTGTGGCTCTGTGTTCAAAAACTTAATCTTACGGTTTTGGCAGAAAATCGACAAAATAACTGGTTCATAACTGGGCGAAGGTTCTTTATAATTTAACTGAATGTTATTTGATGATCTAGCTAGATAAATACATAGATGGTATTTACAACTATCCGATTAAATAAAAGCAGATACAGAAGTTTCAGTTGCATTAAAACAGTCTTAATTTACAGATCATCGTCCAGCTTAACTTAAAAAGCAATAGCAATATCCGAGTACCGAAGTAAAATAAATAACCCCAAATTATATAAGGAGTTCCAGTTTTATACTCGTAAAAATTATATTGACTCCTAATAAATAAAATTTACCAAATTGTCATTTCAGTGTTGTCAGCAAAGAAAGAGGCTACCTGCTCCAAACCTTGGGAGACAAAGAGGTCCACGACTGGCTTTATGCCATCAATCCATTGCTCGCCGGACAAATAAGGTGAGATTCGAATCCTCTATGATACTTTCAATGTACTTCTAATACTTTTACGTTATCGTTATTTTCATTTTGGTCGTAGAGATTTTGAGTTTTGGTGATAGATGTTATGATTCTGCTCTACTGTCTATGATTTTTTCTATGTCCTAGTAATGTCTTGCAATTATTTTTTATATAACTTATTTTGACAAACTAAAATTAAAGTTACTTTTTTTTAATAGGCAGCATGTTAATTGAATGTCTTTTTGGGACAGAAACTTTTTAAATTACCTTTTTTTTTTAATTTTACTTTTTGTAGTAATATACTTAAAGTAGAAATAAAATGTAATTTTCTTAGAGTAACACTTTTAGGAAACGCAGAGCCTAGGATTTCTCGTGGTCTAGCGTCGATGTGTTCCGCAGTGTGCTGTGAAGAGCCAGTTCTTTAATAAAGTCGCTTACTCTAGATAAATACAATGAAAGTTAAAATACAATGAAACTGTAGATTTATAAACTCCTCTTTTTGTGTAATTAAATTAAGTAAGGTCCGCTTTTACCATACTCCTTTAGTTTCTATGAAGTTAAAATTATGTCTAAGGTTTTTTTTTATAGTTATTAGCCAATAAAATACTGATAACACGAAGAAAAAATTGTTATGTTGGTTGATTAATTATAAAAATTAATCCTATTGTCGTATAGTGAAAGTCAAATTTCACCAAAAACTATGTGTAATTTATTAATAGAAAAAACAGTTGCAATATAGCTTTTCTTGGTGGTAGGATCCCGTAAGGGTCTGCCAGGCTAGCGACCACCCTTGATCCATGGTGATGTGTTCCAGCAATATTTTATGAAGAGCCAGTTCGTTTCTAGACCCGTAAAGCCGATACTTAAAATTAAAAAGTTTCACCGTAACCCTGCAAATTGCAGAGCAAAAAACAGCAAGAATATGTGGGTCATAAAAAAAAAACTAAAAACACATTAATAAACTTTTTACATTACAACTAAATTGAGAACATAATATATAATTTTTTGGCATAAAATTTATGCATTTAGTATTTTTTTTTTTAATTATTTATTAATGATCGGACTGCCTGTTTTGGGTGAGTAAACTTTCCATAACCACTTGATTGTGATTCAACGAATTGCAACATGAAGACACACCATTTACTGAATAGCAGTGAAATCTTTTATAAACTCTATTTCTTGTGTTGAGATGGTAAAAGTGGATTTTTTATTTACTTAGTAATTGTTTATAGAATTTAATTAATTAATGAAATAAAATACTTTATTTGATTACACAATCGTATAAGGCTACATTGTGCTTTTGAAATATCTTTTAAACAATTTAAAAATACAATCGGTATGCTGTAACAAATATTTTAAATCGAAATTTTTATTTGTTTTAATTAATTAGCGAACAGCAATAATATAGCCTTTCGTCCCCCTCCCCTAATATCTATCATCAAGTCTCAAATTCCGACCAAAGTCAATATACACGTACAAAGGTTGGCACACACAGGTCGCGATCGGCCCGCCGCGGCGACAAGCAAACAACCTTGCAAACAAACACGAAGGCCCCATGAGACACGCTCACAATGGAGTCTATCCTCGTTTATTAGATGCGTCGCCGAAAAACGCGCGTTTTCTCAAGAAAACGTGCCCGCACGTGCGTATGTTAACAATAAACCGGTACGTAACGTGCATGTGAAGGGGTATTGAAACGGAGTTTTCGGTCTTTTTGAGCTTTTGGGAAGTTTTCAAAGTATTTTACAGATAAAGAATGGCAAAACTCAAAAATATTGTTATTTTATAATGATATATTAAGTTCTTTAGTTGATTTCACGCATGTGATTTCATTCATTAAGATAATATTAATGTATTATTGGTAAACTAAGACCTTCTTTAATCTAATATCTTCATCAATGTACGAAAACTGCAAGTTGATATAAAAAAAAATCTCTGAAAAATATCCGAAGATCAAAAAGACCGATTTGAACACAAAGTGAGTGGCTGGTTTGGTGGGTATGTCATACACGAACAACTATACATACGATTATATCCATTCACAGTTGAATCTGAGTGGTCCTTTCTAAATCAAGTATTTTTTGTTTGAAATTCCGTAGGATTTTAGTAAAATCTTACACCGCGGGACCACACTTATAGTGATGCTTTGAGATTTTTTTATTATGTAGATTCAGATTAATTTTTTAATTATACATATAAAAATGATTTTTAATATGCTTTAATTTTAAATTACTTTTATTTTTGAATATTTAAGAGTTGGGACCAAACCGGTGCACGTCGCCAACTAAGCGGGGTAAAATACGAATTGTAAAATAATATTTACGTGGATGTAAGTGAAGAGGCTGTTTCAATATCAAGTACATTGCACGCTTACGTACCTTTAATAGTGAATTTATTTATATTTACATTAATTTATAAATTGTAACTAGTTAATAATGTATTTGAAAAAGTGTACAAATGCTATTTGATAATGTTTTCTTCAAATACAATAAAAGCGACGAAGCGATGTATAACATCATTGCTAAGAATTTAAGACGGAATAAGACTGCATACAAACCCTGCATTCGTACATTTTTTCAATTCAGTTTTGTTTAAATGTACTGTATACCAGTTTCATTTCCTTTAGGCATATCAAATTGAGATGATGACTGAGAGTTTATTTTACACATTCCTTTTTTACAATATTTCCTGATTTGTAATAAAATTGCGCACAAATGTAATAGGTGGCCATTTAAGATAGACTCCATTTTGCAAGAAAAATTAATCATTAGTATCTAATATTAGATACTTACATGAAAATGTAATTTACCTTGTATATACGTATGACCTGAACGGTAGAGTAATTAAATGTTGAGGCTGACCAACTGGTCGGAAATGGAGGCAGTTCGTAAGACGTCATACGTGCGTTCTTTCACATTTTAGTGTTGATTGTAAATACTTACATGACATTAATAATAAAAAAATAAACATTCTAGTTAAATTGTAGAATATGCAAACAAAATATATACGCTGCATTATATAAGCATGAAGTCGGAAGTTATTTATAAAAAGATGAACCCGTTCTGTTGAAAATGTTGTTAATCAATTTGTGAGGGTGACCATCCTTGATCGGTGAATTGTATAAAGTAGGTTATTGACGCAGCATTGTTTGCAAAAATGTCATCTCATATTTGTTCTGAGTTTAGTTAGTGACTCAGTCACAGGTAATACCGAAGTGTCTAGTCATTGCTCCAGTAGTACACTGTATGCATAGAGATAGATCTATAGAAACATCTCAACTGTGCTTCACAAACAAGATTTACTATTCATATACTTTACGTAGCTTTCACAGCAAACAGGTCCATACACACGTAATAATTATAATATACCTAATAATTAACGTAGTTAGATAAAATAAATGTGAAAGTAGTTTTGTAAAGTTACCTTTAGTTTTATTTTCGAAAACAGTAATTTGATGTCCGACATTTAATCTCGTTACAGCTTCAGTGAATGTTGAAAATAATAAACATACTTAATGGTTGGCTTTAAATATTTCAAAGGTATCGCTTTTAGAAGACTATTTTGAATAAAAATAAAAATACTAAGAAGTAGATTGATAAGTGACATCATTATACTGTAAATATTTATCGTCTTAATTTTATTGATTAAGAGATCCGAGTTCCAGCTATCTATGTAGATTGTATCTGGATAAATATCCCTGATAATAATTTAGACTAGATTACAATTAGGGCTAAGAAGAAAAAAGTATTATCCACGATTTAGACTCGCGGTTTATTTGTTGTCTATGATACAATTAATACTTTTATTATTGTGGTCAATGTTTATTTCTATATTTGTCACCAGCTAAAGCCAATTTTAGGCTAGACTTGTTCAGCTTACACTACGGAATTTGGGAACCTTGTAAATTAACTTTTCGAGGTTTTCAAACAAGACCCAAGTCTGGCCTCTAACAGGGTTTGCTCGGTAAAACTCATTATCGTTTTAACTTGAAACTTTGCAGCTTTTTAACTGATTTCCCCCGTTGCCTAGTTGTATAATTAAGCTATAAATATAATGTTATTGTAAAATAAAATTTAAGATTCAAATAATATATTTATTTAATTTTTAATGGCTATTGAATCTTTGTTGTTCTTTTCAATTAATTATCTCTTTTTGATATTCTGACGAAAAAGGAAAATCTCTAACTAAATGACTTTTTGTGTATGTATGTACGTGTTAGCTTTTATTTCTAGTCATTTAATTAATATAAACATTCCAAGTTGTAAATTTTTCGTGTTTCCTTTTCGAATATTAGAATAATGTATTTGCATAGCAAAAAATGTGTTTACGTAGAGAATAGAAGGAAATTAATCACGAGTGTTGTGGGATGGATGTAAAAATAAACTTCTAAGTACTTTTCAAAATACCTACTTTTTGAGTTTGCAATGTTTTTATTTTTTATATTTTTGTAACAATCGAACGTTTTTAAATTAGATATGGCAGCTACTGCTGTGTTTATTATATATTATATTTTTATAGAGTGGACTGTATAAGCTGCGCTGCTATTTTTATATGACTAGCTGTTAATTTCAGTGATTTTCGTAGTTTCTTGTGATTTATTTTAAGTATTTTTATCTATGAAGGAGGTTTTGCGTTTTGTTGCTTATACGGTTGTATAGTGAGTAAATCGGTTTGTCGAATTTGGCTCTAATTCCCTGGAACAAATATAAAATACTTTTTAATAAAATGTTTAAGCGAGAATCGAGCTAAGTTTGACTATTGTGATTTCTAAAGTGATTGTTGTTTGTTGGGCAAGAATGGCGTTTAAAAATATATATTCTTAATATAATTTTTAATTTTCATTCAATTAATGAATTTAAGAACAGTGTAATAATTGGTAATATTACTCATTGCTCTAAATGTACTATCAAAATATATTATACACAGTGTTAAAGGTCATAAATAAAATGCTTTGAAAATTTCCAAATGGTTGTTTTATTTTGTATTTAGGTAAAGCGATACCTTTCACCTATTTTTATTCCTACTATACTTCTTAACGGCTTATCAGTATTGATGGCCTCTTACATAGACGGTCCACTGACCCTATGCATTATTTGTTACGGTGTCACTACACCAATCGATCGACCGTTGAAATCGATCGCAACTAATGCAGTATCGTTTCTTATGTTTTCTAATGTTCCGTTGCAAGTTGTAAGCTACACTCAGGCGCGGTCCCAAGGGGGTCACAAGAGACATGACGCCACCAAAATCATACATCTCAAATTGAAAAATCCTTGAAAATATGGATATGAGACATCCAATTTCATTACAAAGAGAAACAAAAAAAAATAATGATGAATATCAGAGATCGTCCAAAATCTATTAATATTGATGTCAATTTTGCAGAAACGTAATTTTCTTCTAGTGACCCCAAGTTTCAGTCGTGACCCCTTCCACCAAATTTCACTCTGTCGGTCGTTAAAATTTAAATCTACCCACTGGCCCACAACAATTGTAAATAAATTTGTGTCTTGTTTATTTTCAAAATTGTAAAAGAAATAAATAACAATGTTGCTCACAACTTGCAACGTACTCCAAAGTAGGCCAAAATTAGAAACATGCCTTCGTATTTTTCAGATTTTAACCCAGTCAATCAATACGAATTGATAAAAAAAAATACTTTTGAACACTGAAGAAACTAATAAATAAATATATTCATGTACTTTTTTGTACCTTTACAAACAAAGTCTTCTTTTTTTAAAAACCTAAAATCTACGAGGGCGAATCAAAAAGTTCATAGAATGAATACAAAAAATTTTTTTTGAACAAAAATATTTTATTTTTTTACGTAATCTAATAGTTTAATAGTTTAGTTTATTGTCAAAAAGAAAATTACAAACAACAATGAAAACAGTGGCTGCTACACTAGGCTCGCAGGCTAATTATCTCTCTATTAATTCTCTTTGAATCTCCTTCTAATCTTAGAATACCGAATCTCCAACTTTCTTATTCCTTCCGCAAAAAAATCATTTTCTCGACTATTGAAAAACTCCTCTACGGCAGTCATAACCGCGTCATCATCGTCATATTTAGTTCCACGAATATACTCCTTTAATTTTGGAAATAAGTGAAAATCACTCGGGGCTAAGTCAGGAGACTATGGTGGGTGATCAAGGACTTCGAAGCCAGCACTGCGGATTGCAGTGAGCGCAACTTCCGAACGATGAGGTGGAGCGTTATCCTGGATAAACAACACGCCCAATGACAATTTCCCACGACGTTTTTCTTTAATCACTTCACGTAATTAATCGGGATTAAGTTTGCATAATAGGACCCAGTTATCGTTTGCCCTTTTGGCAAGTAATCAATAAAAAGGATTCCTTCACTATCCCAGAATACCGAGGCCATAACTTTGACAGCGGAAGGAGAAACTCGAAATTACTTCACGCGTGGTGAGGATGGTCGTTTCCAAGACATGCTTTGTCTTTTCGTTTCCGGGTCGAAATGGTGGACCCATGTTTCGTCCATGGTTACAACACGATGGCAAAATTGATCTGAATCACGTTGGAACATTTCAAGATTAGGTACGCTTAGAAATTTCCAAACGTCGATTTTTGTTTTCTTCGGTTAACATTCGTGGCTAAGATGGGTATCTTGCTGACACTTTTTTGGACCCCAGTGATTCGGTTAAATTTGACTGAATACTACCAAACTATATCTTAAGGATCTTAGCTTAATATTTTTTTGTAATTCTTCTGTCGTTTAAAACCAATTTTTCCACTTTTTTGGCATTTTCTTCGGTGATGGAGGTTGAAATGATACTACTAGGTTGCTAATGATACTATGACTATTTTATTCCATTCTTGTTCAAATACTCTGGTCCCAGTTTGTCATGTTCGTATTGTGCATCCATAGCTCATTGCATCTGCTATGTAAGCACTTTGGTTGTGGCATGACATTGGCTCTCACAATTAGCTGTCTTGTGTTTGTTTTTTTTTCATGTCACGGTCAATTTGTACTGTACCTATTTGTATTAATTTGATAATTCTGACTGAAAAAGAGTGCCAAGAGTTTTTTTTCGCCGGCTTTTTTTGTCTCTTGGTCTACTGTAATATCTTATTTAACAACTATCAACAACTAGTTAAAGCCGAAGTATGTGATGACTGACTTCATCAAGTGTTTTGTGAAATTCCTAAGATGAATAAAACTTTTTGAATTTTGAATTATTTTTTTAATTTTGAAGGTCGTCTAGAACGCGGGTCATCTTTACAGCTTGATCTACCTTTTTTAAATTCAGCAATCCAATAAGCCACAATGGAATAGGGTAAAGCATCATTCCCTAATTTCTGTTGAATGTCCGAAAAAATCTCTTTCGTTGACATTTTTTTTAAGGAACAGGTACTTTATTACCGCGCGTAACTCGTTTTTCTCCATAGTTTCGTTTTTTATCAGAACACTCAACAATAAAATTAATATTTTGCGAACGATCTGTCGAAAACAATTGAAAGTCTGGATAAATAATATGTAATTGTCAATCTTTAAAAAAAATATCGAACTGCCTCCAAAGAGGGTAAATACTTACATATGAGTTTCTAAGAACTTTTTGATTCACCCTAGTAGATAAGTTTAACATAAAATGCATGAAAAATAATGCGCATCCTGAGCGTACGATTTAGTGCTATCATCGCTAGTACGCTTCTGGATTACAAGGTGCGCGTGTTTGATACACCAGCCAAGTTACGTGTTGTGAATTTATATAATTTGTGATAAACTGTAAGTATAACAGTATTTTTATAACTAATTCATTTCAGAATAAGTAGAAAGTACCGATACAATGAAATCTGAAAGAATACAAAGACGGAACTAGATAAATAAATCGTAAAAAGTACAACATTACACATACATACATAACGTCGCGCGTGTATCCCAAATGGGGTAGGCAGAACACCAGAGGCTATAAAACCATCTGATGTCACGTTTGACAAATTTGGAGGTATTCAAATGATGGAGAAAGACTTGCAGTGGTAGGGGGTCAGCCTATCGCCAACAAAAACGTCCCGGGAAGAGAGAAGATGTTTTTCTTTCACTCCCAGTCCAGCATGGAAGTACAACTTTATACATATGATTATATGAGTATATAAGTATTTATTTACTTTTTGAGCAGGTAATTGTATAATCTTTGTAAAGTAACAACTCATGCTTGAAACAAGCAAAGCCCTGCCTACTTTATTTTCTTGAGATAGGAACTGGCGGGGTATAACTTTCATGGCGGGTTTCAATATTCAACTGACTGGTACAGGTACTGGGTCGGTTGTGAGAATGGGAGTGCCACAAGGTTCAATTCTGGGCCCATTTTTATTTTTAGTCAATATAAATGATCTACCCTATATGGTAGGCAATAATCACGATATTGTATTGTTTGCTGATGACACATCATTAATTTTTAAAATGATAAGGCAGAAAATCAACTACGACGATGTAAACAATGCTCTCTCTAATGTAGTACAGTGGTTTAATGTAAATAATCTAGCTTTCAATGATAAAAAAACTAAATTTATAAAATTCTCCGCACCAAATGTAAAACAAGTTGAGTCTGATCTGCGGCTTAATGGGAACAGGTTGAATCTAGTAGATAACACTGTTTTTCTTGGAATTACCTTAGATTCTAAATTGCAATGGGGCGCCCATATCTCACAGCTAGCGAGTAGACTTAGTTCTGCAGCGTTCGCGGTAAAGAAAATTCGCTCATTGACTGATGTTAATACGGCGAAGCTGGTTTATTTTAGTTATTTTCATAGTATAATTTCCTACGGCATCCTACATTGGGGCAATGCCGCAGACATTGACACGATATTTACACTGCAGAAAAGGGCTATTCGTGGAATGTATAAACTTGGAAGTAGAGAATCTCTAAGAGAAAAGTTTAGAGAGATTGGTATCTTGACCTTTGCATCACAATATATATATATGAAAACATTATGTATATTTATAAGAATAGTAGTAAATTTAAAACCATGAAAGATAAGCATGATAAAAATTATTCTGTAATGACAAGGAACGACCATAAATTAGCGTTTCCGAAATTAAGGCTGGCTAAAAGCACCAAATCATTTATGGGAATGTCAATACGTATTTATAATAAAATACCACAGTCAATTCAATCTTTAACGTTTAATAAATTTAAAAGAACTACTTATCAAAGAAACATTATGCAAAAAAGGCTACTATAAACTCAAAGATTATTTAGATGACAAAAGGGCGTGGGATTGATGTCTCCACAGGTTATTTCCAAATATTAAACATTAATCACTATGTAAGCAGCTTGGCTGCGACATGATATTGGCAAGCACGAATAGCTGTCTTCTGTTTGTTTGTTCATGTCATAGCCGAGCTGTATTTCTGCCAAATTGTACCTATAATAAGCACTTTTTACAAAAGAGTGCCGAGAGTTTTTTTTCCGCCGGCTTTTTTCCTCTCGGTCTACCTAGAGTTCTACTGTAGTGTATGACGCACCACCTCTCTATGTATAATTTATTTAGATCAATATACTGTTTACTTCAGACAAAGTAAGACGTCTTATTTGAGCTCCCTCGTCCATCCCTACATGGCGACCCTGCCAGTGCTGCCTTGCGGCAGCGCTGCGCACACGGCACAACATTTTATAATGAAATGAATAATTTTTCATCAAGTTTTTTTTTATTAATTATAAGAAAATTATATACTTATATTAAGAAAACTGCAATGAATCCAAAGGAGAACCTAAGAATAAAATAAATATTTAAGAAGCCTCATCAAAATGTTCAGGAAGCAATGGAAAGTATCTACATATTTATAAAAAGAAAAGAAAAGGCAAAACCAAAACGAAAATAATTATGGTGATAAGGGCGATGACGGCGCAATGGAATAACTTTAGGCGCCGGGAGCTGGACGAGTCTGGATAGTACTGGAGATCTGGATCGGTGATGAGCTGTTCCAGTAAAAGAGTGTTTAAAAAAGTGAAGTGAAAGGGCAAAGTGGTGAAAAAAGTGCAAAAAGTATATTTTCAAATTCTTTAAAATTGGGTTTCATTGCAGGGGTTTTATATGTTTATTATTAGGTACATGGCACATTATGTTTATTAGTATATCATTTAGTAAAATAAGTATAAAGCGCACTGACAAAACAGGTAAAGATTGTTCTTCTAAATGAATTAATTTTAAATACGGTCTTGGTTCTAATATAAGTCTCTCACTCAATTTTATTACATAACGTTTAAAATTGAAATTAATTTTAATTTTTATTCATTTTTAAACTTTTCAGTACCTACAGCTTATAAAGAGTTTAAAGTTTGGTGCATAACCGTTTTTTTTACATATTATAAGTTTCGATTAATTTGTGCTTTTATCTCTATACAATTATTTTTTTTTCATACGTAAATAGGTAACTCAACATATTTCATATTTCTAATCGAAGGTTTGTTTCTGAGAACATAAATTTGCAGCGTAAAGGAATTTTGTTTCACGCGCAGGTACAGAGAACAACTCCAGTAAAGAAAATGATCCTCATTAATTTCGATTCAAATTAAAACGTAATATTTAATTAAAGTCCTATCTAATCCTATTGGTTTATTAAGTTTATTTTATAAATTAAACCTAAATCTTAATGAATATTTTTATAGAAGTAGGTCTAGTAGGTAGTATTTTTTTTGAACAGGTATGTACTTAGTCAAAAATTTCTTGAAACGTTCATGTCAAAAAGCTCAATAGCCGTTTTGTTCTAGATTTTCTGTCCTTAAATATAATTTTGTCGAGTTTGAACTAATAGTATAAAATTATAAAAGATAAATTCCCGAATCGATTTCTGAAATGTAGCTCTGTATGCTGAAAAAAAAAACATACAAACTAATTGATAACCTCTTCCTTTTTGCAAGTCGGTAAAACAAAATAATCTTAGCATTAAAATATAAAATAAAACTTGCCATGAGTTATAAAATTTTAAATTATGAGTTTACCATCGTCATCATTTTACTGCCTAGTTAGTAACTAGTGTTATTGTTAGTTGCAATAAGATACCGAGAGTTTTGAGAATTAAGCAAGACAACAACGTGACTGTAACCGAGTCTTTTTTTAGGTCAGCAATTTGATGTTGTCGTCAAAAGAAATTGAAGGATGTGTAACATTAATTAGTAATACCTATTACATTTCGAAGTAATAGGTATTTTAACATTTTATTGTAAAAAATTTATTATATGTATAATATACTCGAATTGATACATTGAATCATCATATAGATTAACATGTTGCCCATTTATTGATTATTAAATTTTATTAAATAGCTACGGTTAAAATATCGTAAGAATCATAGATGAATATAAGTACTAAAGTATAGATGACCATCTCGCGGTTTTTGCAGTTTAGCGCCACACAGTATCCACTCTAGGAACTTTTTTGACCAAAACAACCCTAGAATGCAGCCCGGCCGTACCGCCACTTTCAAATTTTCAGAAATTTGTAGTACTAGTTATTACAATTGTGCAAACTGCGCAATACTATATGTTGAAATAAACTGCACAAAGCATGATGCTATGCGAGTTGGGGGTAATAAAACAATATGCATCTCAGACAATTATTTATTTTTTCTTAATTATTTGTGTTTGATATAATAATTATAGGCCATAGATTTGTTCGGGTCGTTTTCGTCAAACTCAATGCTTTTGCCACACAAATTGTTCACCTCCTTGCACCAGTCATTCACAATCAATGCAATTCCTTTTCTTAACTCACTATCTCACTAGAAAGTCAGCATCCTATGTAAAAATATCACTTCACAAAAGTAAAATCTTTGATTTGAGATCGTAAAAACGCGAGGAGTGAACACTCTACTCAACGTACTTTGTAGAAAACACTAACAAAAGAATTCAGCGACAAAAAACACACAGAAAAATAATACGCTGCCTGGTACTATAGATATACATATCGATATCGAACGCAGAAAAAAATACAAAAGTTCCAGTAGTGCCCGGCGCGTAGCGCTAGTAGTAATAGAATTTTGGTATTTGTATGGAAGACAAACTAGCATGGTAAGAATTGAACAAGTCAAAATTAGAAATTTACAGAATAGGGTCGGAATAATTAGGAATAAGAAGGTTTTAGAGTAGAAGTTTGTGCAAGTATTAAAATACTTTTCGTCATCATACGAATGCGATTAGTTACTTGTTACATAGATTTGAATGTTAGGATTTATGAATAGGTTTATACTGATATAGGAAGGTAATAGAATGTGTTAATTAGATGCTCGGATTTGTTAGATTTAGGATTAGTACGTTAATTTAAAGTTGTTGGAAATCTTCCATAATATTGAAAATTAAAAATTATTGGACTGATCACCCAAGAAGTTTTTTCTAATTTCATATTATTGGAACGATTTATTTTGATAGAGTCTTAAATAATTGAATTTTAATTGGTGAATTATATTTGTGAATAGTAATAGGAATGATTAATAAGTATTTGGCACACAATAAGGGTACAAGGGCACAAAACGATCCTTCAGTTTGATCATGGTGTAAACGAGATTTCTCTGTGAAAACTATTGGAGACAAAATGTCTTAAAACGGTGACCCTAATTAATATGAAATGATATAATAAAAGTTGAGAGTCGCGACTCAATAAAATGAAGTACCCTAAATATGATACGATATAAATGCATAAATAAAAAATACGGTGGCCACCGATAGAAATAAAATATCCCAGAGTAGGATAAAAAGTGTAGCCAATACTGGAGGATAGAATAATGTATGTAGAACTTGTTAAGACATTTGGAAAGGTAAATGAATTAATGGAGTCTAAGAAAAATGTTAAGTGGAAATGGCGAAAGAAAGGAAAAGCATGTAGGAATAGTATTTTCATAGAAACAAAAAATAAATTATAACGTTTGTTTTTATTATTTTAAAAAAGCTATTGATTTTAAAGATTTGGTTTAACTTTTAAATAATATATATAGTATATATTTTTTTTGCATTTTTTTGGTAATTCATACCATGCTCATTTAATATTCGTTTATTTAATTATACATTTTCGTAATTTTGTCAATGTTACCTATGTTTTGTCAGTGTCGCTAAATAAGTAATTAAGTTAGTTGTAAGTAATAGGTATGCAAAATAAGTATTTGTTTTTATTTTATTTTGAATCTAAAAGTATACTCCCTTTTTTGTATAAAACCTAATGATTTCTTATGAAACAATTTCCTTTCATTTTTTAAATTTGTTGTACTTTAAAATTGTGAAAAATATACAAATAAATATGATATAAAAAACATATGAATGTATTTAAAATTTCCTAAATCTGTTATTGAAAAACGTTTGGTATGGTTTAGTATTTTTAATTATAAATTTGTATACCTAAACAGTTATTTTGTTTAAAAACTTAAATTTGTATCAAAAAATAATAATTATCTATCTGATATTATTTTTTTGTTAAAATTGCCGGGGAGGTGTAGTGTATGACGCACCACCTCTCTATGTATAATTTATTTAGATCAATATACTGTTTACTTCAGACAAAGTAAGACGTCTTATTTGAGCTCCCTCGTCCATCCCTACACTACTTTCATTTCGTTTTTTAAAGCCGAAGAAGAAGTAGTAGTAGACATCACCAAGACATTGGTGGATAATGGGCAATCATTATCTTTTTAAGCTGAGAGACGCACACTTCTCGACGGAGGCCTTCCCCAGGATTCGTCATGTCATAGTAGAAAGAGGGAGGAAGTAGGTTATCTTCATACAAACGCACCGCGCGCGGCGAGTATGTGCGCGCCATAGTATCTATGCACCGCCGCACGCACACATACACAAAATCTCGCGGTGATATCGAAGCGCCAGTCGGGGCTAACTCCGCACGAGGTTCACGCGCGCGTCACGGCTTTTCGACACCGCGATGACTGATAATAGTCGCAATAGTCGAAACCGAAGAAAGTATTTTTCTGTAGCTAATTTGTAATTTTGTTATGATAATGAATAAATGTGTGATTTGATTCAATAGATATGTTTGTATTATTTATGTTTGTAATTATTAAAAATAAAAACAAATACTTATTGTCTTTTATGTGTACAAACACTCATAAAAAAACTGACTAGTATATAACTAATCAAATAATTTAAACACAAGCTCTTAGTCTATAAATATTTATTAGCCGTTTGGATTGGACGACAACCGAAGCCGACGAAACATCGGTTTATTTTATCCCTTTTTCATAAATAATACTGCTCTGAATCTTTACAAAAATTCTGTAGGAAAACCATTGTTGAACTTGATTGACTAATGATCACTGAATCAGTTATACAGACATGAGTTGTTGTATTTGGCAAGGGCCAGGCTTTAAACTAATGATCGTGCTCATCACCGCCCCGCGCCGCCGCCATCCGTCTGTTGGCCCGTCGCCCTATTTTTGATCGTAAAAAGTTTCATCATCGTTTAGATAAAACTGACCTTACAAACCCAATACCCAGATAATACAAGTAAAAAACACAACTTTCCGACCCTTGCCAATTTATAGACATTGATTGAATTAAAATTTAGCTAAAAGTGACAACCCTGAGACAGTAGGCAATTATATCGCGGATTGGGCCGGAGTTAACCTACTTCCTCCCTCTTTCTACTATGGTCATGTCGTCCGGACCCGCACCGCCCTCATCCAGCATTTGACGTTCGTAAAGTGTATAAAATTACCTACTACGAATAAAAAAGTTTTCATTTTCATTTTCACAAAAGACAGAGACAGGCAGGCACGTTTGTTGGAAAAGCTAGAGAGGATAGGAATGCGGGATATACAGCACAAACTTTTTACCGACTACCTACATGACAGATTACAAAGAGTTAGAGTAGGAGAAGTCGTCAATGAGGACTTGCTGATGACATTCGGGTTGCCCCAAGGCAGTGTCCTCGGACCGACGCTTTTCCTCACCTACATTAATGACCTATAAAATTGTATCCTTCGCGGACGATACCGCCCCTTTTTTTCATGAAGACACTTGGGACGACGTTTACACCACCGTGCACAAAGGCTTTAACACTGTGTTTTCATGGCTTAATGAGAACGACCTTTCAGTTAATATTGAAAAAACTAAATACATACAATTTTCAATAAAAAACATTAAACAGACAATACATAAAAAATACTATATCACTGCACACTCATGCTTACTAGATCTCTCATGCTTATGCAAAAATATAGAAATGTCTTTCAGTATCAAGTACCTAGGTGTTATAGTCGACAACAATCTAAATTTTAATAAGCACTTCTGTCAACACGAACCCGTAAACTCATATTTGTATTCAAAAACTTGCGACAGATAAAAAAGTTATAAAAATGGTGTACACTTCTTTATGCCCATCAATATTAAGTTACTGTATATAGGTGGTTCTTGTAAATCCAGCATAATTAAGCTAGAAAGAACTCAGCGTCCAGCATTGAAGGTTAGTTTGTCGTTGCCGTTTCACTATCTGACAAAGGAACTATATTGCCACTATTGCCAGGTTGACGCACTGACTGTGAGGCAGTTATTTATTCTAAACACTATATTAAAACAACACTCCCAATTAGTATATGACGCCTCACTAACACAAAAGCGGACTAAACATAAAGTATGCTCCACATCAGGGCAAAAGAGGAATACCTACATCCTTTTCCAGCAGCTGCGATAATTGGCATTAAAACAAATAAAGATTGTAGTCTGTGCACGAGCCGCACAGACAGCCCCCGGAACACCATTGTTTCAAGAATTATTCAGGATCATCTACCGGGATGGAATCGACCATAATAGTTGAGGGGTTTAAACGTTCTATTATTGATCACGGTGTAATTTATAATAATTTTGTAGCAGACGGCGATTCCAGCACATATCAAAAAATATTAGATTCGCGTCTCTACGATAATTTAACAGTAGATAAAATTTAATGCAAAAAACATCTTTTACGAAATTACTGCAATAGCTTGGAGAAATTGTCGAAAGACACTAAGTTTCCTTGCGAATTGCGGAAATTCCTAAAAGAAAGGTATTTATTTGCGTTTAAAAACGGGTGTAAAATGCGCGATTAAAAAAACAAAAGATAAAAAATCTTAGTGAAGATATTCTAAATGGTCCAGAACGTATCACCAACATTGCAAGGAGTATTTCCGTAGATCTGAAACTCGTCGAACAGAACCTGTTGGCCTATTTCCTGCAATTGTTGGATGCGGATTAATTTTAAGTAAACGACTGTCATATCATTCTAGAAGTTTAATTCATAATTGCACAAGTAAGTAATAGTTGAAAGTTTTAACGGAGTACTTGCCAAATTAGTTGAGGGTAACAATGTTTGAGCACATCCACTGTGGGGAAAGATTGAGATACAAAAATTAAATTATTTGTCTTGTCTTTGTTTCCTTAGGCGTTTTGACGCTCAAGTCTGTTATTTTTTTTTCAGGGCATTAATTTCCATAGATTAGCATTGACCAAGAATGTCTGTCATTCTCTTGAACGATTTTAGGAAATACTTTAATCTTTCCCCGTCACCTTTCCGTCTTTCCCCTGTTTTATTTTTGTCCATTGCAAATGATGATTGGTGTGGTATTCATTACTTTATAGATATAAATGTAATTTAACAAAATAGTCATTCACTAGACATCAAGTTTAAAACACTCCTCATCTCATTAAAATGCCGTTCGATCTTGCCCCCGCTCACCCTATTGATAAAATAGGATTACAACATAAGTTTACTACTTCCAAATATATTTTCATATTCTTTATAATAAATACCTCTATTTTGCTTTAAAAATTGAAATCACCTAAAACTTGGGAGACGTTCCCGAGCTTGTAGGCTTCTAACACTACGCGGAAGGGAAGTGATGTAGATGTGGAGATGTATCAGTACTACTTAGGTATGTGATATTTACTGAACGCGGAATCTGGATGTTTTGTAATATGAGGATATACATGAGCGAGGCAAAGCTTGATGTTACTTCGACCGTACTTCCTACTGAATTAGCATTTATTTTATTGCATTATTATTATACACTTTATTGCCAAAACGAAATAAATTACAATAGAAAAAAAAAGAAATACACAAAACGCGGCCTTATAACACAAAGCGATTTCAGAAAGAAATATTTAAAATATATAAGTATTAGGTATACATACCTAAATAAAACTAATATAAAAATAGTGTCTCAACTTATATGTAGGTATATTATTATTAGGACATTTTATGACATAAAACTACTCTCAGGCTATTTTACCAACAGACAATCGTTTATTTTCAAAAATGTTTGTTATGCTGTACATATTCAACTTCAAATAATAACTCAACGTGGAATGATTGTTGCAAAACATTTTGAAAATCGCGCTTCCTCTGGGTCGTTCACCCACTCTATCGGGTGTGGCGCAGCGGTCGCGCGAAATCGATGTCGCTCGCACACGTTCTTGGTCCTTACGACCACGGTGTATTCACTTAGGAATCATTTCAGTACGCATCGTTAGATGGCGTAGTTTGCAAATTTAAGTATGTATGTTTGAATAATATTGTAACACATTTTTTTATTAAATAAATTTTGACCACAATTTCATTTATCTAAATCTTAAGCATTTTTAATTAAGTTGAATATTAAAAACTAAAAAAGGCGTAACATTGCATCTATCACTCTAATGTTCAATCTTCAACTCATTCAATCATTCACCTTATCCACCATTTTGTTTGTTATTTATTTTCATTCGTTTTTGTTTACACGTCTCTGAATGTTTTCATCGTTTTCGTTTAAATTTCCTCGGATTTCCCTTTTTACAAACGACCCGGCTTCGTATAAGACTCTGACGATCCCTCCTAACCTATGCACTTGGCAAAGCTACTGGATTTCGGAAACTGCTCTTAATTTTTACCCCGGCTTGCTATTTGGAACACTGATTTACGTTGCCTTGATTTACAAAATGTCTATTAAAAGATGTTGTGTTCCTCTATGCAACAAGTCTTGTAAGTATTGTCTCGTTACTATTTTATTTCTAATACAAACTTTATTTTTGTTTGCTGTAATGTTTAATTTTCAACAGGTGATGATAACATCATAATTTGACATTACTTCCCCAATCCAAACAAACATCCAGAAAGGTTAAATCTATAGAAAACCACAATTTCTGGACATATTCTTACTTTGGATGACCCAACCATATTACAAATAAGAAGAGTATGTCATTTACATTTTGAAAAGCAATACCATACTTGGGGTAAACAATTAAGTATCAATGCTGTTTCTACACTAAACTTAACTGGTAAGTAAGGTTTAATATTTAGAACCTATTTTTCTTAGATAAAGTGTCAAATAAAGTTATGAATAAAAGGGAGTATAGTAGGTACTAAAAGATTTCAATATATATCCGGACTGGGTGAGTTCGCTATATGGTTACTTTTAGGCTTTGATTGTAATTATGCTTTTGGGGGAAAGAACTTTCCATTATTATAGTTTAGGGACTTTAATCCTGCAGGATTTATCAATCGCATTTAATTAATTACTGTATGCGCTTTCCAAACTCAGTATTAAATTGCAGACCAGTTCATGGTAGCCAATATTTTTTATAGATTTTACAATTGAAGTTATACACCTGCCAGTAATTTTTGCCAAGTATCATAGTATAATTTTGAAACTATTTTTTTCAGATTTGAGAACGCCTTTGCGAGATATTTCAAACATTGAAAACAATAGAGCTCTTGTAGAAGCGAATGTTGCTCAATATATTGACCCACAGCCATCCACTTCGATAGGTATAGTAATAAATTGTTAAATGGGAGTCGAAGTGATTTTGAAGAAAATGATATTTATCAAAAACTGTGTTATGAATATTGTAAAAATATGAATAAAAAAAAATCAAAGTGCGAATTGGTTTCATTTAAATCTCCTAGCAAAATTATTTTTATTCAAAGAACTCGAAAATACCTCTACCTACCATCTAGCTTTTGTGGAAGTTTTCGGTTCCTGACGACAGATGTCGCTAAAACTAGAATTTAACTGATATCTCTATCTCATCTATTAAAAGTTACTTTATGCTTACGACACGAACCTCTCCAATAGCAACACAGTCGTTAAATATTTTATCAAGGAGCTATCAGTTTTACAGGCATACCCAAGAGACCAGCTGTCTTTGGGTGAGACCATACCAATCGAGCAATCATCGATCAACGGCGTCGATCGTTGGTAGAATGGATTAGTCGACGTCGTTCGATAGTTTTTCACTAGACCAGAGTCCCAAACTTTTTAGTCGTAGACCCCTTGCCATGTTTTACTGTATTGGGTAGACCCCCCCCTACTTACCTGATACTTACTGGTTTTATAATTTAGTCTGCATCCTACAGCTTAGAAAATTTTATTTACTTTATAGGTAATTTTATGAATACTTCATATGTCTTTTTATTATAAGATATTATAATGTAAGTAATAGGGACTATCATGGACCCCCAATTTTTTAGCTGACGTAGACCCCTTGCAGTTTGTCATAGACCCCTGGGGGTCGGTATAGACCACTTTGGGAATCACTGCCCTAGACCAATCCGATCAGATTCGATCAGAAAAATCTGATAGACGTCGACTAATCTATTCCACCATCGATCGACGACAACGGTAGAATGGATAAGGTAGCAGGTCTCAACTCGAAACACACCTTGCACTCAAATAATTTTTAAGCTATGATTCAGCCACCACCTATGGTGAGTTGACTGATTAAGTTGTTGAAATTTAGCATTCGCGACATTTTCATCTGTTTTGATGAAAATGAGTATCCGGCAATACGGCCCAAAAAGTACAATCAGTAGTGCCTATGACAAGCATTACTCGTAAGGTATTGCGATTCCTTGTTAATTGTTATTCCAAGCTGTTTTCGTCTTGTTAGAACTACTTTCGACCTTTGATTCTGATAGATATAACTCAGTTTAAATTATATTCGAGTAAGTAAATTCTAACTTAACTGCAAAAACTTTCATATTTCATGAGACAAAGACTTTTAGTCCAAATAAATTATTTCTTCTTCTATGCTGGACTGGGAGCGAAAAAAAGCATAGAATGTGCCAGATGCTTCTCTTCCCAGGCATACTGTGAAAGTCAGTTAAGGGACTGAGGTTCTATTGGCGTTTTTGTGGGCGATAGGCTGACTCCCTGTTACTGCATTAGTCTCTCCATCATTATAATACCTAAAAAATTGTTAAACGTGACACCAGATGGTTGTATAGCCTCTGGAGTTCTGCCTACCTCATAAGGGATACAGGCGTGAAGTTATGTATGTATGTAAATTATATTAATCGTTATTAGTAAAAGGTATTCTCCTCCATCGCACCTGGTGGTAAGATGCTGTTAAAGATGACAGCACACGGATTTATACTTTGGAAAATAATTCAATGCAATAAAATGACAGTTCCAGTGTGCCCACTTTGTGGGAAGAAAAAAAATAGTGATGTGGTGTAAGTGAATTCTACTGTAACCGTTTTAAAGTACAAGGTATGTTGGTGATTACTTATCTATACTAATACATATATAAAGCTGAAGAGTTTGTTTGAACGCGCCAATCTCAGAAACTACAAGTGGGATTTGAAAAATTCTTTTTGCATTTGATAGCCCAACTCTTGAGGAAGGCTATATTTTATCCCGAAATTCCCACGGGATCAAAAGTTACGCGGGTAAAACCGCACGCGATGGCTAGTTAAAATCAAAGTTACTTTAAAGATATAGTACACATCTCAAATTCATTTATTTAAACATTTCTTTAAAATTTTATGCAAAACGAATGACAATACTCGTTCGTTTTCAATCAATCTCATTCAGTACTTACATACATTACGAAGTTTTTAACTGATATCATTAGACATTTCGATCTGTCAGTTTACTGCATTTAATTATTTGCCAGAGTATAGGAGCTGGCTCTTCATTCCGGAACAAATCATCGCCTAAGCGGTGATAACCCTTTGATAGATAGTATTTAAATACAGAACATTATAATCTTTAAAAAAAAAGTTATTATTACTAAATAATTTTCTTGAAAATTCACTTGGAAAGGGGTAGAAAACTGCCTTTTTATTCCACTAGAGGCGTTGATTACGCTTGACCCATAAGAACTGTCAAATACCATAGTAAAAGTTAATTTTATAGTGATTTTGATAAAAAAATTAGAAATGCATCATTACGTAGTCATAAGTTTTATTGAAAATTGATACCACAGTTTCTCTGAGGATATACACATGCGGAACTTTTGGATGTTAGTTGATTCAAACTTTTGTGGAAATGTAATATATTACGGTCCACATTTTTCATATTTTTTATACATGTGCTTACATTATTTTATAGGTTTACCCCAAAATAGAACACAGAACAAGCAATTTCGATTACAACTTGTTCATTTGATAGTTTGTTATGTGTCAAGCGTATGAAGCGATATCTATTTAGAGCTTTTGGTTTTCTTCTCCATTTTGCTACATGTTAAATCTCTTTTAGCTGATCATCTTCTATAGACTTATCAGAGAAGCTTTCTTTCGGAGTTGTCCATGTTTGCTGGGTGGTCCCGGGATAAAGGCGACTAATCAAAGTCACCCTTTGGTGGTATCCTTCAATTCGTCTGGCCAGAGATCACCACTAATTAAGGCTACTTTGGAAAATGGTTTAAAATACACAGGAAACTCCCATATTTTTTTAACCTATATAAAAGTACAGTATTATGAATGTAACTAACCAGACCATATCGGAGCCTGCTATAAGTGCAAAGTATGGTAGTGCGGTTTTAAAAAATTGTATAAATAAAAGTCATATCATCACTTTATATTATATTTTAACCTATACATTTTATTCAAAAATTATTCAGTACAAAACGATTTTCGTTTCACTTACAAACACCTTTATAAATATAGGAATCATACATACAATCAATAGGAATAATATATTAACTTAATTCAATTTAGTTACGTTGAAAATTTTACTAAAACAAAATCACAGTTACACTGTTCATGCATTTTAGATATATGTTTTAACAGTACATAATTTTCGATACCGCTAAATAAATAATTGTATCTAGTTAATACACCTTTTTGGAGAAGTACACAAGCATTACAGAGAAGCAAAATCTGTCAAGTCTGTTTATTTTGTATATCTATAGTTACAAAATAGAAGAGCAAGCAACTAGGCCCTGTAAATATTGGTATAATCATAAACAACGCTTAGTATTAAGGAAACCAATACAAACGCCAAAGCACATGAGTCTATTAGTTTCAAAAACCGCAATGTCCATAAAATAATAAAAATTACTTATCTATGGTATATTAATGAAATTAAAAAATAAATCATTCTGACATTATTCGTATGAACCTAAGTCCGCTTATTTCAATAGAAAACGGCTGCTGAATTTTTTAGTTTGCAACAAACACAGCTTTGTCCATTACCGTTTGTATCAAATATGACAAAGTCCATCGCCACCAATCACGGGCGGTTTCAATCACCAATTTCAGTATGGCGAATAATTGCGCGCAGGTGTGAGATTACTCCCGGTTTATTTAAGTTTTATTGTGCTAAAAGTAGTTAATTCGGCATAACTTTATTAAAATACTGAACATGGAGTGTTACCCTGAAGTAGTTGATAATAAACAGGCTCGGAAACGACGGGTAAATACTACAAATTGGAAAACAAATCGAGCGAAAAAACAACGGTGAGTATAGTGCGGCTATTGTGTCTTGATACTTGATCTATTCACCTTTTCGACTATTGGAACAACGAAATAAAAAGTATATATTTGTATGTATTATTTTAACATAAAAGTTATGCTGATAGAAGTATTTTAATATTTGATAAGTAATTAATTACCCATCTCACTTTCATAAAAAAATATACCTAAACAGATTAATAATGTGAAACAGATTAAAAATGTTGGTAAATGAGCATGTGGGTTACCTAATGTTAAGTAACTACCACGCCTATTGATTGATATCACGTATCTTTCTTTGATTGCCTTACGTACTAACTGCTAAACCGATATTGATGAAATTTTATATTTTATTTTATTTTTACATGGGAGTAGGTATGTTCTGAATGAAAACTTTTATTATTTAATCCCCATAACGTAAAGTGTTTCAGTGCGAAATTAGTGGGTGTAATAAATTGCAAGTGTAAATGACAAGGATTTTGTTTTCAGGTACGCAGCAAAACATTTGCCTGTTAAGCCGACATGTCAACATATAATTAAATGCAGAAAGTTAAAGTGCTCAGAAATTTTAATACAAGATGTTCGTAAATTCCATGAATCTTTTTATCGGTTAGAAGATAAACTGAAACAAGACTCCTTTATTTTAAAACACGTAAAAGGTTTAAAAACCCAACGTCGCCGTCCAAGATCAGAATCTAGAAATTACAAACCTAGAAATTTGCAGCTGAAATATATGATTTACTGTAGATCGCAACTTAAAATGACACAAGTTTGTCAAAAAGCATTTCTTAAAGTTTTGCAAATTAAAAGATACCGAATTGAAACTGTTATAAAGAATTATTACCTACATGGGAATTTCCCTACAGAAAAACGTGGTGGTGACCATAAGTCTCACAAATACAAAGACAAAAAAGAAAATGTCATCAAATTTATTAAAACATTTAAATGTTCTGAACCTCATTATTGTCGAGGCAATACGAGACGTATGTACTTGCCTTCCGAACTGAGTATTAATAAAATGGCTAAGATGTACAATAATCAATGCCAAGACAACCTAAAAGTGAAAAAATTGTATTTTCGAGCCGTTTTCAATTATAATTTCAATTTAGGTTTTGGGAGTCCTCGGGTCGACGTGTGCTCAACTTGTCTCCAGATAAATGAGAAATTAAAAACTGTTCAAAATGAAAGTGACAAAGCTATGTTGATGGTTGAGAAAACGGTCCATAAACGTCGAGCTAAAGAGTTTTTCAAGATGTTAAAAGAAGATAACCGAAAAATAAAGATTATTAGCTTCGACTGCCAGAAAAATATGGCGTTGCCTAAGATACCAGACCAAAGTACTTATTATGCGCGTCAGTTGTACTTTTACAATTTTACTATCGTAGAAGGCAACTCGAAATCAACTTTGACAACAGACAATGTGTTCAGTTATTGTTGGACAGAGGATGAATTTGCAAAAGATGCAAATCTCATTGTATCTTCAGTTTACCATCGGCTTTGCAACACAATTTTTTTACCAGAGTGTAATCAAATCCGACTTATGGCCGACGGGTGTTCCGGCCAAAACAAAAATTCTATGTTAATAGCAATGCTCTCACATTGGCTCACAAAAGATGCACCGGCTCAAATACATCTAGTTGAAGTGGTCTTCCCAGTCGTGGGGCATTCATTTCTTCCACCAGATAGAGTATTTGCTCGCATTGAAAAGGAATTACGGAAAATTGAAAATATAATCCAACCAAAAGAGTACTTCGATCTGGTTGAAAAACACTCTACCGCCATAAACGTTGCTACTACGGTTCAAGTATATGACTGGAAAAAGGTGGTCAAAGATTTATTTTTGATAACTACGAAATGGCATATTTCATTTTCAAAATGTAAAAGGTTTTATTTAAAAAGAGCAAGTAAAAACCATGATATGGTTGGTGTAAGAGGAGAACTCCACTACAAAAGTGATTCAGGGCAATATAAAAGCGTCTGTAAAAAAGGTAAAACTACGGCCATGATATCTCCAACCACTATATCACAGGGTGCACAAGTAAAACCATTAAAATTTAGGGATGTTAATAAATTGTTAACCACACATTTTGGGGATGAATGGCGCGATTTAGATATTTTGCAGTATTATAACAGAGTAGTCCCATCTTCATCGGAGGAACCGGGTGAAAATGTGGTTGATGATATTGATTTTCCAGAAGAATCCATTTGTGAAGAACAGGAAGAATCACCGTTACTTTTGATTTAATTTTTGTTAAAGCAATAAAGTATTGAGAAAACCTGTTTTATTTAGTATTAATATCATGTTGTTCGAAAAATCTATCTGTTTTTCGAGAAAAAATATACGTACCTACCTATTCAGTTTTCCAGTAAGTACATATGTTCAGAAATAATAATTAACAAACAATTAAAAATGATCTACTTACAAAACTATTATTTTAATACAACCGACTATTTTACCTGACTCGGACTTAAATGATATTTCAAGTAAAAAGTATCAAAATGGTTCAATCATTTCAAGCAGAGATAGCTATGTTTCAAACCCAACAATGTCCATGTTGTTTTTGCAACAAAAACCACAAAGTCCTCTTGAGTGTTACAAAGTCAGCAATGTCCAAAATGTGTTTCTGGTTATTGTTCTTGTTTTTTAAGATTTTTCACAAATAAGTTAAGAGTTTAATACACTTAATTGTTTTAAATCAAAGTACTATAATTACATTATAACTTCACGCGCCCAAAGTTAATAATATGAAAATTTTAAAGTATGCGCCATATCCTGCTAGGGACATTGTGGTTTTTGTTACTAGTAGACTCACATATGAACTATTCAACTCATACAATATTTGATAACAAGTTTTTTTTAATATAATTTTAATTTATTACAATTTGATAAGCAAATAATCACAGTTGTATTTTTCTTTGCAAATTATTTCCAAAAAAGTAGGATTACCAAGTACCTGTTCTGTCATACTTTCTTTATAAATAGTTTTATTTGTCGACCCACGCATTAAAGGGTTTAAAAGTAAGGATATACTGTGGTGTGACAGATAAAAACATTAGGCTGAAGAACTCTTCCGATAATAAGAGGGGAAAGAACAATAGTTTAACTCATATATTTTTTTTTACATACATAGCTATTATTTTTCATCAGTTGATACACTAGTATAAACCAACTAACTAAAACAGGTTTAAATTGAGCAATTATCTATTTGATCAATCTCTTTTAATGTTTCATACTTATGTGATTTTCGATTTAAATAATTGCTTTCTTGTCTTTTATTTATACGCCTGCTTAGCAGTATGGGTTATAATTTAAAGCAAGCCGGACCAATAAAAAAAAACGTATTCAGAATAAAAAAATCGATATTTCTTTTTTTATTCTAAAGTTTAGATTTAGGTCATGTTAGAATCTAGGGACTATTTTTGCTAACAAGTAGATTTATAACTCGATTTTAAAACTTCCTAAAATTCTCCGTATTTTCGAGTGCTTTAAGAGAAAATAATATAACAAAATCATTGAATATGCTTGTGTTTACAAACTAAACTTGATTTTAGAGACGCCACTCACATAACTTGCTTCACTACTCAATTCGACATTACACTATATAGGGTTAATTTTAATTAGCGCATCACCTATTGCAGGCAGCCTCCACATCAATCCCAACAACATTTGACATTAATAATTTAAAAAATTGTAGTTTTCCCATAAAAAAAAATTTAAGCTATTGCATAGCTTCTATCGCGGGCCTTGAGCGTGGGGACCGAATCCAGAAATTCCGTAACGAAAAAAACCTGACTCCGACCGGCACAGTGGTGATACTTTGATTTCATAACTTTACATGCGGGCTTTAATAAACAATCAGCGCCATCTACTAGGAACTTGTGGAACTTCATATTAGATCAAACATTACTGCATTAATAAAATAAATAAATAATTATAATTGCATAAGTTGATAAAAATGCTATGCAATAGCTTTACCGCAGCAGTCTCCGAGTGCCACACGTCTTTTATTTTGTCTCTAAATTGGGGCCCGGGGTTGCGGGGTGACGCAGAGTAATAAATAACAGAATGAGAGCACAAATTAGTTTGTATTTTATATTTTGTGTTATTTATCAAGATTTGTAAAAAGTCGTAGAACAAATGTTGTTGGGATTGACGCGGAGAGGCTGCCTGGGAGAGGTGATGCGCTAATTAAAATGAACCCTGTATTTTTAAGAGCTAAATTTCAAAGCTTCATGAAAAAGGATTTAGATTTTTATCATATTCATCATCCGAGAACGGATTTTTCGGGTCATTCTCCTCTTCGTCTGCAAAAGGGTTTTTCGTTTCATCGTAATTTTCATCCTCGAAGGGATTTCTGGCTTCGATTGTTGACGATATTTTGGGCGAACCGCTTGTACTTTTGGGTGGTTCACCGAATTTTCTTCTATTTGCAATTGGGGATGTGGGAGAGCCTTTGCTAGTGTGTACGGGCGCTAATTTGGTGATATTTGCTTCTAAGCTTGAGCTGTATTTTTGATGTTCTAGAACTCGCATTCTTCCTTCGGGTACTGGAATTACGGATGTACCCTTCGGTGCAACTTGATTTGACGTATTTGAAACGAAAACTGAAAGACGAAAGGATATAAAAATTAACTTAGTTTACATACTTTTCTCTATTGAAGCTATAAATTGAAAAAGATATTTTGTTATTTAAATGCAAACACCACGCAAGTCTTTTTTGTCGTTTTCGGACTTTGATGTCATTGGATAGAAAATTAAAAGACGCGTGTTTTTAACCAATCAGAAACGGGCATCGGCCAATTAAAGCCAATAAATAATGGTTAATAAAATAAAAGCTATTTTTTCATGTGAAAAATATTGAAGCTTTAAGAATCTCCTTTTTGACATGCGTGGTGTTAGAATTTAAGTGACTATTTCTCGTTTCAGCTTGCCAATGAAAAAAGTAGGGAAATAGGTTATTCTTGTAGTTTTATTACATTAACTTGTTAATTTATAAGAATGTATTTTGATAGTTTTAGTTAAGCGTGAGCATTATAAGTCTTGTGCATGTTATTTAAGAGTTAATAGAATTTCATACTTCACATTTAGTGACAAGGTCGAATTTTCAGTAACGGAGCTGTTTGGCCGTGACTTTGTTTAGGTCTAGATTAAAGGGAGAGTGAAAATGTTATTAAGTTAAAAAGTTAGGATAGAAAACGGTTTTTATTTGGTAATACAATTAGTTATAAAAAACAACCTACTAAGTATTGTTATCGGGTGATTATTAAGGGAAAAAGGGTAAGTTTCCCTTGTACATTTTAAGAGCGGTTTAAAAACAACAATAATTAATTACTGTCCGATTAACTAACCTACCAACTCTGGGAATTCAAGTCGTTAATCTTAAGTTAACTTCGCCCTTTTGAGATGGATTTGACAGTTTTATTAATACTTAGTTTTATTAAGACTGAATACCCAGTTCCAGAATATTGTCACACTGTATGATAAATGGAGTAAGTGTATCCGTACCATCAGCTGAAATTGAAGGCAAATGTGAGTACTTTAATTACCTGGTAATACCGAACCGTCCTTCGTAATCAGCCCAGTGGGGCTAGCATGCGATCATATAGATAACGATAAAGCGGGCCTTTAAATCGATATTTTCGTGGAATTTGGCACTTAAGAGTATGTATTTTTTACGTATACAGAAAGCAAGCTGGAAACTTATAAGCGCTTACCAGCGCTTGACAGCGCTGGTGACCCGCGCAGGAAAATATATGAACGCGCGCCGATAAGCACTGAACGGTGCCGACAAGTTCCGACAAGCTTCAACACGCGCTGGTCAGCGCGGGGAAATCATCGTCCGATGAGTCCGACATTTTGCTTGGTCTGCCTCAACCTGCTTCCTTTGTGTAGAACGGACCAGCGCTGTCAAGCGCCGGTAAGCGCTTATAAGTTTCCAGCTTTCTTTCTGTATACGGCCTTAGTCAAGATTACCTATTCGATGCTATTTATCTTGTCGATTAGGGTCTTCATTAATGGTCGCATGCATGCTAACCCTGCAGTACGATATTTCTAGTTATTTGTCCTATCAGCGATGCGAGTACTGAACTTTATCAACTCGTATTGTAACGAATGTTCGTATGGTATGGAATCGGTTTGTTAGCAATAACTGAAATCTATCCATTGCCGCACGACCAGCATAAATAAATGTGCCTTGTTAATTTTGAATGTTTGTAAACATGTTTTACTCTTAAATAACTAAAATAAAAAATTACAATGTTACTAAAAACTTGCAACCGACTCCATACTATACGAACATTCGTAAACATACGAGTCGTTAAAGTTCTGTGCTCGCACTGTATGGCAGTTTTGTCATGGACATAGGGAATGTTCAGAAACTATAACCTAAACAACACTAAACGCATCATATTTATTAAATGAAAATAAATTGTTATCATAATTGTGTCTTTCGACCCGGATGTTGATTATCATCAGATGGATCGAGTTTTACTTTGTTTTGCAGCATTCATTGCATACAAATAAGGCAGGCGCAGCACTGTATTTCTTTCGCGTTCGAGGAATTATTTGTATAATATTAGATCAAGAAATTGATGACATTTTGAGGACAAAATTATCAGCTTTATTGTGACATGATATAATCACTTTTGACGAAAGAGTTTTTACGCCGACTTCTTCCTCGGTCTATTATAAATGCGTTTTCTTAAGCCTAGATAGTGTCGTATATTTGCACATGCACTAAGACGCGGGTTTAATTACAATGAAATAAAACAGCCTCAACATACCTTGCTTACTCTGCCCCTCTTGCAACCTCAATTTCGCCTCTACCCCCGGGCCGTACGTCTTAGCTTGCACTGGGACGATTGGCACGGTCGGGGCGACCGGGGCTGCGCTGGAAGAGTTCGGCGGAGAATCTGGCGTGGAAGCCTCAGTCACTACTGTCACCTTATTGAATAAACCACGACCGAAGTATTCGGATACCACGGCGTATCTGTAAAGAAAGATGCGCATTTAGTATTTGTTTACTCTACATTGTATTCTAATAATAAAGTTAGAAATACGGAGTAAAATAGGCAGCCATATCATCTTAAGACGATCTCCTCCAGACAACTCTTCGTCTTTAGATAATTTTAGATGATATAGTATTGTTTATTCAGTTTATATCTCTATCAACCTTCTTAGCCGTTCTCAACCGGCATAAGAAACAAATAGAACTTATTAATCCCATTCCACGCTGGACTGGGAGCGAAAGAAAAACATAGAATGGGCCAGCTGCTTCTCTTCCCGGGCATACTGTAAAATTCAGTTAAGGGACAGACGTTTTATTGGAGACTTTTTAGTGGGCTGTCACTGCAATAGCCTCTCTCCATCATTGTTATACCTTCATATTTGTCAAACGTGACATCAGATGGTTTTATATAGCCTCTGTTGTTCTGCCTACCCCAAAAGGGACACCTACAGGCGTTAAGTTATGTATGTAAACATTGGAAATTGCCGTACTTCGGTCACGTCATGAGAAATGAAAAATACAGATTGCTCCAGCTCGTCATCCAGAGGATAATTGCGGAAAGAGAAGCGTGGGCCGAAGGCGACGCTCCTGGCTAAAGCACCTTCAGGAATGGTTTGGCTGCATCACAACTTCGCTTTTCAGAGCAGAAGCCTCCAAAGTAAAAATTGCCTGATGCTGTCCAACCTCCGAATGGAGTGGACTCGAAGAAGAAGAAGAATCTCTATCAAAACTCACGGTAATCAATGATCGCCTGGTTGTCGAAAAATATAATTTTATGTGATTGTATTTTTTGGGTTGTTCTATCTATTATGATCTTGAGGTGCCGTACGGCATCTTCTTAGCGTATTGTGAATGTTCGCGCTTATTTGGTCGCCTGTTCAATGTTGTTAAATAAATAACTGCAGTTTCGAAGCCAGACAGATTTTAATTTTGAAATAAAACTTAAGTTAGCAGTATATAATCGAATAGTTGTTAAATTAAACGATTTGAATTATAAATATATGTGTCGATAAGGTCTAAAATTGAGCATGCGGGTTAACACTTTGATAGACAGTAAACGAGACCCAATAGATTTTTATCCTCCAACGTGTTAAGAAAGCAACTTTGCTATACATTGCCGCAGCACATCCTAGCTACAGTGAACGAAGTTAAAAGGATAATCTATTAAAACTGAAATCATATTTGAGAGTAGGTACCTAAGTAATAGAATATCCCAAGCATACATTTACTTTGTTCGTATTCTAAAGAAGTATATTCAGCTATTACTGATAAGGCTCAACCACGTTTAAGTGAGGTTTAAGGTACTTGACTCGAGTTATGTTCCTTATTTCTAATGCAATTATTGTGCAATTCGCTTGTTACGGATTATAGAAAATCAAACTTTATAAGGAACATATAATAAAGGATAAAAGACGTTCTGCTAAGGTCTTGAGTCTAAATATGACTAGCCAATGCTAAGAGTTACACCAAACCATATTGATTTGAAACTCTTTGGTATTATTATTATTTGGTACCTAAGTGCGATAGAGACGGCAATGAATTCTAAGTAATATTGTCTTAAGTTTTCGCGATTCATACTATTAAATAAAACACTATTTAACCGGATTTATCGTCGTTTTAAATGTAAATATACGCGATAAATCCGGTTAAAAAGTTTTTTATTGAATTCTAAGTAATTACTTCCGTGAGCCTCCAGGACGAAGGGATCTATACAATCACTACGTCATCGTAATCAAATAAAAGTCAGACTATAGAGTCTCCCATAATGAACTCAAAAAAAAAGATCGGAGGACGTCGATCAGTCATCATTATGTTAAGATAATACACTTTTGCGTTTAGATAACTTTCACTTTATAGGAGCTATATGATATAAATACACCGATACTTCTGTTTTGTTAGATAGATAAGTCTACACCCTGTATAAAAAGAGATATAGAAAAAACTCACTCGTATGCGTCTTCAAAAGCATTCTGGAAACACCAAGAAAACGGAGGCACTTTCACTAGGATATTTGTCATTTATATAATGAATTTAATATTATTCATAACAATCTATCCACACTGCAGTAAGTCACCTTACGATAAAAGAGCCATAAATACTGATAATGTTTTTATACACAATTTCAATGAATTGCTAAAGTCATTATGGTTAATGTTTTTTTGGTCGTAAACCTATTAGTCGGGTGTGTACTTAGTTGTTTAAAACAAGAAAAAACTCAAACTAAGCCAAACTGATAATTTAAATAACCCATTACAAGAAGTCACAATAATTAACTGACAATTTAGAGGTCACTATGCATCCTTAGAGAAAGATTAAATCTCGATATTGAGCGCGATTTTCAATATTTTGAACACCGAGACGGCAAAATAGTTTTGCTGTGTGTTCGATAGAGGCGCTATATTTTCGGTTGGGTATAAACTCAACAATAGATATGATAGAAATAGCGTTCATACTAAAACGTAGGTTTATATGGAACTTGTTTTATACTAGAAATATCCAAATATGATATCAAAGTTAAAGACCTTTGCAGTAAAAAGTTGGCCACTGAAAGGGTTTCTTCTAAAGAAACTTTATTCCTAAGCAATTTAAGTATTTAAAAATGTATTTAAATGTATTGAACATTACCAGCATTCAAAACAATTGAGCATAGAATTATATCTGTATTTGGCCTGTTTACTATAGGTAACAGCTGGACAAAATTGTTTTAACACTTAGCAATCTATAACAATAATATAATCCACTATTATCAAAACTCGATATCTCACAGTTCCGATAACATTCACATAATAAAACTACAATTTACTAATCCCAAATTCTATCAAAATAAGTATGATTAACTATACACTGCACTGAACACACACACAGCACTGAAAATGACCTACAAATACTTTGTACAGTCTTCAAGTTTTATAATTGCATGCTGTACAGTTGAGGCATATTGGAAATACGAGCTGTGTGTTTTGTCTTATCAGGCAAACAGTATTTTACTTTTATATCGTAATGTTTAGATAACAAAATTGTGTTTTAAATCTACCGTGACACACTCTCGATTGTATAAGCTAATGTTAATTGTATAAATAAGATTGTTTAAGCTAGCCAACTAGGAACTGAGAGAGGTTTTTGTTGGGTTGTTTTATTCTATGGGGTTTTTTTAGTTAGTCCAAGTTTATTGGCCGAAAAACTAGTCTACTTGTGAAATATTTAAATAATAATCAACGAATGCAGAGCAATAATAATCAACGAATGCAGAGCATTAAAAAAACCGACTTCACGTCAAAACTTTGGCTGAGTCATCATCAACGTAAACATTCTTCGAAATCATACATATTTTTTTTTAATTATGTACTCAACCGATTTCGATGAAATTTATATGGGACAATGAAATATCCTATATCATATGAAACAAGAATTTTCAAAATCGATTCATAATTGTCCGAAATATCGTGTAACAAAGACACAAAAAAAACCATACAGACGAATTGAGAACCTCCTCCTTTTTTGGAAGTCAGTTGAAAATTATATTCACAAATTAATATAGAGCTGACAATGAAAGCTGACTTATGACGATCTTCTTTATCTATAAATCGGTCGAATTTCAATGAAATGTTATTTTTATTTAGAAATTCTTCCGCGTACAAACTTTGTATCTTTAAATGTAATATCGTCTTAATTTGCACGTTTCATAATCAAAATAAAATAAAAAAAACCACAGGGTCTGTCAAGACACCGAAACGTTCAGATAACATGTAAAATATAAATATACTAACTATAAATTCAGTTAAAAATTGTTTAATCTTAATATTTATTAGGGTAAAAAAATGTTATTCACTATTACGCAAAAGTTTATAAACTATGTTTGTAAATTCCTACAAAATTGTTGGTTTTTAAACATACACTGATATTTCGTTGTCAGCGAGCACTTGGATAAACAACGGCAAGTGTAAACAGAGTGACAAAGACATTCGTTTAAATTATTATTCTTTTCACCGGTAACGCCATTGTTGCGTATGTGCATTTTAAAAATAATCAATCGCTTCACAGACTTAAAAATATAAGTGTTCCTAGTAATATTACTTCCTACTAATATTATACTACTAAGTTTGGTTGGACGGATGGATGTATGTTCCTCAATCACGGCAGAGCAGCTGAGCGGATATGCACTGAAATAGTTTATAGACTGGAATAGCAAATAGGCATTTCGAAAAAATGAATGGTGTTTACGGGAGAGATGTGTTCGAAGAAAGAATTTATATTCACACTTTGACACTAGATGCCGCATTTCAAATCGCGCAATAAACATTACGATTTATAGAACGAGGTTCCAAAATATAATTGAACATACAACGTTCATACAAGCGAGAACTATTAAAAAAAATACCAGAAGTATACGAAAAAACTATTTTCAAAGAAATTAAATAGCTTAATAAGTAAAAATGTAAACATCGTTTGTAAAGATTAGGACTGACATTTTGATGTTTCACGGTGATTGACCCTTCGATAACTATGCCTATAGTACTAAAGATCAGGATTATACAAGGTGTTTACATTAAACAAACAAAACACTAAAAAACATTCCTGTTGCACTATTGCTTATATTACTCTGATTTTTGACAATTTTAAACAAAATGTGTGGTTTCATGTAATGCCTCTCGCCTGGATCAACGTTGTATACTAATCAAAATTTCAACGTGAACGCAGTCACGAGCAACAGCTAGTACCTAATTACATAAGGGTGCTAATTAAACAAACTTCTTTTAAATAGCATTATTTCCCTCTAAAAATATAAGTTGCCTTCTAAATTACTATGTCAGCCACAATCCGTGCCACAAACCACGTCGGAGTTATTTAAAAAATCTCTGGGGTTTATGGCGTACTATATGCATTATATTTCACAGCTTCTTTCTTTGCGATTGAGGTTTACTTTATGTAGTAGCGTCACCTACTGCTAGCCTTTGCACGGATTTTAGAGTCTATGATAAGGGTTCTTTTTTTTTTTTTTTTTAACAACTGTCACATTTCGCTACCTATGTCAGCATCCAGTCTACAGAACTCATTCTGCGTTTCCGTGCTGTAGCCTGCGCACGTCGACTAAAATATATTAAGAGCTAGTTAAATTTTAAAAGTTTAAATGGTAAAAATTGTGCATCGAAGGAGGAGAAGATTCTCAAGAAAATAATTCGAGGAAAAGTTGAGACATCAAATTTCGAAGAACCCAACGGTGTTGGGACTTATTAGAAAAAATGTCGTTGACACAAAACTACCCACATGGTATGTGCGTGTAGTCATCGAGTTTCGATGCATATAATTAATTCTTCTAATTAGTCCGTTACCAGATAATATCGCCGGTGGCGATTAATCTGATTTGCGGTGGAGAATCAGACGATTATCTGTTATCCAGATAATCTGATTTGCGGTGGAGAATCTCTAATATAATTTTAATAAATATTAGAAAAAATGTCGTTGACACAAAACTACCCACATGTTATGTGCGTGTAGTCATCGAGTTTCGATGCATATAATCAATTCTTTAATTAGTCCGTTACCAGATAATATCACCGTTGGCGATTAATCTGATTTGCGGTGGAGACGATCTTGCACGCCGAACCCAAGATTTGAAGTGCCCGAGCTACCTCCGTCATTATCAGCCTTTTTTTTTTGATACGATTGATGTCCCGGAAGAGGTCTAAAAACCAGCAGTTGTCGGCTGAAGATCTAAAGAATCTAAAGATAAGCTTGTTGAGGACTATCTTGTACCCGCAAATTGCAAATATTTACTTGCTCCCTTTATTAAATTTAGAAGCAAAAGCAGCATTGGCTGAAACTCTTACCAAACGAGATTCTATACTTCAACAAAAAAAAAAGGGGCACATTGGAATCGCTTTGGCAGCTTTATCGCAAGTGATGGTCATCATTTTCAATGAAACTTTGAAGCAAAAACTTTTAAAACTGCTGAGTTACGCTTGTCGCGATAGCCAGAATATGGAAACTAAAACTCATCGTAACATAATAATGAGTTCCATAAACGTATGCCTGCGTGACACGCTCACCAATACAAGTTGCGATGATTATTTATTGGGAGGAGATGTTGCTGAAACGCTGCAAATTGCAAAAAAACGACGACGTCATCTCCGCAGCCACAGCTGCCGGCTCGAGCTCCACAGCAGAGCTACACGTACCCGCCACGTGGGACCTACCACGAACGGTCGTGGAACACTAGCAACCAGCGGAAATAAACCACCAGGTACAGTGCGATGGACGTTTACGATATTTCCATCAAAAATGGGCTTAGATAACGAGTGATCCATTAATATTATCGTGAATAGCTAGTTACTAAAAACCTTTTAAATATCTGCCCGCTAAACAAAGTAGCTCTTGTGTTTACCCAAGGTCAATACATGGCCATAAAGATTATATTTTAGCGTTGGATAAACTATTAAAAATAAATGCTATATCCGTATGTTCTCATCAGCCAGGTAAATTTTTATCACAATTTTTTTCTTGTGCTCAAGCCATACGGTGAAAATCGCTTCATACATAATTTAAAATCTTTGAATTAATTTACTATTTAATTATTAATTTGTATAAAGAGCCAGTTCCTTCCTAAACCCGTGCGCTTTCATCTTCGACCTCATCGTCACTTACCATCAGGTGAGATTGAGGTCAAACGCGGGTTTAGTCACTTATAAAAAAAAAAAAAAAAACTACAAAACACTTCAAAATGGAAGATTACAGAACCGCTGATAAGTTAACAAAACAATGCTACATGGCCTCAATAGATGCAAAAGATAGTTATTTTTTCATCAAGGTTGATCATTCTTTCCGAAAGTACCTTCGATTTGAATATAACAACGTTTTATATGAATTCAAATATTAAACGTTTGACTTATGCACCGCTCTTTATATAAGTATTTACTAAAATATTAAAACCAGTCATGGAATTTTTACGTCGGAATAATTTTTTCATCCATAATATTTCTAGATAATATATTTTACATTGGCAAAGATTGTGATGATTGTAATGAGAATGTTTGGATTACAAAACATATTTTAATAAATTTAGGTTTCATAATGCATAAGAAAAAAGTTGCTTTGTTCCTAGAACACAATGTAAATTCCTTGGGTTTATTTTTGATTCAGAGAAAATTATTTTAAAACTACCACCAAAAAAAAAAAAAAAGTTCTTAAAATAGAAAAAATAATACACAAAGTTATTCGAGCAATTTAAAATATTGTCACCAAATAAAAATCCTACTTATGATCAGGTAGTGAATTTACCCAGATATAATAAAGATGACTTTACTTGGTGGTTAAATTATCTAGAAGAGGGCTTTTCTCCTCTTAGAACAGGCCAATACACTAAAACTATCTATCCTGACGCATCATATACTGGCTAGGGCGGGTTTTGTGATGGAAAAGAGGCAGCGGGTCATTGGAAGGAAAGCGAGTCGTCGCTACACATTAATACTCTGGAATTAAAAGCAGTTTTTCCGGACTTAAAACATTCGCATAATTATGGTAGTTACGATTGTGATATATTGTTAAGAATAGATACTACCATTACCTGTATAAATAGAATGGGTAGTGTTCAGTTTTCACATATGGATCATATTACCCGAGACCAATGGAAATAGCGTGAAATGCGTAAGATCAATATCTTTGCATCTTATATTACTTCAAAAGATAATATAGAAGCTGAGAGTTTGTCACGAAAACAGTTTAATGACACTGAATGGGATCTAAGTGACTATACCTTTAATAATATAACAAATAGGTTTGGAATACTATCGGTTGATCTTTTTGCAAACAGATGCAACTTATAATGTCATATTTATGTAACCTGGTAAAGTGACCCAGATGCAAAAACTCTTCAGAAAATTGTTAGTGAAAAGTCTGTGGGTATTGTGGTAGTACCATACTGGCCCACGCAACTATGGTTGCCGTTGTTTAAAAGGTTGTGTTGTGATTGTATTTACTAAATACTAATTCGCTGAAATCTCCTTTCAGATCTGCGCACAACCTTCATTAAACGTTACCCTTGGTTGCCGCGACATTGTTCAGCAAGCGTTAGTAAAAAGATCACGTCTTCAAAGTCCGTTGAGATTATGTTGGCATCTTTGTTGGATAATTCTTACCGAGACAGTGTGAAGGAGGTATCAAGGCGTGGATTGAATATTGCAAAAATAATAATTTTAGTTTTACTCAAACTTCTAAACCAATAATTGTTCATTTTCTAACTGAAATTTTCGAAAAAGGTGCTAAGTACGGTACTATTAATAGCTATAGATCTGCATTATCATTAATATTAAACATAAATTCCCAATATGACAGGTTAAAAAGTTTCATGAAAGGAGTCGTTATGTGAAGACCAACCACATCAAGTATGATCTTACTGGGATCCAGCAGTTGTATTGAGCTACTTACCTACAAAATTTCCTAATGAAGACCTTGACTTAAAGACTCTTTTCCAAGAAAACTGTTACACTAATAGCTCTAGTAACGGAACATCGTGTTCAAATTTTATCCGTGACAAAGATTAAAAATATTTTAATAACTAAAAAAGTACTTATAAAAGGTTTTATAAAAACCTCTAAATTTAATAGTAAACAGACCTTGGTAAAGTTTCCGTTTTTTAATATTCGTCCAGAAATTTGTCCAGCAAAAACCTTACAGATGTAGGTATATTAATAAAACGAAAATTTAAGGAAACCTGATAATTTGTTTATTAGTTTTAAGAAACATATAGGTTTCCAAACTTTAAGTCACTGGGTTAAAAACACTTTAACTCTCAGTGGTATTGATGAAAATATTTTTAGTGCACATAGTACATGACATGCTGCTACATCAAGAGCTATTTATTTAGGACTGTCTATTGACCTATCAAAAAGACTGCAGGATGGTCGGATTCTTCAGCTCCAGATTCCTCAGTCCTTGCTAGAAATTATAACAAACTTTGTAATGAAAAATAATTTGCCTAATCATTGTTGAATTATTAAGTATGTTTTCAATATTCAATAATATATTAGAATTCAATAAGTATGTTTATTTACTATTGAAGAGTTTTACCTTACTACTCTGCCAATTCATTTCACTATTACTAATCTTTAAAAATCCTACATAAAGTAAACCTCAATCGCAAAGAAAGAAGCTGTGAAATATAATTGAGGATCAAACGAACTTCTAAAGTGAAGTTCGATCCTAATTATGTGAACAGCTTCTTTCGAAGCGATTTAATATAAACCCACCCGTTATTATGCTTTGAAATGAGCATAATATGAATATGTTTCAACATGGAGTTGAAACATATTCATATTATGCTCATTTACATTTCAATTTATATTTGTATTTTACCCAACCCCAATATAGTGAAATGAACAAACAGGAATAAGACAGATTGACTTTAAACAAAATGAGTTCTGTAGACTGGATGCTGACATAGGTAGCGAAATGTGACAGTTGTTAAAAAAAAAAAAGAAAGAACCCTTATCATAGACTCTAAAATCCGTGCAAAGGCTAGCAGTAGGTGACGCTACTACATAAAGTAAACCTCAATCGCTTCGAAAGAAGCTGTTCACATAATTAGGATCGAACTTCACTTTAGAAGTTCGTTTGATCCTCAAATCTAACTGCTACTCGTCGCTGCGCTTGTCGTCGCACCTAACCGCATTGTATAATTATAGTATGAATTGCTTCAAAACACATTTTTCGCAAAAGTTATTATCTCGTGGCTAAGTTATGAAAATAGAAGCTTGATCACGTGGCCAAAAAAATATTCTGTATTTGGACTTATTATTTCTCATTACATAAGTCTTCTTAAAGTAGACTCTGTATCTTTGTTCATTTATTAAAATGTATAATTTAAGTTTAAATTGGATTGTATTGTATTATTTCATAATTGCAATGAATGCAAATATGCGTTAAGTATTGAGCCAATAAATGTTTTTATTTCGTCATTGTAAATGTTTTTTATTTTTTCTTATCAACTTTGATTTTGGAAACAATAGAAAACTGAAAATGATACAATATTTAATTAAGTATTTAGAATTTTATAGTTGTATATCTGACGGTAGAATTCTGTACTATTCCAAATATACAGAATGCAATTCAGTCTTTGCGGCCTTTTAGTTTTAATACCCTCAAAAACTTAACTGAAGGCAGCAGATGCCTTTCGCGTAAGAAAATGTTGTTGGGATTGATGAGGAGAGGTTGCCTAAGAGGTGATGCGCTAATTAAAATTAACCCTGTACATTATTAAATATTTATTTGTAAATATACTCACGGGTCCCGTTCATTGTGTAGTCTCGCATGAAGCGCTTCGGCCGCTTTGGGCGGAACTGAGCGAGTCGGCTTGCGGGCGCAAGATGGACACTCTCGCTCGTATTCCGAGTAACTTTGGAAACAGCTGAAACAAAATAATTTCATTAGAGACCCATAGAAATGTACAAATCACCCGCAGTTAACAATATTCTTGAAAGGTTTGGCATTTTTATAATGCTGGGCTGGAAGTTAAAGAAAACTTGGAATGTATCAGTTGCTTCTCTTTCCGGGCATACTGTAAAAGTCAGTGTAAAAGTTCTATTGATGTTTTTGTGGGCGATAGGCAAACCCCCTGTCACTGCAATAATCTCTTTCCATCATGATAATAGCTCCAAATATTTCAAACGTGACATCAGATGTTTTTATAGCTTCTGGTGTTTTGCCTACCTCATATGGAATACTGGCGTGAAGTTATGTATCTATATAAGTACCACAGCTGGTGGTAGTACGACTTCAGAATCCACCTGGCTTGCCACCGCCCTTCTTATGGAATCAGTCCGTAAACAATACCGCTCCTATGGTGACGTGCAACGGCAATACTTTGTGAAGAGCTAGGTCCTTCTTCAGTCCGTATGCTGTCACCTTTGACCTAATCTTCACTTACCATCAGGTAAGATTGAGGTCAAACGCGGGCTTTGTCACCAATAAAAAAGAGAGAATATTAATATCATCATCATCATCATTCAGCCAGGAAACGCCCACTGCTGGACATAGGCCTCCCCTAAAAGGAGGAGAAATTCCTTAATCGCCACGTTTGGCAGGCGGGTTGGCGATTACAGTATGGTCTTGATCTACACAGAAGGATCTTGATCTACTCCTCTGGTTGTCCCTTAGTCGACTCTTACGACATCCACGGTAAGAGATGGTGTAGCGCTTTTCGAAAAGGCGGCACTACACGCACTTGTATTATATTAACATATCAAATATTAATATAGTATTTATAAGATTTGGCATTTAATAATGCTCAATTATTTTTAAATAACTGAAAAAATATGCTAAATAAAATCATCATCCGACCAGGACTCGAATCTGGGACCTCTCGTTTTCCAGACGAGTGCTCTTCCACTGAGCTACCGGGGCCTGGCTACAAACCATGAAATTATTTAGCATACTTTTTTATGTTATATGGCTAACGTAGCTCCATCTAATGCGATAGCTTTGCAGCTAAACCACCCGAGACGAATTGTAAATCTCAGTTAAAGTGAAGCATTGCGATGTTTTAATAATATTTATAAGGAAGAGCACTCGTCCGGCAAACGGGAGGTCCCAGGTTCGAGTCCTGGTCGTGTGATGATTTTATTTAGAATATTTTTTCGGTTATTTATTAATAAAGGTTAATTAAATTCCTTAAACACTCACTGCTGATGAAAAGAATGCTGGCACAAGAAGTGCACCGTGGGAAGTTCCAGTGGCCTATTGCACGCGGCGCAGCGCGAGCTCTGGAAGGTCACGGGTTCGTTCTGAATCGTCTGTATTTGCTGCTTCATACTCTCGCTTTCAGATTTGTATTTGTTCGCTAGCTCCTTTTCCCGAGTTATCACGTCTTCTTCCGATTTCAGGACGTCTACTAGATATCTGGAAAAGAAAAGTTTTTGTTAAGTGCAAAGCAATTTGTGGTATAATATTTTATACGACCACTTTTGTCTATCGGGGAGACATGAAAATGTAAAAAAAAATAGTTTTAGTGACCTCTTAGAAAAACGAGATATCAAATTTTAAAATGGCTATCATTCACAGGGGTGAGGGATGTGATCCCCTTTGTATAGTATTTTTCCATTCAATTTAAAGTGTATGAAGTATCGAACATCCAATCCCTAACACACTGTATAATCTTTATTTGAGGCCACACTTTGGGTACTAAATTTATTATTACTCACTTTCGTACATCTCCCAATGTGTAGGTAGGTGTGCTCGCTAAAGAATCGATGACTAGAATGTGAGACAGCAACTTTTCATTGGCTGAAATAAAAAATGTAGCGCCATGGTATTATAATAAATATTATCTCTGTACGAGCGAGAATACCCTTGCTGAAATTATAAAAGTTGCAACACATCCTGAAAGTTTGTGGCCATAAAGCCTATTGAAGTAATTTCATTTATTTTCAACTGTTGCTGGTACAGAAGTCAGCAGATGAAGCGTTACAAAGCTGTCAAATTTCCCCAACCAATTTTTAACTTAATGTCAAGGGCTTAGAGTTCAGATTCAATTTAAAAAAAATTACATATTTAGATCGCTTGAACTGCAGCCTCATGTACATTTGTAAGTGTCCATTAGGTTTAGTTATATTCGGACAAATTAATAGGTTATAGGTATCTTTCTTTCCATTGGTCTAGGCAGAGAAATTTATTTCACAGTTTCTACTTTATACGAAAATGCCATGTTTTCCTTTTTGCCGATCACTATAAATAATACTCCATAGGATCTATCAAGAACAGAGTGAAAAGGTACGCCATAAATGACTTGTCACATCTTAGTCCTCACTGTCACTTAACAAAGGGAGATGATAGAGTGCGGCCGTTGCGAGAATGCGTTCCTGACAGCTCCTTATGTCCACTGAATAAAGTTTATTTCCGATTCGACGGGGAAAAAAGCTATGATTTTGACAGCTGTCAGGAACGCAAACTCCCACCGGTCGCACTATAGCAACTTCTACAGCCGTGACTGAAATAGTCACCACCAACAAAATTCATCACGAGCTTTGGAAGAAATTTTAAAGAGATGGTCTCGGGTGCTGTGTACTTTTACAAAGTATGTCAAAACCAATTTTGGCGCCTTAAAATTAAAAAAAGGCTATTATAATTGTGTCGATACATAGTTTGTTTTGTTATGCTGATTATACATACCAAAACAACCTATGTATCGCTACAATTATAACAGCTTTTTTTTATTTTAATAATTAAGTTGAAATGTAATCATCTATACTAATATATAAAGTGGGACTACAAGTGGGATTTGAAAAATTCTTCTTGCATTTGATAGCCCAACTCTTGAGGAAGGTTATAGGCTATATTTTATCCTTAGTCCTTTATAAAGATTTGGTCTGACATTTTGACGTTTCGCGGTGAATGCCATTTCGATAACTATGACAATAGTACTTACGATCAGGTGATCGGGAAGGTGTTTAAATTAAACTAATAAAAAACTTAAATACATTCCTGTGACTAAACTATTTCCGACAGTAGGTACACAATATATTTGGTTTCATTTAATGCCTATGGTTACTGAAGTCGTCGTGGCGCCGTGGTTACTGTGTGTATCATACGATATCACAGGTAAAGCAACGTTCGGCGCGCTCGGTGCTTGGATGGGTGACCGCCGACCGTTCATTTCTCACGGCGACTTCCGTGCGTCGGAGGGCACGTTAAGCAGTCGGTCCCGGGTGCTGTATACTTATATACAGTAGTCGTTAGGGTTTGTTAGAAGCCATTATAGCACCCTGAAAATTCTGACATAAACCACCCAGCACTGGGCCAGCTTGGTGAATTATGGCCTATATCTCCTCTTTATCCAAGGGAGAGACTCATTCCCTGCAGTGGGTGAGTTACAAAGAGTTGTGGTGGTGATGAATGCCTCTCGCTTATCAACGTTGTATAACATGTAATTCATAAATGTGGCTACCTTACCGAATCAGGGTAAGGTAGCATATTAAATTTTTTTGAGTAAAATTGATTAGATCTAATGTAATTTCTAACTGTCGATGGTGGTTTTATAAATAAAATAACAATAAATAACTTATCCTTACCAATAACAGTCAACAACTCAGGCAGGCAATGTGCCGGAGGGGGCCAGCGAAGTAGATCAAGCCACAGCTTGGGGCAGGCGGAGCCGCGGCGCCGGCATATAGCCATGGCACCCGCCGCGTCCCCCGCGCGAATGTATAGCGCGAGCTGTGCGCGCCATCTATGTGAGGATGTTTGAACTAAATTTATTGAGGGCTCCGCTCGTTTTTAGGTGAAATATGAAGACAGCGATATTGGATTTCTAAGTATATTAAACGCTATTAAATTGTAAATAATAATAAAAGTTTAGATTTTGTTGCTCTTTTACACGCATGCATATCAAAAAAAAAAAATAAAAAGTAAAGCAAAAACCATCATCTTACAGTTTATTCTCTTCGTATAGATGCAAGATCCCGGGTTTGAATCCCAGCATCTGACAAACGATGAGCGTGTGATCCTTATCATAATTCGCTTCAGGCTCCTTTAGTACTTTCATTATTTTCTGTTCGTACGCTACCTTTTCTTCGTCCGTCGCTTTCGCCCTGTCATAGCATAAACACACTTTAATAATACAAAAATAGAAATAAAAGAAACAGGTATTTTATTGATTTAAACAATTGAGTATTCACTGGACTGGGAGCAAAAAAATAGGATGTGCCAGCTGCTTCTCTTTCCTGCCCGGAAAGTCAGTTAAGGGACAGTTTTTGCGCGCGGCTGTCTCCCAGTCACTGCAATAGTCTCTCTCTATCATTATAATACCTCCAAATTTGTCAAGCGCGACTCTGGTGTTCTGCCTACCCCATAAGGGATACAGGCGTGAAGTTATGTATGTATGTGTGAGTAGGTAACTGGAAATTAGTGACTACGCAAAATTTTCATACTTATAAAAGCATTATAATTGACCAGCGCTATTTCGAATCCGCGGGAATATCGAGATAAAAAGTAGCCTATTCGCTAACACCGCCTGATGGTAGGACCTCTTCAGGGCCAATGTTTCGCACTAATTAAATAATTGAATTAGTGTGTTGGTACCAGTCGTGGAATACCTAATCTCTTACTATTTGTCTAAAGTAGAACACGCGGGAACTAGCCATGTCACACGCGCGTGTAGCAAACGTCCATGTCGTTGCTACGCGACGTAGCAGTTTTGTATGAAAACGCGCGTGGACACGCGTCACGCAGCGCTAGCCCTCAGGGTTCGATAGGTTAGTGACCACTAATCATATATCTCTTCCAGGCATATATCACAACCCCATATCTAAATATAAAATCTAATAGAAAAATAAATATCTTTAATTTGTATTATTCCATTTTTACTTTCGTCAGATTGAAGCTACCAAATAAGCAATAATAAGTAATCAAATAAAACACCTTTTAACCGGATTTATCGCGTATATTTACATTTTAAATTTTGACTCGACGTTTCGGTGTCTTTGCAGACCCCGTGGTCACGAGCGATATACGCGATAAATCCGGTTCAAAAGTGTTTTTATTTAATAGTATGAATCGCGAAAACTTAAGACAATGTTAATAAGTAATCATTTTATTTTTCTTATTAGTATACAAGGTGTTTCTGTTGATTTCCCATAACTCTAGGGTATTAACGGGACCATGTAATAGAATCAAATAACATGTGAATAATTTTACAAATTTTAATATTTTTTTTTGTTTTTATTTTTCATACAAAATAATTCAATTAAGTCAAAACAAATTTTAAGCGAAGTATGACAACGTGGTATTTTCTTTCCCTTTTTTATCGCTATGCACAGGTACAATTTTGCGTTGTTCATTGTATGCAACGTTCCTCAATGTTTAAAATGTTTTTGTTGTTTATTGTATGGCTTCAGTGACACGCGTCTATTGAATGAATGTTAAAAAGATTTTACATACATACATACATAACTTCACGCCTGTATCCCGTATGGGGTAGGCAGAACATCAGAGGTAATAAAACCATCTGATGTCACGTTTGACAAATTTGGAGGCATTATCATAGTGGAAAGAGACTATTGCAGTGACAGGGGGTCAGCCTATCGCCCACAAAAAAGCCTCCCATAACACCTCGGTCCCTTAACTGATTTTTACAGTATGCCCGGGTGATAATTTATGAACTCATATTAAGATTGATGATATCTTCGAAAGTATGCACTTTTGAACCACATATTCTTTGGAAAAAAGTATTATTTTTTAGTAAGAAACAAAGCCTCAAAGTTATGGGATAGCAAAAAATAATTAAGTTTTACCTTAGTCTAATAGAGAAAAATATACTAACCAAACATGTATATAATGTTCCAACAACGCGTTATAAACCAGCTTCGAGCATCTCAAACCGGACCCAACCATATGCTCTAGGAATTCTATAAGTCTCTCCGAGTTACTCAGAAACATATGTATGTAGTCATCGGGCAGGGACCGGTCAGGCTCCGTGTGGGCCCCTGTTAGGGCCACTTCGTCTATGAGGGGCTGGCTACGGGGTTTGTAGTCTGTGCAGAGACCTGTTTGGAAGATAATGGTTTATATTAGTACTAAGATCCTTTTTTTTTCATTTCTTGAGTAAGTAAGGTGAAAAATAAGACCAGACCAGACCTTCATACTCTGTTGATTATTAGTATATGTAACAATTTGTATTTTTCCAGTCTTTCACTCAAAAATGTTCAAAGCATGTTGAAATAGGATTTTATTGATTTTTATCACTCTTTATATCAGAAATAATCTATCAACCTTATTAATAAACTCGGACTAGAACCGGATTAAAATTACTTTCATTTTTAAAATTTTCACTGAGGCATAACATACCCTTTACATAATACTCATTTTAGATTTTTTGTTTAAATAATGACTGTTTATCTCAAATATTTTATTGTTTTATATTAAGGCAAGGAGGATTATGTAAAGGGCATGATTAGTGTCAGTGAAAAATTGAAAAATTAACGTAACTGTAAATTTATTTAAAATAAATTTTTTAATTTAATTTAACGTAAAACTCCGACCTTCGCCCGAGTTTATTAATAAGGCCGTATATGTTTATAGGTAATTATATAGCAAAATAAATTGATAACATTAACGGAAGTTAATTGGCAATTTTTATATAATCTTTTTTAAACTTGTCTTCATCACACAAATAGAAAAAGAAAATATTTATTTCCCAGAATCATCATAAAAAAGACTTATATCAACTGGGATTCTAATCCAAGACCTCTAGCGATGGAGTCAAGGGTTTTAAATGTACACCAGCTGACATTCAAAGATTATTATAAACTAGCTGTTGCGCGCGGTTTTATTTCACAAATTGGAATTCCGCGGAAATTTCGTGATAAAATACTATGCCTATATTGCCTATGCTATGACAGATTGAACTCTATCACTATACCAAATTAGGCCATTTTGCCCTGACTGAAATGAAATTTTTTTATTCATCATAAGACCGCTTAATGACGTCACAATTTTGTACTTCGGCTTTAACAAGGTGTTGATAGTTATTGAATAAGATATTACAGTAGACCAAGAGACAAAAAAGCCGGCGGAAAAAACTCTTGGCACTCTTTTTCATTCATAATTATATGAATTAATACAAATAGGTACATACAGTTTTATTCTCTATTTCCAAGTTTATACATTCCACGAATAGCCCTTTTCTGCAGTGTAAATATCGTATCAATATCTGCGGCATTGCCTCAAAGTAGGATGCCGTAGGACATTATACTATGAAAATAACTAAAATAAACCAGCTTCGCCGTATTAACATCAGTCAATGAGCGAATTTTCTTTACCGCGAACGTTGCAGAACTAAGTCTACTCGCTAGCTGTGAGATATGGGCGCCCCATTGCAATTTGAGGAACAAACATCCATACATCCAAATATCCATCCAAACATTCACATTTATAATATTAGTAAAAAGTAAGATAAGATACTTACCCATCAAAAACCTAGTACTTTCCTCCGGCTCATTCTGCAGCAGCACATGCCCGTATTTCTTCATATACAGCTCAGCATTATCGAAATCTAAATCCGCGATATAATGCAACGCCGCTAGGTAGTCCTTTTTGTCGTCTATCGTGATCTGGAGATACCAATCGTGTCTTTTGTGGTGGCTCGCTAACGATATTGCGTCGTCTAAGCTTACTTGACGTACTACCTGGGGAAGTAATTTACAAATTAAATAAATAAATATTTCTGTCACTCACACAACATTATCTAGCCCAAATTAAGTTTCTTAAAGAACTTGTGCCATGGATACTAGATAACTGACATACTTAACAAATATATAAACATACATATTGAATAAATACATATTTTTTATTAGAATAAACTTAAATAAACATATAAACTTCCATGACTTGACGGCTAATATCTGCGATCATCACACCGATATCCGCCGCCGCCGGGATTCGAACCCAGGACCTCTGGAATAGAAGACAATGTATGTTACCACTACACCAGAATAAGACGAGTTTCTATAAGTAAATTGTTATTGAAAAAAATCTAAAAGTTACTCATATCTTTCACAAATTCTTAAGTATTCAAATACAGTTTTTAAATTATAACGATAGGATGTTTGTCTGATATGCCACCTGATTGAAAGTGCACATGAAGACTATGGTGGTACACGCCCATCCACGAAAACCTATTCACTTGACACTTAAAAGTACCAGGACTGCAGTGGTCAGGAAAAACAGACGCAGGCAGATTGTTTCACACCTTGGCAATCCGTACCAAAAAGTCACTACCGCGGTATACCGAAGCGTTATGTTCGACTGTTTGGTAAATCCACTATACAGGGTGACTGGTGACAAATTTTGGATATTGAAGGAGAGCACTCTGTACTCGATTCTGATCATAATAATGTAATAAAATCCCTATAAATAAATAAAGAGTTCACGAGTGCTTCACGGCTCGACGACCGTTCGTGAAGTCGTCTATGCCTACTTACCTATTCTGTGTTGATAGCGCCGTGCGTACGTCCGTGGTAAGTAATTATTAGAGTAACCATGCGTTGCGTAATGAATTCTCTAACTTTCGGTTAAGTTTACTCAGTAAATAATTAATAATGTTATAAAACTATTTTATTAATTTTTTCTCTTCGTGTATGATCTCAAACTATAACGTCCTCGAATATCGAAAGTGACCCACCAGTCACCCTGCATGGGGATCGAAGTTCTGTCTGCGTCTGGTAGTAAAAAGGAGGGGGTTCAATTTGGTCAAAATGAGCACTGGCACACTCGCCAAAATGTAGACAATAAAATACTGTCAAACAAGGAACCTCACGACGACGAGTCTGCATTTTTTTATTTGTAAGGTTGTCGTTAATAATAAGTTTTCGGGCTCTTCGGTCAACAGAGTCTAGCGCTTCGAGCTGGTATTTGGCAGAACCATCCCAAAGGTGACTACAGTACTCCATGCACGACCTCACTTGGGCTGTGTATATATTGAGCAGCCGTTCAGAGCTGAAGTGCCGCCGCACCTTCCAGATGATAATCATATTTTAGAAGCCATTTGAGCCTATAGACTCAATTTGTTGTCCAAAGTTTAACTTGGACGTTATAGTGACGCCCAAAAGCCCTAAATTCAATTCAATTCAATTCAATTCTTTATTGCATTCCACAATGGTTAATTCAGGTAACAATTTAAGGTAGTAGTACATACATCATGGACCCTGTTGGGCACAACAACTTGAAAGAGGATAGAGGGGCTGATTTTATATTTACATTTTGATATCAAGTTTCATTTTCTATTATGTAAATACTATTCTTAATGTTATATTTGAGGAATTACAAAATTATTATTATCATGTATATTATTTTTAAGTAACATAGGTATATTCAATATTACTGATATTATAAGATACAATACAATTTTATCACTATTAATTTATTTTTATTCATCTGTAAAATATTCATGGATGGAGTAGAAGCTTTTTTTAAGAAGATATGATTTTACTTGTTTTATAAATTGTTTATTTTCTGAAATCTTTCTCATATCATCAGGGAGTTTGTTATATATTTTTATGGACATTACATAAGGGCTCTTTGCATGTAACTCAAGACGCGACCTGGGTAACATTAATTTGTTGTGCTGTCGTAAGGTGCGCTTTGTGTACAATTCAGGATATTTCCGAACAAATTTACAATTTTCCAAAATGTAAAGACATGGCAGTGTTAGTATATTATGTTTACGGAAGTGTGGTTTACAACTAGTAGTTTGTTCAATGTTTACTAATATTCTAAGAAGTCTTTTTTGAGCTATAAAAATGGCAGGTGCCTCTGTACTATGTCCCCAAAGCATGACACCATAGCTTAACCAAGCATTGGCGTAGGCATAGTATACTATAAGGGCGGTTTGTAGGTTTGTTGCCATTTTGATTTCGCGGAGCGCGTATGAAAAGGAGCTGAGTTTTATTCGAAGTTTTTGGATGTGAGATTTCCAGTTTATATGTGTATCTATGTTGATACCGAGCAGATTAAAAGATTTAGTAACTTCAATTTTTACATTGTTATATGTAAAATCTATGTCTAATGGGCTTTGCTGGTGTGGGTGGAAAGTTATTAATTTAGTTTTCGTATAGTTTATCTCTAAGTTATGTTCTTTTAACCATTTTGTAGTTTGATCAAAAATTTTATTAAGTTTTATCTTGAGACTAATATTAGGACTTTTTAATGTTGTTGAGGTGAGTATAGAAACGTCGTCAGCAAATAAGACGTTGTGTTCGTTTATTGCGTGAGGCAGGTCGTTTATATATATTAGGAATAAAAGACAACCAAGCACGCTGCCTTGGGGTATAGAAGAGTTGATTTGTATTGCTTCTGATCTGACTTTTGTAATTTCGTTTATTTTCTGATTGTACGTATCTAGTTCTACATATTGAACTCTATTTTTTAAGTAAGACACAAACCAATCGTGTGCCGACCCACGAATGCCCATATTATATAACTTAGTTAGTAAGATAGGATGTTGGATTCTGTCATATGCTTTTGTCATATCTAATAGTATTCCTATAGCGTATTTCTTATTCTGTATTATATCTATTGCTTCTTGGATAAAGTTATAGACTGCTAGTATTGTAGATCTATTTTTACGGAAACCGTATTGACGTGCGTTTAAAATTTTTAATTTTTCTAAAAAGTTAGATACTCGATTATACATGGCTTGTTCAAAAATTTTTGATGAAGTTGATAATAGTGCTATTGGTCGAAAGTTGTTAGGATCTGATTTTGAGTTTTTCTTATGGATAGGTTTTACTAAGGCCTGTTTTAATAAATCTGGAAAAGTTCCTTGTTCAAAAGATTGGTTTATAAGAAAACAGTAAGGTATGCAAAGTTCTTCAGCACAATATTTTATTAATTTTGGTGGGAGATTATCTAAGCCATGACTATTTTTGTTTTTTAGGTTTTTTATAATTTTAAGTATTTCAGTAGTAGTGACAGGCGCTAAAAACATTGTATTTGGCTGGGTTGTTGATGTGCCAGGGAGAGATTTATAGGATTTATCAAAGCTGCTGTTTTCCCCAATGGAAGCAAAAAATTCATTAAAGGCTGTTGCAACCTGTTTCTGATCTGTCACTATCTGGTTGTTTATTTTTAGCTGTATGTTGTTTTTGTTGAAATTTTTACGTTTATTTGTTCTCTCGTTTATAATATTCCACGTTGTTTTTATTTTATTTTCCGATTTATTTAATCTATTGGTGTATTGTAAACGTTTTGAAGCTGTAACTATTCTTTTTAATGTATATTCGTATTTTTTATAGTAATTAAGTAAAGTTGGATCTTTTGTTTTATCTGTAAATAATTTTAAAAGTCTTTTATTTTTGCAAGATTTTCTAATACCTTTTGTGAGCCAAGATTTTTTTAAAGTTTGATTAATTTGGATCTTTTTCTTTGGAATGGTGTTATTTAGGATATTTGTTAATATTTGAAGGAATATTTCGTAATTTTTATTTATATTATCAACACTTGTGAGACACTGTGACCATTTTATTTCTCTCAACTGTAATTTAAAATTTTGCATGTTTTCATTGTTAAATATTCGCTTATAAGTATACATATTTTTTGATTTGAAAGTTGGTTCTATGTTTAATTTTAAAGTTGTGCTTCGATGGTCAGATAAACCGAAGTCTTCGACAGTGCTATAAAGATTTTTGTCCTTAAAGTTAGTTAAAATCAGGTCTAAACATGAAGCCCCACGAGTTGGGTGTTTTATGTGTTGGGTAAAGTTAAATTCTGATATAAGGTCTAAGAACTCATTGGTTTTGGAATTATTTTTTAACATATTAATATTAAAATCCCCTCCTATTATTGTATTTTTACCAGATCGTTTATTTTTTATATAATTTAATAAATATTTAAATCTTTCATAAAATAAAACCTCATCTCTCCCATTCCAGTACAAGACAATTAACAAAATATTTTCTTTAACTAACTCTATTGCACATAATTCTATAATATATTCTAAGGACATTTGGGATATTTCTACATTTTCTATATATTCAATGTAATTTTTCAGTAGTATACAGACCCCGCCGCCTTGCATAGTTGTGCGACAGTAGGACGCCGCAACCGTATAGTTTTCAAATTGTATCATACTCAGTTTGCCTGGAGACAACCAGGTCTCGGACAAGCAGACAGCTTGGTATATTTCTTTTTCTTCTAAAAAAGCTTCCAATATATGTTGTTTGTTATTTAAACTTTGAATATTTTGGTAGAAAATATTATATTTTTGGCTATTTTCGAAAAGTTGTTTCGGAGAATTCTTTTGAAGAAAATTCTTTTTGAGAGTATCTTTGATTCCGATAAGAGTCTTGCAGATGTTCATCTTGAGTATTAAATTGACTTTCTCTTACATTTTGGCTGGTATTTGTTTTATATGTTTTATATGTTCTCCTCTTTTCTTCTATATGCAAATGGTTGTTTCTTATAATAGCATAAAAGCCGTTTTTTCTCGCGTTCATCATCTCTTCTTTTAAAGCCTTTCTCTTTAATCGAGCATTTTGATCTAGATATTCTGCAATTGATAATCCGGTTCTATGGAAGTATTGGTTATTGCTTAAGATATATTTTACCATCCTTTTACTAATTAATTCTACAATTATAGGTCGATTGTAGTTTCTGTATTTACCAATTCTGTGTGTATCTTCGATGTAACCTAATAAATCTATGTTCAAAATGTCACGAAAAATTTGTATAATTCTTCCATGTTGCTCATCTTCCTGTTCTTGTTGTATTTCAGGGAGGCCATATATAACAATTTTTTTACATTCACTATCGGATGTTGTTGGGGATACATTTCCATTGTTTGATTGTAATTTCGAAATATCTTCATTTAAAGAGTTATATTGTTTTTTTAAGTTATCAATTTCATTCTTAATGTCTTCCATGTTTTTATGCATATTCTCAAACTTTTGTGTTAATTGCTTATTTTTATTCTCCATGTCTATTCTTAACTGAGAAATGGCTATGTTGACTTCTGATTTAATTGTGTCCTGTATTTTCATTATTAAAAAGTTATTATTTTCATTAAGGTGCTGTATTATTATTTTATTTAAATTTTCTAGTGTTACAGTTGTACGGTCAGTGTTTTGGGGGGTCTCTAAGATGGTATCACCTCCTATGGTTGATATATCAAGACAAGAAGCATCATAAAAATTGTTAGTATTCTCTTTTCTAATGGTAACATTGACCTCTGATGATGGTATATGTGTACGGTCGGTTGCACGGGCCGGGGTATTTGAGTTGTTAGTTTTTGGTACTTTGCAAATACATTCTTGACATTTCCATTTATCCCTATGTTCTGAAGTCATTGTATTGTAATATCGTTTCGTTGACACATTTGCGCACTCTAGATCATACGCCTTATCGCAATTTTTACATATAAGAAATTCCCGTTCTGGGATCTCTCTGTTGCACCCTGCGCAAAACATGCTGTATTTTTTTTTTCTAATTATTATATTTACCTCCCAATTTTTTATTTTAATTCTTCACTATCATTTATATTTTTACTTTCGTTGTTTTATATTTCAAATGGTCGGTGGTAGGGCCAGATACATTCTGGAAAGTTCACCTTTAGATGAACGTGCTGTTTTTAGCGGAAATTAGACACGCCTGCGTTTTGGGGGCGTTGAATTTGACCAAGTTGGACTCGCCCCAATCGCACATTCCGCAAGGTCGAATCAAGGCGTTCAATCATTTATTTATTTATTATATCCAATTATGCCCGGTGTTAGAAAGTTTTTGCAGTAGCGCGTCATCATCATCGTGGTGACCATGCTTTGCTTAATATTTTAGGGAATATATTAATTTCCTACTAAAAAAAATACATACCTTTTCTTTGCAAAAATGATAACTATTGTGTAAAAATAAACTTGGCCAGTGACTAAAAAATAACCATGTATATCCCTTACCTTAATAGCGACCTCCACATCAAACTCGATGACTTTATCCTTCGAGTTAATGAACTCTTTAAGTTTCCCCTGTTGGTCGTGTTGGTCGATTTTCACGTAACACGTCAATAGTAACGTGGTGTGATCCTCTGTGGCACAGCCCTAAAATTAAAGATGCTATTAAGCAGGCTGTTTGTTAAAAGAGCATTATCCTTTCTTTACGATATTTTTTTGTATGGACACGCATATGCAACACTAAACCATTATTGGGATATTTTTATTCGAAAAAATCGTGCGTGGTAAGCAAAATGTAACTTAAAAAAATATCATATCCACACTAACAATGTTTATTTAAACAAATTGCTACAAAATTTAAAACATTTGTAAAAGTACCAAAACCGGACTATATCTAGGTCAATATTAGGAACATAATCGTCGCAGCTGTTGTATAATTGTTCGGAATTCCTCAGAATATAACATACCTAATCAAATTATAACGGTAACAACGCCATTTTGCTTATTTACGGGCAACAAAACCCGTTAATTATGAATGAAGTTTTTATACCATTAATCTGTCAAATCAACTTTATTGGTGAAAGGACGATTTAAAATGAATTTTTAGAGTGACAGTGAATTTTTACAGTGAGATATGCCAATATTTATTTGCGCGATTATTTGTTTAGTAAGATCTATATTGAAACTGTTATTCTCAACTGCTATGTAAATCTTATATGTAATAGCATTTAAATGACCTAGCCTTCGAAATAACTTATTAAGTTTTTGATACGTGCAAGCTCTGAGCTAATAAAAGCGGCACTGACAATGTATGGCAGTTCGCCATTCTTCTTTACTATGGGATCTCCGATTTTACTAAAACGAAAGGTTATAAATATATTTGGGACTATAAATGAATAAATAAAAGCCCCAGACAAGCAAACCAACTACATGGATTCAAAGTAAGCAAGCTTGTGTTATGAGATAACATGCAGCGAACTAGAATGTAAAATACATAGATAAACGCCCACACCCGGCGTCTGAGGCAGATAGGTTTACCCTATCGCCAAAGTGGTTGCCATACAGTGTGAATAATAAATGATTCTAAATAATGGTTAAGGAAAAAGGAGAAATAATTTTAACAAATTACATACCTTTTTGTGTAGTTCTTCCAAATACTGCACCAGGGGCTCTAAATGCCTGGACTCAAGGTATTTACGTATGACGTACGAAGTTTCAAGGTACCCGATAGTTTTTACATATTGTTCAATAGCACCTTTTAAGTCACCCTGAAAAAAGAGTATACAGTGAATATATTTATGAAGTCGTCGTGGCGCCGTGGTTACTGTGCATATCAAACGATACCGCAGGGTAAGCGCGCTCGGTGCGTCCTGTATTAGGATGGGTGACCGCCGACCATTCATTTCTCACGACAACTTCCGTACTTTGGAGGGCACGTTAAGCAGTCGGTCCCGGGCGCAGTATACTTGTATACAGTAGTCGTAAGGGTTTGTCAGAAGCCATTTCGGCAACCCTGAAATATCTGACATCCACCAACCAGCACCAAGCCAGCTTGGTGGATTACGGCCTAAACGTCCTCACCACCCAGAGGAGAGCCTCATATCCCTGCAGTGGGCTCATTACACGGAGTCGTGATGATGATATTTATATAATAAATGACTTATTAAATTTATATTTAATTTCATAATTTTTACTTTATTTAGAAAACCAACAGCGTTACATAATACAATAATACAAAGTTTGATAAATACTAAAAATAAGGCTAATTATAGGTTTCCCTTAAATACAAGTTGGACGTTACATACAAACGTTAATACATAATTATAATATTCTAAACAAACTTATTATTTTTTCTACATCATTATTCATATACTAAAAGTCGTAATGACAAGTAATAAAATAAGAACACAAAAACAAAAACAGAATTTAATATAAAATTAAAAATAATTTTAATATAATAATATATATTTTTAAGTTTTTCAAGAACGTTTATATCTCGGATGGTAAAAAGCTGCAAAGCATAACCACAAGCAAGATAGACTACGTTAGCATTTAACAAAAGATTCTGGATCTTAGCAATTGGGGTTTCTCTTGTCTCTGCCTGCCCCAAAGGGAGACAGGCGTGAGGTTATGTACTATGCGATTCAAATGAGAATAGGAACGTCAATGACCTCTATCTGTCAAGTAGAAGATATACAAATAGCTTTTTAATACAGTTGCTCAAAAAGTGGCGTATTGCAGGGACGTTTAGCGTTCGGGATGTGGGCTATTACACACTTGTGCTTTTTCTTTACCTTTTCCGCACTCGTGCGTTCTCTTTCCCAAATGTCAAAATAATGTCTATTAAAAAGAAAAAATCAACCACGAAGTTTTTACTAAAAAAAAAATCCTAGAAGTTTTTACGATTCATGCAAATATTTCTGAAAAGAAGCTACTAATTTGTTTCAATATCAGATATAATGATTTGATGCAATGAGTTAGGTTAGGTTTCATTTAATTTTATCTCATTAAATTCATTTTCATTTCATGTCAATACAAAAAATCTACTAAAGACTTGGCTGTATGGGCATAGTTCCCTTTGCCTACCCAGAATGGGTAAACAAAAAAAATCTCTGTTTATAATCTTTCGCCATTTTGTATATTTATATTTAATAAAATTGCTTAATTTTTTCGCAACTGTATTAAAAATAGTCGTTCAGTACACGTGCGGAACCGTCATGACAGGCTTTCCGCACTCGTAATGAAATATACTATTTTGATTTTGTTTTTCCACTTTTTTTTGCAACTGTGCAAGTAAACGCTTATTGATTTACTTCGTTGGATAGCCAGGGAGTTTTAGATTTTTTCATAAAAAGTGAATGGAAAATTCATCAGCACTTTTTTCGAGAAAAAAGCTGTTTTGTAAACTATAAGGAGTAAAACTGAATTTTCCAAAAAAAAATGACAGCCTTAATTTTTAAATTGGCACTTTCGGGTTACATGATTTGAGCTTAAATGATTGCAAATTACCTCCTACGTCATTTTAAAAGATCCCGGTCTTATTACCGTAGCAATAACCCTATATATTGATAAATTTTGACTTTTATTTTTATTTTATATTTCAATTGAGTTTTCTTCCATGTACTCGTAAGTAATGTTTTCGTTATTAATAAATGTAGAAGGTCTACAAATTATGAAATATTTTATTTTTATTTCAAATAAAATAGTAACTGTTTATTTTGTTTTGTTTATAGAGTACTATACAGAGTGTTTGGTGGCTAGGTGCAAAGGTTAAAGGAGGAGATAAATGAGGTATTTTTGAACTAATCTAGCAATGTATGTCTTTGAAGAAGCTTGCTATTTTTTTTATTGTTTTTTTTTGGAATTTTAGAAAAATACCAAGAATTTGGTAGTGCACGAATACGCGTTAGTTTGTAAGCACTATTTTTTATTTCGACGATGATTATTGGAATGAGGGTGACTATTAAGAAAATTAATTTTCATCATTAAGTGGAATGGAAAAATCTAATTGTTATCTAATTGTAAATTAATTCTATATTAAATAATATTTTTTAGCTTACTCTAACCTACCTAACCTACCTAACTCTAAGCTACCTAACCGGTTCGAATTGACAGCTATGACGTCACAATATGGCGCTTAGTCAGTCCTATTCTCATTTGAAACGCATTGTAGGTATATGTAATCCAATATAATAAATAAATTCCATGGCCAATGGCCTTGTAGCTTAGTTGGTATCCACCCAGAATACGGGGAACTCGGGTTCGAGTACCAGCCGGGATCGATTTTATTTAGTTACCTATAAAATTTAAAATATATATTTTTTTTAATAGTTTTTAACGTGTTAAGATAGAAATAAAATAATAAAATTTTATGAGTGTCAATAGATTAAATATAACTTTCCGCAGACTTTGTATGTAGGTACAAATCAAGCTTAACAAACCTGTCAAAAATTTGTAATTGAATTTGAACTCTATGCCCTCAACATTGCCTGAAAGCGTTTTAATATTCACTATAATTATTCCCCTTTTGTGTTATGCTTTTCAAGCAATTTTTAGTCAAATTATCACCAGAGCTTTTAGAATGTTATTTAGAAATAAACCAAATTTTTGACAGGTCAGATTAGTACTAAAATCATGCTTGAACATAGAAAGTAAATTAAAAGTGTGTCAACGCAAATTTTAATGTATTGACTTTTTGCCGACCCTACTATGACATACCTTACTATACAAATGATCTCCATACTGTTTATAAATCTCAGTCAGCCCCTCTTGATCGTGATGCTGGCTGCTAAACATCATGATCCTTATCGCCACATCATAAAGATTCTTTTTGAACAGCAACGACAACTTCGATTGCAAATCTTTTTCATCCAGATATATCATTTCTTTCTTCTTTGTGAGTATGTAAAAAGATCCCCACTCAGTTAATACTGCGTCGATTTCATCGAATGTTTTGGAGAACACTATGAATTTATTTTGTATGTCTAGTATGGTGATGTGGTGTGATTTAGGTGTCAATGAACTGGTGGTTGCGGTGGTAGATTTTGGGGTTTCGTTAGTGGTTATGACTAGGTAGCTACGGAACCAGTTGAGGCGGACTTTTTGACCTTCAAGGGCGTAGCAGGGACCTCTGCCTTCGGTCGTGTAGCAGTAGATAGCCTGAAAATGTTATTGTTATTATTTAAACTGAGTTGAAGTAAATGAACTTATACTAATATATAACGTTTTCTTGCCTTTTTGTGTACAAACTTTTATATGCGTGCTTTGTGACTGTACAATAAAACATTATTAATTATGCTGCCTTTCTAAATAACCTTAACTAGATGTGACGACTTTGGCGATGGGGTAAACTTGTGGGTTCGATTTCCGCACGGAACAAGAAAAAAAAATGTTCCGTGTCTGGGTGTGTCTGTTCATCTATTTATGTATTTATATTCTAGGTCCCACCTAGTTCGCCACAAGTTTTGCTTACTTTGAGCAAAGCTTGTGTTGGTGTGATTGTCTGGGGATTATACTTTTTATTATTATTCGATGTCGATTCCAAAGTGTCAGTTTATATTTTGTAAGTTGAACAATCAAAATATTATCAATAAAGTTTACTTCTTAATTTGATACCACACATAGATAACGCAAATGCATGTACTTCGCGTGACCGAACCATGACCAACCGTCAAGGTTGGTCGCCACTAGATTCAGTATGCGCGTATGTATGTCACTTAGAAAATCAATACCACAATATCGATATTATATCATCGGCGGCATCGGTGTCTTTGAATCGGTTTGTATTTCCCATCACTAAATATCAGCCGTGACGTCACAGTAGGTGTTAAGAAGTCGGCACACTTGATTTCAATGCAAATCGTGACACTTGCGTTATCTATGTAAGTGGATGTATGTCTGTGGTGAAAATATTGAAATATTAGATACCATAAAAACATAGTATAGTAGTATACTCACATCATTGCTAGCAACAGTTAGTCTGTTATTCCCGCAGAGGACTGAGCAAGAAGGCATGGCACCCATATCGTCGAGCGTCATGGAACGATCAGTATTGAGGTGGTATATCATCACGCAGGCACGTGATACGATGTATAGCTTATCTGTGCCACTGTAAAATGTTTTTTAAGGTATGGTTTTAGAAAACCCCCCTTAATTTTTTTTTTAGGTCAATTTCAATTTTATCAAAAGCATGCTTCAGTAATGTCGCCACTAACAACTCAGCGGGCACTGATGCCTTGTGAACCTTATCTTAAAATAAATGAAAAAATCTTTTTCATTTATTTTAAGATAAGGTTGCCTGGAAGAGATCACTTTGAAGTGATAAGGCCGCCCCAATTGTACATTTAATGTTAATACTGTATTTTTATAACTATCCCATTCTATGCAAATGGCAATAAAGTGTTTGAATTTGAATTTGAATGCCTTAAAATATAAGTACCCAAATCTGAGGTAGTTTAGAATTTTTTTCTATGAATCTAATCTTGAAGGACCTTTAACATTACGTTCAAATACTTCATCTATACCCTGGCAAATAATTCAGTAAACTGACAGTTCGAAATATCAAATAGAAAAATAATGATGGTAGAATGAGTTCGGAATGAGAACGATTGAAAATGAATGAATGAGTCTTTGTCATTCGTTTTGAATAGAAATTTTAATGCAATGAATAGATAATTGAATTTGAGGTGTGTACTTTATCTTCAAATCTTTAATGAAAATAATTAATTAGCAAACATACCTAGTGCTTTAAAAAGGTTACAGTAGAAGTAAAATTGACTCGATACTTTTGAACTCCTTTAGTCATTAAAAAATAAATTTCAAGAAGAGTTGCCCTTTGCTAACAGAATCATAAACAAACATATTTTGTGAGCCAAAATATATATTTTATCCTTACAATACGATATTACGTTCAGATTACTTAAAAAACATCACTAGCGCACACTGGAACTGTCATTTTACTGCATTGAATTATTTGCCATGGTATAGGCCCCCAAAATCATATATATATCTGAATCCAAAAAAAAAAACTCAGATTCTATAATCATTCAATGGATGTGAGACATTAATTATCATAACAAAAACAAACTACCTATAAGAAATTAAGAATTGTTTGAAACTCTATAATATTATGACAATTTTGTGCAATAAATGTGGGCAATATCCAATTTACCCAACATTTCCCCCACCCCCTTAAATTTCATCCCACGAATGCTCCCCACTTTTAACCAAGGACTGTATACCGGTATGAATTTCAGTACATTTTTTTTCTGTATGACGTCATACCGTTAAATTAGGTGTATTTAAAAATAACAGTACAGGAATTCATACTGAAATAATTCTTGTACCTTTTTTATTATTGTAGCATAACTGATTTTCTTTTCAGTTCACTGAAATTTTCCGGTGTTAATAGTAATATTGATATTAAAACTTTATTTTTAAATAACTGTAGAATGTTCAATAGTTTAGTTGAAGCCTATGAAGCGTAGGTACATATGCTGACCTATTTCGGTACAGAAATTAAATAAGTTAAAATATTTCTGTACTTAAAACATCTACAGAAATTAATCCGGTATGCATTATTTGGGTACTGATATAATTAATTTAGATTTTGATAACTTGTACAGTTATTGTATTTGATGAAGCAGTACACTAATAAGGGTACTGAAATTTTACTAGTACTATTTAAAAAATTTATACCGATATGCAGTCCCTGCTTTTAACTTTAACGTACCTAAACGCAAGCCCTGTGATAGGACTGGCCCCTGTCTCAACTAAAGTCTTCATTTTGCTGCGTTGTCTTGCTATGTCCCCTCGGTAAAGTGAAACAGAGCCATCTTGAAAACCAACCGCTAGAAGATTCTGTTGAAGTGAATTAAACTTTAAATAATTAGTCCTAAAGACTCGTTTTTAACGCATGCAGAAGTCATTTTTATTAATTAGATATAAGTACTTTGTTGTAATATTTTAAAATGAGATTGTATGGCAAATCAGAAACTATGTAAAGTAAATTATAGAGAAAACTATTATGTATAATCTAAATAAGTAATTGAGAATTTATGTATAATAATAGTTATGAGTAAGAAGTTTAGAGCTTTAATAATAAGAATGAGCTTTTGAATTCGATAATAATATAGATATTGTTCTATTTATTTCTTAATTTGTATGAGGGACGATCAATAAGTATGTGAGTATGTCAAGTAATTAAAAAGCAATATAAATGCAGAAATGTATAAGTTATAAATAAAGGATTTTTTTGTTAAAAAAGGAGCCAAACTTTCGAATCCACCTCGTAATCCAAAAATATGAAAATAATATTTTTTGGAATAGGAAATAATGTGTTGCCTGTGTTCCTGTAATTTTACTGGCTAGTTTTTTTATATGTTACCTTATGGTCATTGGTGGCAAGCGCAGTGGCGGGAGTAGGTCGTAGGTGCGATGGCACGGCGCGGCACACTCGGACACAGGTTGGATTCCCGTGCCGGTCATTCCGAGACCAGTCCCATACCTTGATGAGAGGGTTCGTACCAGCCTCGTCTTCCTGATAGTATTATAAAATTAAGAAAATAAAAAAGCTCATTCATTCCATTTTTAGGGTAATGATATACTTTGTGTAAGTAAACTTATTGTACATCAATGGATCCCACTTGGGTAAAAGGCTCCTCCATCGATTTCCATGCGCCTCTATCCATTCTTTTCTTCATCCAGTTTCTGCCCTCAACAAATACAATATCATCAGATCATCTTTTTCTCAACCTTTCAACATTTTGTTCCCCTCTGGTCCCTTCCACCCGGTACTTAATAATTAATCCTGATAGTATTAGTAATGCATACTTCTTATATACACAGTACATTATCTTACCTGTTTCCAAAGGGAAACGGACGTGAAGTTATGTATGATATTATAGTACATTATCCGGCTGAAATTAAGTTTCCATTGGAACTTTTGTTATTTAATATTCCTAATTAATCTTAAGAAATATGTATACATACAAATAGCATATACAGAGTTATTTTTAGTCACCAGCCAAATAAACGTACCTGCATTTTTATTTTAGAAACGCTACGTTGAAAAAAATAAAGATATGGCAACACATTTTTTTTACAAATAGTCGCTGTTGATGACCACCGCTACTACGACGCGGCATTTCATTACTACAAGTACTAACAAAGTTTTTTTGTAGTATCACGTAGTCGTCTTATCTTGATGGTATTCATTCATAATTTGGAGAGACCATGTTTTGCTTTATATGTTAGCGAATATTATTAATTTCCTTGTAAAAAACATGCATACCTTTTTTAGCAAAAATAGTTTCTATAAATGATACTTATTGTGTAAAAAAAATGTGGCCGGTGACTAAACACCAGAGGTGTTTTACAAATTTGAAGGTATTAATATGCTGGAGAGAGACTATTGTAGTGACAGGGGGTCAGCCTGTCGGCCACAAAAACGCCAATAAAACCTCTGTCCCTTATTATTATTATTTGACGTTTTACTGACTTTTACAGTATGCCCGGGAAAAGAAGCAGTTGGCACATTCTATGTTTTTCTTTTGCTCCAGATTGGGAGAAATTACTCAATTCTTGAAAAACTATTTTAAATGGAACTTTTACAAATAGCACAGATTTATTTTATCTTTACATTAAACATTATTAGTGCACTAGTAAGTAAGTTTATCAAAATTTCTAGATTTTTTTATTAATAACAGCATTCAATATAGGTGCTGTTATTAATATTAATTATTTGATTATTTAATACTATGGATGCAAGTGTCCATTATAATTGTTCTCCTTAACTTCCCTGGATGCCTTCGACACATATTATTGTAGCTTTTATAATAAAGTTCCAAATATATTTAAGATTTACCCTTTGATAGTAAAACAAGTGTCTTGTGAAATGGACTACTATAAGATATCTGGATCAAAAATACTTAATAAGAATATTTTCAACTATTCTTTTGGAACCAAAGCTTTGACAAAAACAAAATTGATAAATTATGCAAAGAGAAGTACTTGGCATATTTATGTTATGAATATGATAAAATAACAAAATGCACAAAAGTTATTAAATAAATTTGCGTTATTTAGACTTAAGTACGATTTTTGCATTAGGCACGATCAGGTTGTCATTTGAGCTGGCAGTGGATGCTTTAATATTCCAGTTTGGAAACATCATCTTAAATAAAATTTTGCAGAAGTATAAGAGCTGTTTGCCTTCAGGCAATTTCTCAATTTTTTGCATCAGTTTTTAAAGTTAAAATAAAAAGAAAGTGAGTTCACCTTACCCCGATTGTAACCAAAATAGGGTCATGAGGAAGCTGTTGAGCTAGGGTCACTGTAAGCTCGTATGCTTTAAATGATGTGATCTCCCATGATCTAGATATGAGATGTGCCCAGCCTGTGATGTCACACAACACCACATGTCCATTACCACTTGTGGCCACAGACACATTTGTATCCTATAATTAAAAAAAAATTAAACTATTAAGTTACATAACTACTGATGGGTATACAATTGCATAAATAATAATATAATATATAGAATAAATCTTAATATTAAAATAAGTTCTCTGTACAGCAGTACGAGCACAGAATTTTATCAACTCATGTTTACGAATGTTCATATACATAGTGTGGAGTCGGTTGCAAGTTTTTAGTAACATTGTAATTTTTTATCTTAAAGTTATTTAAGAGTACAAAATATTTACAAACATTCCAAATTAACCAAGGCACACATTTATTAAAGCTGGCTGTGAGGCAATGGATAGATTTCAATTATTGCTTACAAACTGTCTCCATACTATACGAACATTTGTAAAGATACAACTCGACAAAGTTCTGTGCTCGCACTGCACTTTAGATTAGATCTTCTGCTTCTGAGTAAGAATATTATAAATTGATTAATGGGTATAACTTAAGGTAATGATAGAACAATCAGGTTCACCTCTCTAACCTACGTTGACATTGACGTGTTCCATCTCCAATGTCATTGTTAGCCATCAGGTGATATTGAGGTCTTATTGTCACAAGTATCAATCTGCTATAGAATAATTTATATTATAACACTTAAGTATAAGATAATTTGTCAGCCTTTGTGGTGCATTAGTCGAGTGATTCTCTGCGGCGTAAGAGGTTGGGATTGAGTGAAACTCACGCACAGTGCCAGAGGAAGGTTAGAGGGGAAATGACCATCCCCAAAATCATACATTAAAAATCCATATTTTTAATGTATGATTTTGCATTCATTGAAAGATCAGTGTTAGAAGGAAACTCCTCAGATTCTATAATATATCAATGCATCAAATGTGAGCAAAAAGAAAAACAAAGTATTAAGGATCATTTAAAACCTAAAGCTTCATTGTTATGTCAATTTTGTGCCATAAATTTTTATTTTTGTGCAATAAAGTCCACTTTACTCAACATACTTTTAGTGACCTCCAAAATTTCAGTCTGCGACTGCACCTGGTATGACTCAGCCAAGACAGTTTAGGAAACAAACTTGTCTAAGCCGGCTGAGGTCTTGCTGTATACTTGGTGTTCCCCAGGGTTGTCTCCATGGCACAATTGATATATAAAAGCTTACTTAGGGGCCACAACATTGGTATGTCAGTTTGAGTAAGTAACCAGATTATTGTTTCATTCATAAAATTACTAACTCACCTGTAAACACTCTGCTATTTTTCCATTGTCAACATTGTTGTGAATATCGAAGAATGTAAATCGACGCCACTGTAATGCAATTTAATTATATTGTACTTTCTCCAAATTTAAATAATCTTAATAGTTAATACCTATGTCAAATTTCAATTAATTAACTTCAATTATTTTAAATATTGCTGAGTTCACTCTTATTAATGAACGTAAAGGCCATGATTCGGAAGTATTATTTGTAGCAGACGTATTCGCCTACCGATTTCTTGATACTAAAGTTGGATAAACATTAATTTCGTTGTAAAAATTCTCTTATATGGTAAACAACATTTATAAATACTTAAAAAATACGATTTACCTCCAAAAACGCCATTTGTGTGACAGTTAGTAGTATTTCCAATTTGTTACACCATCATAAAAGTTATCATTTATTGTACATATCAAATATTAAAACAACCCAATTTCTGAATATTTAACTTTCAATCCATTAACTGATTTAACCTATGACGAATTGACGACTGACTGAAGTGAATAACTGACAAACTTCGTTGACAGTTTGACATTGACTGCCTCGAAGTAAAATATGATCGTTCATAAATACGTTATCGTAGCGTACACAAGAGCTATATCGAGTTATGGTGGGTTTCAATATTCTTTATCCAAAATACTTCTTTGTAAACACTTGTAAAGTATGGGCGTTGCCATGAAAACAAAAATCCAGATTGATGATATTGAAACCCACCGTTGACTATATCAAAAACTCTGCGTAAATAGATACTGCCTACTTAGTGCAAAAAAAACTCTTTCTCTTTGGTTTACAAGATTAATGCACGTCTGCACTAAACTTTGATAGCGCCTAAGTTGATACTTAAGTCTCTAGGACGTGTTTAGGAACAAAAATTTCGTTGCACTAAACATAGGTCAATGCTAAATGTTTAAGACATTCGTAAATGATTAGTCTCAAGTAGTGATGGGTCGGGGGCATAAACAAATATGGACACAATGGGCATAAACTAGGCATTTTGGGCATAAATGAGTTTACGTCCAAATAAATGCCCGATCACTAGGTACAAAAACAAACAACTTAATTTTGTAAAAAATTTATCAGGAACTTGAATAAAAATTAAACTTTAAGTATTTTGTAAATCAAAACTTTTAATCAAATAATCAGTCGTTAAATAATCACAGTGTTACTCCCCTCCCGCTTCAACAGTAAACTCCAGCTACCCCCGTTGTTCTTTCAAACCAAGTTATAATTTTAACCAATCGATTTTGGTAAAATGTTAAGGTTTATTGCAGTATATTAGTTAACATAAAATATGTTTTTAATGAATTATTTTTTTTTGTATACTTAGATATAAGATACGGTAATAAATAAATAAAAAAAATCTGTTTAAGTTTATGCCCAGACAAAAGGCTGGGCATAAAACTCGGCATTTACGGGCATTTATCAGGCATTTACATTTATCAATGCGCCAAAAACGCCAGGGCATAAACCCATCTCTAGTCTCAAGTCAGTGTGACTTAGTTTAGGCATGGCATAACTAAGTTTATGATATGTAGAGTTTAGTGCAGATGGGCCATAGACTACGTGCCAAGGTACCTACGCTACCTCAGTGTACATACCTAACCCCCCCGTACTAAAAACTCATTGCTCAAAAGCTCATTGTAAAGCAACAGAGTTTACTCATAAAAATATTTCTCTTAATTCTGTTAGGCTATGCAAAACACAACGATTGCTATTGTAGGAACAGAGATAATGAGCAAGACTTTTCGGACTGGTGGCGTTATGCTAGCGTAGGTAAGTAGGGTAGACCGAGGACAATAGTACCATTTTTGAAACATTGGTTGATAGCGTGAAATCTACTGAAATATATATATATATTTTTAATTTTGATACCTAAACTTTTAAGCTGCTTATTTATTCATTTAAAGAAAACCTACAGTAGGTACCTAAAAGTGAATAAAAATCACATTTGAATAGAATGATGTCATGTGTTACAATGGACCCCTACTTATAATAATAATAATTTAATTCTACCAAAAATATATTGGATAATAAAACTCTTTTATAAGTGTTATAGGTTTATCAATAATTCTTAATTTTTCGTTGTAACACTAAATAAAATAGCAGTCTTTATTCTTAGGAACCAAAATAATTAAAATAATCAGTCGAGCAAAATAACAATCAAAAACTTAAAATAAAAACAGCTTTTCTTCTGCAGGAATAAAAAAAACAACTCTTACACTCATATACCAGTCATTTGGATCAAACATTACTTATTGAGTATAATCTAATATATAAAATTCTCGTGTCACAGTTTTCGTTGCTATACTCCTCCGAAACGGCTTGACCGATTTTGATGAAATTTTTTGTGCTTATCCGGTATCTATGAGAATCGGCCAACATCTATTTTTTTATTTTTTTATTTATATGGCAAAACAACGTTTGTCGGGTCAGCTAGTATGATTATCTAAATATCAGTAATTTAAATCACAAAAATCCAAAACTCTTTATTTGTATGTAGGTACAAATTACAATTGACCCTGGAATCAAATACCTATCTAAATTTTTACGAATTATATTACTCAGACTCGCAGTTATGGCAAATTGGCTTATTGCAGTGTACATTCCTCGTGTGCCCAGATTCCGCAACTTGTGCATTCAATCCAAATTTCGATAGGGCGACCAGCACTATAAGGTTCCATGCACAGAATACAAAACCATTCTTTTTTTTCAGAGGTACTAGATCTATCGTAACTTGGAGTCCTATTTTTTTCTGTAGCTTTTGTTTTACTTTTTTCCCCTTTACCTTTGCGCTTATCACGACTTCCGAGATTCTTTTTAACTAGTTTAGCTCTCTTCTTTTTATCAGCTTCTTCCGCTTCTTTTTGTATATTATTCTTTTCAGGCGTATCGGTATATATTGCTGTTTTTCTTTTTTTTTTCTTCCACGACTAGATGTTTTAAAATGATAATTTTCAGTAAATGATGTCGACGGATTGCAGTAAAGGAGTGGTGGTCTGTTGTTTTGTACTGTATTAGTAGTTTCGCAAAGCACTGTTCTTTCGCAGGATGGACTCAATGGTATGGTATTAGGCGTGAATTCTCGATTTGAAGATTCCTGTTCTGTTTGTAAAGCAGTTTGCTGGGGCTCATTAATGACCTAACGGGTCAATAGGCAAGGGGAGATTTTCAAACATATTTTCATTTGTCGAAATAGTTTCTATGGCAAATATTGAGCTTAAATGTTCTTTTGGAGGTGTAGTCTGCTACATAGGTGGAGAATCTTTTCGAAGAGGCTCCTGTGTTTCTATCGAATCCGGAAGCGGACGCTCTGTCATATATGAAGGGCCAAAATCAGATTTGCTAAAAAATTCTCTATTAAAGGGCATAATTCCTGTACATCGGAATCCGGCTTGAATAAAGCGTGGTGTAATTGCCTGTGGAAATGAAGTGGCTACAATAGATGGAATATGGTAAATAGACATTTTCTGTCCTGGATTATTAATAATAATAATAAATAATAGATATTTCTGACATTCACACAACATTATCTAGCCCAAATTAAGTTTCTTAAAGAACTTGTGTTATGGATACTAGTTAACTGATATACTTAAGAAATATATAAACATACATATTGAATAAATATATATTTTTTATAAGATAATAAACTTAAATAAACATATAAACGTCCATGATATATAAACGTCCATGTTCATTACACAAATATCCGTCGCCGCCGGGATTCGAACCCAGGACCTCTGGCATAGAAGGCAATGTACGTTACCCCTACACCAGCCGGTCGTCAAGGATTATTTTTCATTCATGCGTGTTTACATACTTCTTTAGCGGGCTATGAACGCCATAAGTGGTTGAAACTTATGAGAGCAGTGAGGTGGAAATGACAAAACCACTATCCCATTTAATTTGCAAAAATCTAATGCTTCTATAGTTATTTGGGACGGATGGTTATCCAGAAGCAGCAGTACCTACTTGATTTTCACGTGATGATCTTGTGAGGTGTTAGAAATGTTCTAAGAATCCAACCTCACGCATTGCCTTATCCAACACAGCCTGGTGGACCGTCTCTCACGAAATGGCCTTGGTATCTTTGCCGGGGGAAAACGAAGAATGGTTGGAATAGCATTCCCCAATGCGTTTGGAACCATTGCCACAGCAACTAGAGTTCCACGCTCAGCAGAAGTAAGTGCTCCTACTTGCTGGGATCCCTTTTTAGTTACATACTATACGGTCCGGTTTTTGGACAGTAGATATACCCGTCTCATGCATATTATAAATATCCTTTGATCCAACCCAAGACATTCCATTGCCTTAACCAAATTATCAAAAAATGCATTGACATTGGTCCTATTAAAACTGGTAGCTCGAGAAAGACTTCAGCGTGTGGCTAGTGGCTTCTGCGCACCTTATGGAGAGTTGTGGATTTCTCTTCATAAAAGCGGAAAACCAATCAGAACTCGCTGTTCTATTTCGGTTCCATGAGTCTGGTCTTTTAATGTCATATTTGACCACCAACTCAAAAGCAAGTCGTCTTACTTCTTTGGGTGTCAGACCATAGTATATGGCTGCAGTTCTTATTAGGTATTTAGAAATTTCCAGCTCTTGCTCTGCAGAAAACACTTTAGTAGCGGGATTATATCCCATACGTATAGCACCATCAGGATTATTTTCCTTTTTCCTTTTGTGTCTTATAAGTAACACGAGGCAGAGATTAAACATCTCTGCTGCAGCCCGAACAGACCACCCATTTTGAACTTCTTGAAAAGCTTGGTCATAAGTAACAGATCTTTAGAGCCTCGATCCGTTAACTTCGTCCTTCGCCGGCATCTATAACAAAATGTTTAAATAAGTAAAAATCATTCGACGTACATAATTCATTTACTGGTAGTAGTTTCTTTAAAAAAAGTTAACTTTTAATTAATCATAATTTATTAATAATATAACATTGGGGGTTACAATCGTCCCCAGCGTTACTGGTACAATTGTTCCAAGTTGGTAGTTTAAATATGAACCTAATATCATAGAATTTTCTAAATGAATGTACCTATAAAACGTCATTGTTACAAGGTTTGAAGTCTTAATAAACTAGAGAAAGCAATAATTTGATAAACACAATGAAATAAAATACAAAAAATACAGTACAATTCTTAAAAAATGCTTTGCGAGTGCACAATAATCAGCAAATATAACGTATTTGTCTAAAGCAAAAAACAAATGTAAGGGCGGTTGTAATTTTGACAGTAATAAAACCTTTATATCTTTTGACCAAATTAAAATTGATAATGTATTAATACAGATGCTAATGACAAATTCACTAAATTTAATGAACATTTTATACATAAATAGCGCTTAAATAAATAATTCAAAAACAGGACATAATAATAATGTCATGAGAATAATATTTTCAACACACTTGCTCGTAAAGTGAGCGTTATTCTATTGAATTTAGAACTATAAACTGGGTCACGCGTGCATAATATATTATACCCTAGTGCATAATATAATGAATCCTACAAAGTTGAATTGTACCTTTGTGCAAATTAAATGCGAGTAAACAGAGCATATTTTATTGATCCGGGTTATACATTAATTTTTTTCAGAAACAACAAAGAGGTTTTATACCACTTCAAATCCACATACATTTTTATATGTTTACGCCTTATATTAGTTAAACAAAATTGTATATCAAACAAATTATTCACAATTTACAATAATTTGTTACAAAATATTAAAATATTTGGATTTACCACTCCAAATTAAATATTTTCATGTAAAATAGGCTGTATATGCTATACAGCCATAGACACATTTGGCGGAAAAAAAAACCTACGCGCATGCGCGAAGTTCGGCGCCATTTTTCAATCACAATTCACAGCTTTGTTATCAAGTGTGTTTGTTATTTTATGACCACGTATGTCTGTCTTTTACTCACAAGTGTGTTGAAAAACGTCGTATATAACTCGTGAGCGTTGCTAATTACAGTCTCGGCTTTTAATTAGCAACTTCGCTCACTTGTTACATAATATAGGTACTATTGCAACACAAGTTTCTTGACACCTTTAAATGAAATTGAAATTAATGATGGATTTAAAAAATACTCAACCTGCAGAGTGTAACATTATAACATCACAGATATTAAAAGCCAATGCCAGGTACATTGCGGCACGTCTGACCTATTCAGGGTGGTACCTATTTAAATAAAACTACTTTTTAACCGGATTAATCGCGTATAATTTATATTTTACATTTTAACTCGACGTTACCAGTCGCTCGTGACCACGGGGTCTGCAAAGACACCGAAACGTCGAGTTAAAATGTAAAATATAAATTATACGCGATTAATCCGGTTAAAAAGTAGTTTTATTTAAATTATGAATCGTGAAAACTTAAGATGGTACCTATTTCTTAGTGCCACCTGTAGGGAAAGTACCTACTCTTAATAATAGAGATAGCAAATTGTGCGCCAAAGAAACATTCCTTTATTTTGAAAACTAAATAAAACCACATACAAAAATTTCTCTAAAATTCGCTTGCTTCACCCAGGAATCAAGTATCAGTCTTTTATTCTCCAAATAATCGTGGAGTTCTTCAGGGTAGCGTATTGGGACCATTATTATTTTTAAAATTTATAAATGACTTCCCAAATCATATAGGACATTAATGTATTTTATTTGCCGACGATATAACTATTACGGTTAATTATTGTGACAAAAAGCTGACGCTGAGAAGGTAACGAATACGTTTTTAAATGACATAATGAATGAGAGGTTTTCTGACAGCTCATTAAAAAAACAAAACTGTACAAAATTGGTACAAAAGGCTCGATAGATGGCGCTTTACAAAAGGCGAAGGCGAATAATTTATTCCACACTGCGTTTTTAAAAGTAAAATAAATTAATTGACGTCTGTATCAGAAATTGAACGTATAAATAACCATAGATGGTAGATACCACTTACCTACATTATAATATACAGACTTAACGCCTTCGGCTTTTTAAAAGTGCTATCTATAGAGGTTTTTTGAACAAATTTTTATGAGCAGTCAGAAAACTCCCCATTGGTTAAATAAAAAAAAATCCCCAGACAATCACACCAACTACATGGCTCCAAAGTAAGAATAGCTTGTGTTATAAGATACCATGTAGCGAACTAGGGGGAACCCAGAATATAAATACATAAATAGATAAACACTCAGACACGGAATATATATTTTTTTCTTGTTCCGTGCGGGTATCGAACCCGCAACCACTGGCGTCTGAGGCAGACAGGTTTACACCATCGCCAAAGTGGTCGTCAAATGTGAATGAATTATTAATTAATTTACAAAACTAAAATAATACAATTTCAAACCTATAAATCTAAAATTGGATGTTGTTGACTCCACTAAGTTCCTTGGCATTATAGATAGAAAATGCAACTTTAAAATGTCATTTTAATTGCATTTGCTTAAAAATAAATAGATTTATTTTCGTCTTGAAAAAATCCTACAAATATCATTTGCAGCTGCAAACTTGCTGCTTTGTGTCTTCAATAATCAGATACGGATTTATACTTTGGGGTAGTTATTGGTATAAATTCGGTTGAGGCAAATAAGATATTTATAGCACAAAAGAGATGTATAAGAGCCATCTACGGGCACATTTATGATGTAGGGCACTTCTGTTTCCGTTTCCATTTACCGTTTCCATCACTTTACATATTTTAATTCTGTGGCTTTGTTAAAAACAATAAAAGCTTGTTTGTTAGTGATAATCATATGATCGGATATCGTGGTAAAGACAAATTATTCTATGTTCCTCATCAAAAGCTGAGCCTTTGGCAAACAAGGGCAATAATTCATGTAGTTTTGAAAATTGGCACATGGATACATTGTGCAGTCCAGATTAACATACTAAAAGTCTTCGAGGGTGGGAGCTGAGGGTGTGGGGGGTGAAGGTCCCTATTTTCAGGTTTTTACTAATCTAGAAAATTCGTCAAAATAGCGTAATACCTAGTTGTTTCTGATCATTTTTTTTTCTCATAAAATTTCCTATTCATTTGGTCTTGTTAGTTTTGCTGTACGACCAATACTTCACAAGCTACAAGGTGTTGAAATTTGAAATTTGCAGCCATAATTTCCGTAGGTTTCAAAATTGACATAGTTAAATAACTTATGAAGTACAAATCATCATATTAAAAGTCGTCGAAGGTGGATGGTAGGATGGTCGAGCTTAGCGCTGAAGGGGTTGAGAGTTCCTATTTCCAGATTTTGCTCATACTCAGGAAAAAATGATAAAAACGGTGGAAACAAATCGTGAAGTTTTAAAAATTGGCACAGTTATACGTTGTGGCATTCAGATTAACACACCAAAAGTCCTCAAGTCTGGGGGGGTGTTCAGGATGTGGGGATTGAACGTCACTTTTTTCATGATTTTCCCCATTTCTCAAAAACTGAACTTGCAGCATAATTATTGCTTTTGCATAAAATTTCCCACTTTTCTAGTTCTTAGCATACCACTAGCTGGACTTAGGTTGAACTCCCGCGCAGGCATGGCGTCTCTAATTAAGCATTTTCATAGAAAAAGAAAACATACGTCGAGTGCCGCTTTTCAAAGAGATTTTGTTTGAAGTTACTATTCCATGCCTTTTTCGTTCACTGGCTTATACACATGGCTACAGAAAGAAGCACCAGAGGATAGGGGTAATTTTTGGGGGTTTTTCTTCGTAGTAGCCGACAGGCTCCTAGTCCTGTTTCTGCTCAGAATCACGGGTTGGCTGTATTCGGAAGCCGAAGTAATCTTATTCTGCTCCAGAGCAGCTAGGTGGCTCGATACTAGTGCTCCCCGCCTCGGTCCGAGAGGATCCCGCAGCTGGTTTTGGTCCGCACCATCGCAGTGGCCATATCTGGGAGAAGTTCCCCTATCCGTCACCTGGGGACACATCCGATGGAAGACTAGTTTATCTCGCCAATACAGACAGGACAGATCCCTGTAAGTGGTTAAAACTAGTCGAAAATCTAGACGTACGTAGAAATTATAATAAAATTCATTTATTTCAGGCAATATTTACAATGAGATCTTAACAATTAAAAACAGAGGCCCATAGAATAAATACCTTACATACATATAAGATAAACAGATACATACCTTAAACCAGAATATATAAAAATACTTAAAACTACACTTGAGACTGTCGTAAAGTCGGCGACGTATGTCGCGAGTCATAAGACAGTCGTCCTCGAAATTTCCGGAAGACGACTGCCTGCGGCCAGAAATCCTCCATCATGAAGGTTGGCAGATGTTGGGTCGGCACTTTCACCACAAAAGAGCTGAAACTCACTTTATGGCGAGGTTCCAAACGCTCAAACCTCAGAGTAAAGGGGGTTTTCTTTCGTACGTAATCTACGACCTCCTCGACCTTCGTAGACCAGTGTACTCTGGACACGTACAGCTGCGTCAACGGTACTTCACCGCGCATCAGGGCGGCGGTGCGGTGCCACGGTGGTTGCGGACGGTAGGCTTCTTCTTCCATCTCTCAACTTTGATGAAGCCTTACTCATTGCACTTCTTGTCCTGCGTAGGACGCGGAGGTTCAGTGTTACGAGCGGGCCCGCTACAACCTTTCCTCTTTTCCGTTATCGCCCGCTGTGATGTAACGGCAGCGGCGGCGGTAGGATACGCGCGGAAAATCGGTGCGCGTTGAGTCGTCGGCTCCGTCATTGCGAGGGATATTAACCGAGGACTGCTACTATCGGTTTATACCAGCAATATCATACTGTGGGTCTTCACAATTGAAAAAAGGCACCGCTAGTGGTGGCTCGTCCTTTAAAATAATGTGTAAATCATAGCCAGTTAAACCCGGTGAACGTGATAGGAAAAGTAAAAATAATTGTCGGGTCTTTTCCCCGAAAGGCGTGTAGTTGTAAATATGCAGAATAATAATAATAAAAATTCTTTATTGTACACCAACAGCATAAAAAGAAAGTAAAAAAGGTACATTTAATTTAGTATTGGCACAAAGGCGGCACAAAGTAATTATGTAACTACATTTACAAAACTGTAATTAATGTTCGTCCTAAAATTCAGTTAGCAATATCATTTCTCAGTGGGAGGTCGTGTTTAAACGAATCCTGAAAGTGCAATAAAATATTAATTACCTCATATTTCATAATTAAAATGAAGGTTTCGTTATCATTGTGTTTATAGTCAATCTTATGCGTATGGTAATGCACCGTTTGTTGAAGTTTTAATACAAAATAATGTCTATCATAATTGAATTGTTGACCAGTAATTCGCGTAGGGCACGTGTGTTCCGTATTTTCCCTTACTTAATGCTAGGGTTGATTGGTTTGGACTACTTATTTTCAAAACAGCTGGATACAAGGTAAGAAATGCTGGTTTACTTCTTCGTTTTCCTGTTTAAAAGTGACTTCTTTATCTAAAAGTTTAAGTTCGATACTGATGTAAGCGGCAGCGACAGTTGACTTGACAGAGAGCAATATTTACAGAATCAAAAAAATCTATGATGAGTTAGATTAACGGAAGTACCTAGTGGTAACGACGATGACGAAGAAAACAAAAATAAATCATAATTGTTAAAAGTATACGTACCTATAGACTGAGGGCCAGTGTTAGTAGACTTACAGTATAGTAGATCAATCCATATTAATGCCAGGTATGTATACTGTTTCACCTGCCATTGGTGTAATGGGGATTCACTATTCCCATCGAAGTTTCCTTTGAGCAAGGCCAGAAGTTGAAGGGAATATTATTGACTTAAATCAAATATTGGCATAAATCAAAACGTGATCGCAGCTTGTCTGCCGTTTTGATATCTTGAAATACTTATATAATTTTTTGTGTAAAAAAATATAATGGCAGACACTTGTTCCGGTTCCTACTATCTATCTTCTTTATGTATAAAAGGCTAACTTGACTGACTTATGTAGGTATCAATGCATAGCCGAAACTAAGGTACATATAATTTGAAATTTGGTACAGGGTTTCTTTTTATGTCGGAAGTGGGCACTAAGAACGGGTTTTTAGAAATTAAAAGCTGAAGGTGTGCAATAGGGGAATGAATATATTATACTGAACTTTTTTTATTTCTGTACTTAGAAGTATGAAAATTAGTATACGAGTTCACGATTACCATTTAAAATTATCTGTGCCGATGAAATTGAAATACCTTTAAAGGCGTAAAACGGGGGAAAAGTTCGTGTGAGAATTTTCTCTTTTCTGGACTTATCAGTATAAAACTTGGTATGTAACTTCTTTATTTAAAATGACCTCTGTAGATGAAATGGACAAAAATAGCCTCTAAAGGCAAGCGGTGATCACGTTTTGAAAGTAAATATTTATGCATTTTGACTTCTAGCCACGCTCAAAGAAACCCTCTCGGTGGGAATAGTGATGCCATTTTATTTATTTTATTTTATTTATTTATACTTTATTGTTAACCTTATATTATAAAAATTACAGTACATTCAAAGTGATTATAATAACGGCAGGAGAAATAGTATACCTGACATTAATATGGAGTTACAATAGGTACTGTAAGTATGTGGAACACTGGCCCTTAGAATAATACCTAGGGGGGCGCATTGTTTCACATAATTTTTTAACTCCTATAATCGGAAGTCCGAAAATGTTTTTCACACCATTTAAAATCATAATGATTATTCTTCATAAAAAATTTAAACACTAAATATTAAAAAACATAATCTTTGATTTATTGATTTTAATAATATTTGTTTCAATATATTTGCTTATACTTATGATCGAAACTCATAATGATTCAAATAAATAACTATAATATTCGTAACAAAGGTAAAGTTTCCAAATTGGAATATTTCATAAACACTAGACCACAACGTAGCTAAAATTATGCTGGTATCGATAAAAATATAAAAAAATTACAATAAGCTTAATGAATAGCGCACAAAAATGTTACAAGTTTAATGTAAATGGCAACCGCCATGCTAGGTCGTCTTTAGATGTCGCCATTTTTGATACTCTTTTTATTGTCAAAACTGTCACTTGAAGTAAGGAGGAATGGAATGTCTATGTACGGAGAAGCGATTTTTAATAAATCTTATGCTTTTTTAATACGTTGGCTATCTGAAATTGAGTGATTACTATTTATTTGTATACTTACTCTCTTCAATATATCCTTGTGCTCACATTCTAGCCTCAGATACAAAGAAACGGAAACATATAATTTGTGTGTTAAGTTGATGCATTAATGTTAATGAATGGTAGCTCTAATTTTAAACTCACGCACGCCCTGAACACTTCATCCAAGCGTCGAAAGAGTCTTGTCACACTGTACTCGCATACTCGTACACCGCATGAGTAAGCTTGAATACAGGCTTATGTTTCCTTTGTGCCAAACTATGCAACATCCAAACCAACAACGACCTCCAGATACATGAGTGTGAGCAACGAACTTGAGTGTTTTTTACGGTCACTAAACCCAAATTTTATCTCAATCTCACCTTAAAGTAAGTGTAAATGAGACCAAAGAAAGCTCACGAAAGGTTTTATAAGATTCAATTCAATTCAATTCAAACACTTGTATTGCCATTTGCATAGAATGGAGAAATATTTTGAAACATACAGTAAATAATAACAAACATACATGAAATGGTGCAATATGGGCGGCCTTATTACTTCAAAGTGATCTCCTCCAGGCAACCTTAAGATTAATCTTAGAATTTAAAAAGATACATATAAGTATGATGTTAATTCTTCATAAATAATTTCCGGGACTCATAATTTGACCTTCTTTAATTGGATACAAATAAAATTATTTTTGATATTACAGCTATTTAAATAAAGGGAGCAGACAGAACAGGTAATTCCTTTTCTATCAGTAGGTAGGTAGGTACTTACTTTTTTTCTTGTGGTATGGCCAAAAAGTAATGGTTGTTAACAACTTTTAAGTTTGAAATAAGTAATAGCATCCAGGCACGAGCCGTGATTTTATTAGATATTAGGAGCAGTTACTGTAAAGAATTTAATCGACAAAAATATCGCTGTCAAATCAAATACTGACATTCTGCAGCAACTAACCATTATTTTTAATTACTTAATTAGTAAAACAACGGTTTATATATAAAAAGGATGGGACGTTTGCCTTCCTTGATACCTGATGGTAAGTGAACATGAAGACTACGTTATGTTATGTTATGTTATATTACTGTTATGGCATATTAAAGAGTAAATTAAATAAGACTAAGGTAGTACCTACACGTCCATCCACGAGAAACCTATTCACTCGACGCTTAAAAGTAGCAGTACCATACTGGTCAGGGAAAATAGACGAGGGCAGTTCATTACAAACCTTGGCGACCCGTATTAAAAAAAAAAGGTTTGTTTTAGTTCTGCGTTTTGAAGCTGCTCTATTTTAATAGCAAAGTAACTAATAGCATAAGAAATACTGGCAAACAGATTTTTTATACTATTTTGGGGGCATCTATTAGAAGGTTTGAGTGTTCAAATAAATTGATATAAGAATCACAGCTCTTGGTTTAATAGTTTAAAAGTTAGTGCGCCTGTCCAGTGAGAAATATAAAACAATACCATTGTTGAGTGGTGTTTTAATGCAATCCTAGTTCTTAATACTTTTCCATTTCTGCGCTCCGCAACCTCGCTCCGAGTCAATGGACTGTTGCCCAAAAATACTCCTTTGCTCACAGCAGCACAATTCACCCTAATTTGTAAAACAACGTCTGTTAAAGTTCGTCGTCTTTGAAGGGCTCAAATTTGGTGTTATTCTAGAGTCGAAGGTGGAAAATGACTGTTTCTTGTTTTATTACTTAACTAGCTTTATCCCGCAACTTCGTATGCGCTTAACTACCCTTCTCGTGGAAATTTCAGAAACTATACAACCAGACACCCACTGAAAGAACCTTTATACCAAGTATCACACCCATGCACTCAAGGAATAGGTTTTTTTCATACATACTAAAAATCATATATTTCCCGTGCCTGTGGGAATTTTGGGAATTTTTTTCGTAGCACAACCAGTCACTCTTTGAAGAACCTTCATGCCAAGTATCACATCCGTACACTCAAGGAATAAGATTTTTCATACAAACTAAAAAGTCCAACCCCTTTCCGTTGGAATTTAGGGAATTCCTTCCATAATACAAACAGACACTTATTGAGGAACCTTTATATCAAGTATCACATCCGTGCACTCAAGGGATGGGATTTTTTCATACAAACTAAAACATCATATATTTCCCGTTCCCGTGGGAATTTCGGGAATTCCTTTCATAACACAACCAGACACTCATTGAAAAACCTTTACACCAAGTTTTACATCGGTGCACTCAAGGAATAAGATTTTTCATACAAACTAAAAAGTACTATATTTCCCGTTCCCGTGAGAATTTCAGGAATTCCTTCCTTAGTGCACCCCTACATCCCCTAAAGAATGTATGTTCCAAATTTCAGCTCTCTACGCCCAGTAGTTACGGCTGTACGTTGTCTGTCAGTCACTCAGTCAGTAACGGAACAGTTTTATATATATTGATTGATTGATGACGGGACACTCTGTACAAATCTTTTGAAGAATTTCTAAGATTGTCGATGTAGGGTCGGCTTAGAATAGCCCTTGGCTTATCCAGGCTTGTCGTAAAAGGCAACTGATCCGCTTGGTGGAAGGATCCCGTCAGGGTCCGACTGGCTAGCGACCACCATTTCTATAAATTCTTGAGCCATTTATTACCCCTGCGGCTGTTATGTGGTCCAGCATTATTTTATGAAGAGGCAGAAGAGGTTCAGGTTTGAAACCACCAAGATGGCCCAGTGCTGTTTAGTGGATCGAATGGAAATTATTTGTCATAACCGGCAAGTGGTTTCCCAGGTAGCGTGCTCAAAAATACTAACAACGACTATTTAAGAATGATTAACCCACGATTACAACTGAGCATTTGTTTTGTAACAGCTTATTTTTCCGTTTTCAGCGTTCCCAAAGAAGAAAATTCTCTCCGGATTAGTGAGACTGTAGCGTAAGTACTAAATTAAAGCAGGATTAATATTACTTTAGACCACCGTTTCCCAAAGTGGTCTAGAGTCTATTACAACATGCAAGTGGTCTATGACAACGAAAACAAAATCGGGGGTCCATGAAATGAAAATGGGGGTTTATGATAATGAATCTGAACATACACTGTTGGTACCTACATATTTACTTACATTATATTATCCTGTAATGTAATGACACAATATATATTATTTAAAAAGTACCTCATGAAGTACGAAACATATTATATTTGTTTATAAAAAAGTTGTAAGACAGTAACTTACCTAAAAGCTAATGTAAAAATTAAGAAAAATTAACGACTACTTTGGCGCCGGGGTAACACTGTCTGCCTCAGACGCCAGTAGTCGCGGGTTCGATTCCCGCACGGAACAAAAAAAGATGTTTCGTGTCTGAGTGTTTATCTATCTATGTATTTATATTCTATATAATATGTATTTTTATTCGTGTAACACCATAGTCTTCATGCGCACTTTCCATCAGGTGGCATGAAAGACAAACGTCCTATCCTTACAATATATAAAAAAGAAAGTTTCCTCCTAGTTCGCTACATGGTATAACACAATCTATGCTTATTTTGCCATGTGATTCTCTGGAGATTTTATTATTATTTTTAAGATATAAATTCCAATTAATATTATCTTGAGCTCATCTGACAGATTTGATGCAATTTAGGAATTTATCTCTTTACTTTTACTTTAAGTTTTTGGTAAGTTATTGAAACCGGGTAAAAACAAAAACATGGCCAGGGGTCTACGAGACAAAAAGGTTTGGGAACCTCTCCTATAAACAATTTCAGTATTATTGGGCATTTTAAGGTTACAACTAAGCATAAGTTTTGTAACGGGTATTTTTTTTCCATTTTCAGTGCTCAAAAAGTAAACACTTCTCTCCAGAATACCGAGGCAGAGTGAGTACTAAATTATATTACAACCGAGAATAAGAAACTCAAAAGTATAACTAATGTATATTATATCAGTATAAAAATCATTTATTTCAGGCAACACAAAGTTTTCATAAATGGTAAATATAAACAAAAGGCTCGTAGATATGTATACCTTAAACTAATACATATAAAATATACTTAATAACTACACAAAACTTGACACCATTAAACACGTAAAGTCGGCAACATAGTGACATGAGTCATAAGACAGTCATCTTCGAAATCCTGCGGCTTGAACTCCTCCTTCATGAAGTTCGGCAGATGTTAGATCGGCACTTTCACCTTAAACCTGGCTCTCACCTTAATAGAGCTGAAAATCACTTTATGACGAGGTTCCAAATATGCTTGGCAATTTCTGTAATTCATTTGCCACGAATGCATAAACATCGTTGGAGTCGGTAGGGTGGTGGTCCTTCAGTAGGGTGAAGATGTCCCGGAGACTTCTTTCACCACCATTCCTACTGAAAATGAAAATGAAAACTTTTTATTCGTAGTAGGTAACTTTATACACCTTTACGAACGTCAAATGCTGGATGAGGGCGGCGCGGGTCCGGACGACATGACGAATCCTGGGGGAGGCCTCCGTCGAAAAGTGTGCGTCTCTCGGCTTTGAAGATAATGATCGCCCATTATCCACCAATGTCTTGGTGTTGTCAACTACTACTAATGAAAGTAGAACGCTAAGTAGACCGAGAGGAAAAAAGCCGGCGGAAAAAAAACTCTCGGCACTCTTTTAAAAAAAGAGCTTATCATAGGTACAATTTGGCAGAAATACAGCTCTGCTATGACATGAAAAAACAAACAGAAGACAGCTATTCGTGCTTGCCAATATCATGTCGCAGCCAGGCTGCTTACAAAATGATTAATGTTTAATATTTGGAAATAGCCTGTGGAGACATCAATCCCACGCTCTTTTGTCATCTAAATAATCTTTGAGTTTATAGTAGCCTTTTTTGCATAATGTTTCTTTGATAGTTCTTTTAAATGTATTAAACGTTAGGGATTGAATTGACTTTGGTATTTTATTATAAATACGTATTGACAGTCCCATAAATGATTTGGTGCTTTTAGCCAGCCTTAATTTGGGAAACGCTAATTTATGGTCGTTCCTTGTAATTTTTATCATGCTTATCTTTCATGGTTTTAAATTTACTACTATTCTTATAAATATACATAATGTTTTCATATATATATTGTGATGCAAAGGTCAAGATACCAATCTCTTTAAACTTTTGTCTTAGAGATTCTCTATTTCCAAGTTTATACATTCCACGAATAGCCCTTTTCTGCAGTGTAAATATCGTGTCAATGTCTGTGGCATTGCCCCAAAGTAGGATGCTGTAGGACATTATACTATGAAAATAATTAAAATAAAGTAGCTTCGCCGTATTAACATCAGTCAATGAGCGAATTTTCTTTACCGCGAACGCTGCAGAACTAAGTCTACTCGCTAGCTGTGAGATATGGGCGCCCCATTGCAATTTAGAATCTAAGGTAATTCCAAGAAAAACAGTTTCATCTACTAGATTCAACCTGTTCCCATTAAGCCGCAGATCAGACTCAACTTGTTTTACATTTGGTGCGGAGAATTTTATACATTTAGTTTTCTTATCATTGAAAGCTAGATTATTTACATTAAACCACTTTAACACATTTGAAAGAGCATTGTTTACATCGTCGTAGTTGGTTTTCTGCCTTATCATTTTAAAAATTAATGATGTGTCATCAGCAAACAATACAATATCGTGATTATTGCCTACCATATAGGGTAGATCATTTATATAGACTAAAAATAAAAATGGGCCCAGAATTGAACCTTGAGGCACTCCCATTCTCACAACCGACCCAGCTGACCTTTTCCGGTTAACCTCAACCTTCTGGATTCTATCACTCAGGTATGAATTCAAAAGTTTGAGGTCAGTGCCTTTGATGCCGTAGTGGTGGAGTTTCCTGATGAGAGTGTCATGCTGAACACAGTCAAATGCCTTGGATAGGTCACAAAATACACCTAGAGCATCCTGTGACCCCTCCCAGGCACCAGCTATTACTTCAAACAGTTCAACACCAGCATCAGTTGTCGAACGACCCCTTGTGAATCCAAATTGTTTGTTATGAAGTAAATTGTTTTTTGTGAAGTGAGCTAATAATAATAATAAGTTTTTATTTCGGACCCATGATCCATATAAAAGAGTTAGTTACAAAAAATCTTACAACTATGTTAGTTCTAAACCTATTTTCAAAATATAACAAATTTATTTTACATTACTCTGTAAGTGCATTTTATTCCAATGTTTTATTATTGGGCAATCCAAGGTGGATTGCTTTCATTATTTGTAAGATACTGTTGGGGCTATCGCAGATCCGGCGCATCAAGGAAGCAGCCCTTTTACGAATGATCGCAAAAAAATCATCGACGTGTGCCTCTGCAAACATGGCTGACGCGCAACCCCAACAGCATTCTGAAACCGTTGTTATATTGGACACGCAGGGCACTGTAACATTTCTTTGTGTGGGTGATCCAAAGGCTGCACGTGTAAAAGGATTGACAGTATGCTCTAAATAGAGTCACTTTTACTTGAGGTGTGCAGCGTGCAAACCTTCGAGCCAACATGTTACTACGGACAGCTAGAGCCCTACGTGCCCTTTCAATATCATCATCATCTGATAATGTTGAGTTTATTATATGCCCTAAATATTTACATTTGTAACTTCGATTTAAATCGATGTTATTGAGTTGAAGTAAGGGAACCTGCAGTGGTAGTTTGTTGGCAGCTTCGAAGACAATAAACTCACATTTTTTTACATTGTACAGTAAACACTAATAGCTGGTTGAGAATATTTTTTTCATAAATTTTGCTACATGTTGGTAAAATCGAAATTGGTCTAAAATTAGTAGGGTCCGTAGAGCTACCCGATTTAAATAAAGGAATAACCTTACTATGCTTCATTTAATCAGGAAACTCCCCACTTATAATACAGTTGTTAAATATTTCAACAAGGCAAGGAGCTATTACATCTATGATAGAACTTAAGATTTCAACCGATTTGCCCCACAAATCAGTTGTCTTTTTAACATCAATTGTTTTAAATGTTTTAAAAATGTCCCCGGTGTCTATGGGTTGGAACTTGAAATTTAGTGGTTTAACAATTTAGTAGTTGAAACTGGAATGTCAGCCAAACAATTTTCGAATGCTGTCGCAACATTTTCATCTATATTAATGGTTTTATTGTCAATTACAAGTTTAAACTCAGTATTGCGATCCTTAACTTTTCCAGTTTCCTTATTAATTATGTTCCATGTTGTTTTAGTCTTATTAGAACTATTTTTAATCTTATTACTTAAATATATAGATTTGGCTGCGGCACATACTCTTTTGAATAGTTTTGAGTAAGTTCTAACGTAGTTGCAAAAACTTTCACTTTTGTTATATGATTTCTCATGATAGAGATCATATAGGTGCTTTCTACTTATATGTATACCTGTGGTAGCCCAATCACTGAAAGATTTACAATGGTTTGGAGAGACTTTTTTCGGAATAAATACACTCTCGTGTTGTTTATTTAGTATACTACTTAAATTACTGTATTGTAAATTTACATTATTGGAGTGCTATATGGGCCATATTTTTAATAATACTACATCTAAATATACATCTAAAGCGAGAAGGCATCTGCGCCGTCTTGCAGAGCGTCTGGTACAGCGCCTTTCCATTACTTATCTCGTCGTGCGAGAAGCCAGACTTGCAGATTTACAAGATGCTGACTTCATCCATCGTGTCGTTGGCGTGTTGGATGAACGCCAACAACTCATTAGCTATGAGTTTTTTGAAACCAATAACCCCAGTGATGCGCAGCGGCTAATACCGCGCAATTCGCCAATTAAATTTAATTCAATACAGTTACATAGAGAGAAGTTCTAATTATTATAGTCTTTTGGAATTCTAATAGAAACATGGCTTCCTTCACGCGATGACCCGACAATTTGACCAGTCGGTCGGGGATTAGGGAAAAGAGGCGAACGATTTGGGTAGTATCAAGCAAAACCGCTTTTTACATTTTTTTATAATTGTAGCTGTTTTGTGCGGTTTTCCCCGCGAAATTTCTAATCCCGCGGGAAAATCAGGACGAACAGTGTATGTGCTAATCTACGCTGTACTATATCACTATGCCAAATTTCATTCATATCCATTGAGCTGATATCCGTGATTGAGGAACAAACATCCAGACACCCATACATCCATCCAAACTTTCACATTTATAATATTAGTAAGATAGTAAGATTTCGTATGTAATCTGTCTTTATCTCTAATACTAAAATAATATATAACTTAAAACTTGCCGAAAAGAGACAGAGAGAGACTAACAATATTAATAAATAAAAAAAGCTTAGGTACTTTACAATGATATTGTTAAAGATGATTTAACTTTTTATCATAACTTTCTGTATGCCCAGAAAACAGGTTCTCCCTAGTGTGGAATCCATAGTTCCTGCATCCTGTATTTTTACAATAAATTAATTAAATCTATAACAACAATATTGTAATTTCCTAGAGTAAACCATAATTGGCTTTGAAAGAGAGCTTTATTCTCTCTTTTTTAAAGTCTTGAAACGCCTGAAATTGCAATCTCCTATTATTATTTGCTATGCAAATTGGCTCTATATGCATGAACATAGGTATTAAGCTACGGTTACACATGCTCAAAAAGCATGCTTAAAAGCTTGCTATTTAGTATACTCAACACGAGCATGCTAAGGAGCAGTTTACATTTGCCAACAATAAGCATGCTAGTTCTAAGTATGCTTACATATTTAAGTATGAACAACTGATACTAGCATGCTCAATAAGCAAACTTATTAAGACGAGCTTAAAGCACACCCCCTTCCACGAACGGAGCATGCTAATTTTAAGCAACATTCCTCACACATGCTCAATTTAAGCAAGTGCTCAATTCAAGCAGGCTTACGTGATTGAAATGAGCAAGTGTAACAGTAGCATAAGGTATAGTTTACTGGCATTTAACGCTTGAACGAATTCCTAACATAATGTATTACTGTTTTATTACTAACATTAAGATGGCCTTTCCTGTAGAGTGCTAAAAATGTAAATACTTAACTAAGTATATTTCCTTAAGCACGTGAATGATTTTAATTATTTTATGTTTGTAGTGACCACGAAATACTGAAAGCTAAAGCAATAACCAATACAATAGAGCGAATTGAAAGTATATGCTTACACAAAAAACCTTTACCAATACATGAACGCAAAGCTAACTTCGATTATATGTCTGGGCAAACTTTGCGGAATCGGACCTCGTCGAAAATGAAGCTTTGTGAAAACTTAGATAAATTAGGTAAGTAAATATAAAGGTACCTACCTACATAGTTAGGTACAACCAGGTAGATACAACTATATTGAGGTAATATAATATAAGATATTTATCAATTATTTCGTTGGTTTGATTAGAAATTCAAAAGCTATCTGACAATGTGAAAACTAAAGTGTCCAATCAGGTGGCCCGGGTGTAATGAAACATTACTAGTAATTTAGCATCAACAGTGTGGACGACAACGTCAATGTGAAGAAGTCAACATAAGGCAGCAAGTGTCATTGTCTGTATGTCTTATAAGTAAGCTATCGAAAACTACTCTTAACCAAACATCGTATCCGAACATGCTGATATACGCCTCTTACCTACGAGTGGCTGAAATGATGAAATGATGGAGATGATGCAGAAAATGCACCTGTTGAATCGAAAATAAAAATTAGACACCTCTTTCTACCAAGATTTGACCCATATACCGATATCCGTATACGAGACTGGTATCAGTCGCACCTTTAGAAATATATAGACCTAATAGGAAAAAACTGTTTTTGAGAAAACGGATTTAAAGCGGTGTGTGGCAAGTGAATTAGATAGACACAATGATAAGTTCATCACTTTCTACTGTCTTTTAGGTCACTTTTTAAAAACCATTCGATGAAACAATTCATTTGCAATCTATTTATATCAATCCAAAATTCAAAATTCAAAAAGTTTTATTCATCTTAGGAATTTCACAAAACACTTGATGAAGTCAGTCATCACATACTTCGGCTTTAACTAGTTGTTGATAGTTGTTAAATAAGATATTACAGTAGGTAGACCAAGAGACAAAAAAAAGCCGGCGGAAAAAAACTCTTGGCACTCTTTTTCAGTCAGAATTATCAAATTAATACAAATAGGTACAGTACAAATTGACCGTGACATGAAAAAAAAACAAACACAAGACAGCTAATTGTGAGAGCCAATGTCATGCCACAACCAAATTGCTTACATAGCAGATGCAATTAGCTATGGATGCACAATACGAACATGACAAACTGGGACCAGAGTATTATAAGTGAGTGGGACAGTCACCAGCATGTCATACATATACTGCACAGCCAAGCCGTAAACAAAATTATTAAGTAATTAGAAACTTTTAGAAATATCCTGTTGTGCTTAATCCCATGCCTTTTTATCATCTAAGTAATCTTTAGTTTTATAATAAGCTTTTCGAGATAGAGTGTTTTTAATGATAGATTTAAATTGATTGAAAGGCAGGGATTGAATTGACTTCGGAATTTTGTTATATATACGTATTGACATTCCAATAAATGATTTGCTGCTTTTAGCCAGCCTTAATTTAGGAAACGCTAACTTATGGTCGTTCCTAGTCCTTACAGAGTAATTTGTATCATGATTATCTTTCCTAGTTTTAAATTTATTGCTATTCTTATAAATATACATAATGTTTTCATAAATATATTGTGATGCAAGGGTCAAGATACCAATCTCTTTAAACTTTTCTCGAAGAGATTCTCTGTTTCCAAGTTTATACATTCCACGAATAGCCCTTTTCTGCAGTGTAAATATCTGCAGCATTGCCCCAAAGTAGGATGCCAAAGTAGGAAGCTTCACTGTATTGACATCAGTCAATGAGCGAATTTTCTTTACCGCGAACGCTGCAGAACTAAGTCTACTCGCTAGTTGTGAGATATGGGCGCCCCATTGCAATTTAGAATCTAAGGTAATTCCAAGAAAAACAGTGTTATCTACTAGATTCAACCTGTTCATTAAGCCGCAGATCAGACTCAACTTGTTTTACATTTGGTGTAGAGAATTTTATACATTTAGTTTTTTTATCATTGAACGCTAGATTATTTATATTGAACCACTGAACAACATTTGCGAGAGCATTGTTTACATCGTCGTAGTTTATTTTCTGTCTTATCATTTTAAAAATTAATGATGTGTCGTCAGCAAACAATACAATCTCATGATTATAGGGTAGATCATTTATATAGACTAGAAACAGAAATGGGCCCAGAATTGATCCTTGAGGCACTCCCATTCTCACAACCGACCCAGCCGACCTTTTCCGGTTAACCTCAACCTTCTGAATTCTATCACTTAGATATGAATTCAAAAGTTTGAGGTCAGTGCCTTTGATGCCGTAGTGGTGGAGTTTCCTGATGAGAGTGTCATGCTGAACACAGTCAAATGCCTTAGATAGGTCACAAAATACACCTAGGGCATCCTCCGACCTCTCCCAGGCACCAGTGATTATTTCAAATAGTTCAACACCAGCATCAGTTGTTGAACGGCCCTTTGTAAATCCAAACTGTTTATTATGAAGTAAATTGTTATAGGTGAAATGGGCCAATAGTTGATTAAGAATAATTTTTTCAAAAATTTTACTACAAGTAGGTAGAATTGAAATTGGTCTAAAATTAGTAGAGTCTGTAGTGCTACCCGACTTAAATAAAGGTATAACCTTACTATGCTTCATTAAATCAGGAAACTCCCCACTAATAATACAGTTGTTAAATATTTCAACAAGGCAAGGAGCTATTACATCTATAATAGAATTTAATAATTCAACAGATATGCCCCACAGAAATCAATGATTTTAATTTTTAATATTATTATATAGACTGTCTTATCATTTTATTATTTGTCTTATCGTTTCTAGTCTATATTATATAGACTGAGCGTACAAACTCAACGACTAGATGTTCGTACGAAAGTGTGCAGATTGTCGGGTCACTTTGCTTAAAGGGGCGTGCTAAAATGTGGGTTGATGACTGGATAATTACTACTTCAACTTGGGGAGAACTTCGTAAAAATCTCATCACCACATTTGAGCCAGAACATCCAAGATATTATCATATTCAGAGAGCATGCTTATGACACTGCAAAAGAAATAGCAGAGTTTTTGTATCGTGCTTGGGTCTTGCGGAGAAGAATAACTAAAGAAACTCAAATTCGAAAGTTAACACACAGTGGAAGCAATTTTTATTTATTATAGTTTAGGCCCACGTTTGACCTTAATCTCAGCCTATGGGAAGTGAAGAACACGGAAATATGCATGCAGTTTGTGGATGCGTTAGTGGTGGTAAATGTTTGCGTATCAAATTACTCAATGCTAGAGCAAGTACAGTTCCTTAACTAATTTCAGTCGCTACTTCATTAAGAAAGGAAGGAATGTCGTATTTCCATTTCCGTCGTAGGAGGGCGCTCGGCTAAGGCTGAGCGCAACCCGCCGCGCCGGGGCTCACGGGTAAAGCCAATGGCGGTACCGTGAGCTCGACTTATGGCGGGTGAGGTACACCTGGAGGTTTTAGTGGGTGGGTCAGGCCTTCTGCCGGATCATCCCCACATACCCCGCCGCTCCCCCTTGGGCGTTCGGGGACGTGATTGCACGTTTTCCTCCAGTCAAAAAAAACGTGCCTCCATAAAAACTATATTTAATCTTAACTCGAAAATTAGTCAACCTCTTCGTCCAGCTAAATGCAGCATCCCTTTACAAGACCTAGAAGTTAACAAGTTCAACTGCTTGTTAACTTCTGTGGGCTTTCTTATTATAGGTCAAACAAAAAGACATATGTCAACCCACGTTAAAGAACATATAGCTGATGTAACAAAGTCTGCAGTTTGGGAGTATTCCATAAACAAGCCCAACCATTATTTAAGGCTTGACTCTGTGAAATTTCTAATAGGCAGACACACTACTTATCTTGGTTGATTAGAGAAGCTATTGAAATTAAAAAACACCCTAATTTCAACAGTGAAGATGGTTGGAAACTATCGCCGGCGAGTACCGAGTGCATTGTTTTTATGTCGGGTGAGGACCGATATTGACTCGTGTCTTAAATATCTTTGGAGTTTAAAATGCAGGTGGTTTTCACTTTTACGAATAAAGTAATGTTTTCTATTGAAGTCTGCCATGGGTCGTTTTCTAAAATTAACAAAGTTTTGTGTTAGAACATTTTGTGAGGGTTTTATGTGGCTACGCAGATAAAATGTTTACTAAGTCCTCAGCCATAAGATTGGCATTCGTGGCCCCAGCACAGACTTGAAGACCAAGTACCTATACCTCGGATAATAATTGCCGTTGTCAAGGAATCATTAAGCTGTTTACAATTCTTAATTTTTACCAAGTCCGTCTCGCGTAATATACGTAAGTTACTTGAGTCGGTTTTCATAACCTCAATTTATATATCAGCAACGTCAACTCGGTTAGGAAGCAAAGTATGAAATTTGCTTTTAAAGTTGTCCACATCAGCTAAACATTCGCGGCCATCTTAGTTTGTCATTATAAAGCGCTTCTTTAAAAAAAAAAACTAGGTATAAAATTTTCCTGAACCAATGATGTCCAAGCTACAAGAGAATCGGTTAGCTTTTGCCAATGTCATAAGGTCTTCGTCACCTGGAGAAGACTGGCTATAAACAATATCAAATTCAGCTCTTAGCTGCGAGCCTAAAAGAAATAGACATAATATCTACTATTCAATTTAGGATATCTTTAACAATAATGGAAAAAAAAACTGACCATTTGATTTTAGTGGATAACGAATACCTAATAGAAATGTGTAACAACATACTAATTAAATTAAATATTTACCTGGAAGATTCACGACGGTTTTGTCACCCGAATCCTCATCAGTGATATTTCCATTTGCAAATTTCGGGTACATGCACAGATGACGTTTTGGTTTGTGCCAAAATTTTGATAATAGTTGAAAATGTCGGTGAAACCGGTTTTTATGTTGATTATGTCCATTGCATGTAACTCTATAACTTTATTTTATTTGCAGGTCAAGTCAAAACTCACTTAAGGCAAATATCTTTGGAGAAGGTGGATAACAAATATCCCAAAGTAAAATGGGGCGGTTTATACTCTCCTCGTAATTGCACTGCCAAGTATAAGGTTGCTATAATAATACCCTATAGGTAAAGGTTGTTTTTGCTACCGTTACTTCTCTGAAATTCACAAACACAAAGTGGCGGTGATCTTGCAGATGGCTAGGTCTTTCGAGTGGTGGGGTTGGATTTCTTCACGGAACAAGACAAATATGTTCCGGGTTTGGGTGTTTTTCTACACATGGTTAATTTTAATTAACTCATCACCTTTTGCGAGCAGCTTCTCCACATCAATTCCAACAATATTTGTTCTACGACTTTTTACAAATCTTGATAAATATCACAGAAAATAAAAACAAAAAATGTTTGCTCCTTGCTCTACATTTTGTAAGAAGTACCTATATTATGAAGCGATATTTTACTGCGCAAGGTGCGTGGCAAACTTTAGCTCAGAGTAATTAGAGTTACGCCTCTAAACAGAGGCTATCAATTATTTGTATGGGAAAAGTACAATTTTAAAAACTATTTATTTAAAAAGTTGTAGAACAAATGTTGCTGGGATTGATGTGGAGAGGCTGCTTACAAGAGGTGATGCGCTAATTAAACTTAACCCTGTACTTATATGTATTCATATTCGAGGTTCCACTCTTGTTTTTGCTAAGTATGGGGCAATGTTGTTGATGCGATTATCTAGAAATTTTATTTATTATTTTTTACCCGGTTGCTTGAGGAGATCCAAGCGGCCTGGTTATGTCGGACTCTTAGTAGCTCTTACGGTATCGCCATTGGCATTATTTCATCCTTAACACACGTATTCTAACTAAACTTTTCCGTATGCGGAACGATGGTTATTGCGTGTTCTTGCTTTATAATCAAACAACGTTCCTGCTTTCCAATATATTGTATTAATTCATTGAAATGATCGCATAACAATGCAAACTGACCGAAAGTGTCAAGAGAAACATAACATCTCTTCTATTCGAGAGTAATATTTACATAAATTAAAAATGTGATAAATAAAAATTATTTGACCATTCGAATTTTTCATTTATTTAAGAATAATTGAGCATTTTAAATGCAAAAACTTAAAAACATTATTACAGCAAATATTTACATATACATTTTCGTCACACCTACATGTAATTGATAATAAAGATGAGATTGAAGTGGCGCAGTGGCTGAGTGTTCGGCTGTAGCGTCAGCGGTTCTGGGTTCAAGTCCCAGCTGGGCCAATTTAGGAAACGAACTTTTCTAAAATGGCCCCTATTAATAATCATCATCATCATCATCAACTGCCAGTAGACGTCCACTGGTATGAAATAATATTCATATTAATTTTTCTTTTATCTTTTCGTAATTTAGACCCACTCATCATTTTGACGACTACTTTGGCGATGGGGTAAACCTATCTGCTTTAGACGCCAGTGGTTGCGGGTTCGATTCTCGCACGGAACAAGAAAAAAATGTTCCGTGTCTGGGCGTTTATCTATAAGTATATGTATTTCTATTCTAGGTTCCCCTAGTTCGCTTCATGGTATCTCATAACACAAGTTTTGCTGAGGTACTTTGAGATCATTTAGTTGGTGTGATTGTCTGGGGATTTATTTATTCTTAATCTGCTATGAAAATATTATCCAATTTTCGAGGAAGTTAAATCTGGTTTTTGTGTTTATTTAATTCGAATATTGGATAATTAAATCAAGTCTGCATCAATAGTTTAGATATAAACAGGAAGCATATAGATAATCAAACCAGGCAGCATTTTAATGAGACAATATCATCTTTATACATTCAAATATCTACCAAAAAGTAGTTTGACAGGTCAGAAACTGTTTGGACCGTGAACATTACTCATTAAAACTTTTTATACTTATTGGAAGTTCAAAAGAGACGTATAAGCTCATTTCTCGAGACTCAGCCCAGAACATTGAGGTGTTGTCGGACGATTTCTATACGATAATTTTTTTTCCTATTTCAGGGACAGGCGAGACAATTTGGCTGTATTATTAAATCACTTACATCCATTTTTAATTATGCAAAAAGTAGTTGAGTATGGGATCTTTGTAGTTGAACAATTTGGTAAGAAAACCAACGTTTTTTACTTTTATTTTACTGTGGGGCATTGTGTTAATATAGTCTAAGCTCAATAAGTTCTTTGTTTTCTTATCTTATTCAATTGTTGCATTTACCCGAAAGATTCATCCTACTTCATACTAATATTAAAAAATATATGTTTTCGGAGATCGGTGGATGTTTATTTACTTTTTCATGCTAACACAGCGTAACGAACTGAGCTACGATATCATACAAAGATATTTCATGTCTCAAATAATACGAAATGCATAATGGAACTGACATTCCCATGGTATTGGGATTTTTCTTTTCTAAGCCCGTGTGCTCATCGCGTGTTCATCTTCGACCTCATCTTCACTTACCATCAGGTGAGGTTGAAGTCAAACGCGGGCTTAGTCCAAAATAAAAAAAATGCGCAGGGAATGAGTTGTATGTGATATCCGTAGTAAAGGGTGATTTTATAAGAGTCGTTTTTTTTTTAAATCGAATAAAGCAATAAAAAATATATTATATCATGCTTTTAGTGTTTTTTTTTCGAATTTTAAATATACAACTATTAAAAAAATCACCCGTTATTAGTATTTATATACGCTCGCTTTTATATCTACTTTCATCTGCAAGTTAAAGATACCTCAACGCTCTCGAGCTTAAGTTGCGAAAAAATTAAAATAAGTCACTTCAGATCATTTCAAATTTTTACATTAAGACCCTAAGTACTTAAAAATAAATTGTGCAATATCCCCTTTTTGGGATAAACACAATTTTAAAATTAACGCCTAATTGAACAGGTACCAATCTTTTCAATCGCGGAAAGCTGATGAATATCGCCGTCGTAGAAACCGACAATCTTCAGCCTGGCTACTGGGAGTGCTTCATCTTCCATGATGCCGACCTGCTGCCAGAAAACGCGAAGAATTTGTACTCCTGCCCAAAGATGCCCAGGCATATGGCTTCGGCTGTTGACATTTATGAATACAAGTAAGGTTTTGTATAAGTCTCGCAATCTACTAGCGCGTGTGGCCTTTATTTCTGGTTGCATATATACATACATGTCATTACCCCTGTCTCCCTTTGGGGTAGGCAGAGACTTAGGAACGCCAGCTGCTACGATCCAGACATACCTCTCACTTCCTCCACGTTCATGAATCGTTTCATACATGATCGCCAGTTACGAGTACTTTTAACTAGGCCCTTTTTAAGTATGTCGCCAATTTGGTCGACACACGTTCGCCTAGGGTGGCCCCTTCCGACAACACCATCCATTATTGCTCTGTACACCTCTTTCGTAAATCTACTTTCACTCATCCTTTCTTAAGGTCCTAACTACCTGAGCACTCCCTTTTCAATCCTACTTACTACGTCTTCTTTCAATCCATCGTTCTTCAAACAAAATTAATAAATTAATGTCTTAAAAAAATACTTATTAAAAGTAAATGATAATAAACCAGGTCCGAACCTATATCACTTTAATATTTTCTTATTAATTATGCCAAAATTTGCTTTAAAATTAAGATGGTCTTTTCAAACAATTATACTTATTGAACAGACCAAACGTTGCCAGAGTTACTTACTATTTCGAGTATTGTTTTTTCATTAAAAAAGAATCCGTTTCTTAGTTTTTAATAGAAAAATGTAATTTTAAATATCGAAAACATCAAAGACACGGAATGGTAAAGTCCGTGATCAAAGAGGAGGGAAACCAAAAATGTTTGAAACTGAAGTTGTTGGGCGTTTATGTATCATGACTTTGATCATGACTGACTTACCTTGACCTTATTTATTTATTTATTTAACAATTTATGTACACACAGTTGAGATACAATTACAATTAAGAGACAATGAATAAAAATAAGTACAAAGGTACAGCTTATCTCTTACGAAATTTCTTACAGCAGACCCATGACTGGAGAGTTTGGTTTGAAAAGCAATAATAGTGTGTACTAAATATACATACATATGAATTAATATACATACCAATACATATACATATTATTATATATACTTTATACATATACATACATTATTTTATATATCTTATAATTATATTATGTTTTATTATTGCGGCAGTAAAGTTCTTGAGTGGCGCCACGTACTGGGAGAGGCAGCGTAGTAGGGGCCAACGCTGCTGGGCCAACGCTGCATCTCGCGTACCGTACGTCCGTGTTGAACACGTACGTCACGGACGTGGCATGCGTGACACAATTTCGCTAGAGAAATTTCATTAGTATGCTTGTACAGTCGTGTCAATGGAATACGTAACCTCTAATTATTTGGAAAAATGCAAAACGATGTACGGGTGTCAAGTACACGCCAGCAAGGCTAGCATGCGACCATCGATAAAGAATCGAATCGACAAGATAAATATTATTTTGTTATTTTATCCTAACATGTTAGCTAAAATGCGCAGCATACCTAATAGATAGAATTAAGTACCTACTCGATTTGATACCACGAATAAGCCCACAGAACAAAAGATTCCATATTCTTAAAAAAATACATACTCTAAGTGCCATATTTAAAGAAAATATCGATAAAAGGCCCGATTTATCGTTGTCGATGGTCGTGTGCTAGCCCCGCAGAGCTAGCAACGTGTAATGGTGCGTACAGATTGCTGTAATAGAACTAGTAATGTAACATTCTACGCACGTCGCGTATTTGGACGTGTAGTGCGCAGAATGTTACATTACTAGTTCCATTACAGCAATCTGTACGCACCATAACGTGCGTGGCGCGCTCCGTACGTCAGTGTCGTACGCGCGTACGGCACGGACGTAGCAGTTTTGTATGAAGTCGCGTGTAGACACGCGTGATGCAGCATTGGTCCTCAAGGTGGACCGACCAGGTCAAGGTTGCCAGTAAACTCTGCTGGATAAAGGTGGCGCGGAACCCGCCGACTTGACGAGCCTTGGGGAAAGACCTTTCGGCAAATGATGATGATCAATCTAAATCTGTGCATTGCACGTATTTTTAACTGTTAAAGTAACCGTCATATGTACCTACGACTGCATTTTCAGGTTAAGAGCTGAAAAAGCTTTCGGAGGGGTGATTGCATTAACTCGTCAGCAGTTCTATAGAGTAAATGGATTCTCAAATAGTTTTTGGGGCTGGGGTGGAGAAGATAATGACATGGTCTATAGGTAAGTAACAATCAATAAATAATCCAAGAGAACGGATGACACTATAATTATAATGACACTATACAGGGTTAATTTTAAGTTGCTGCGCTTATTAAAATTAACCCTGTATATAAACTGTTTCGTTACTCATTGAGGTAAGTACTAAGTGACTGACAAACAACGTACAGTCATAACTACTGGGCGTACAGAGTTGAAATTTGCATTTGCGTAGGGGAGCACTAAGGAAGGAATTCCCGAAATTCCCTCTGGAATGCGAAGTATAGGACTTTATAGTATTTATTATAAATCATATTCCCTGAATGCAGCGATCTGAAACCTTTTAAAAAGGTTCTTCAATATGTGTCTAGTTAGATTATGGAAGGAATTCCCAAAATTCTCACAGAGACGAGAAATGTAGAACTATTTAGTTTTTGCACGTACGAAGTTGCAGCCAAGAGCTTGTTTATTAATAATTTGGTAAGTTTCCTATTTTCAACTTTCATAAACCCATACCATTTTTACTAAGACAATTATTCAACCTTAGGAGCTTAGGTCAATAAGGTTGGTGATTTTGCAATTTATAAATTATCATCAGTACTATCAATAGAGTAGTGTGCATCTAGAGTCAATGCATGAATTTGCTTTAAAATACTGCTATAGAAAAAAAAAAAACTGTTTACGACTTATGTGCATAATTATATGCGCAATTCTGAGCCACTAGTGTAAGCCCATTGGATTTTGGGAAACCGTTCCTCATGAGACCTTATTAAATCGTCTTGCTACTTTCTTTCAGACTCGACTACTGTAACTACAACATCACGAGGTACAGGCAGGATATAGGTCGGTACATAATGCTTCGCCATAGCAAACCTGACCCAAACCCACTGAGGTAACTTCATATTTCCTCTAACAATCCCAAAAAGTCGCGGTTTCTTTTATTATAAAGTAACAAGCCCGTTTTAACCTCAACCTCACCTGATGGTAAGTGAAGATGAGGTCGAAGATGAAAGCACACGGGCTTAGGAAAGAATCGTCTCTATAAAACACATCATCTCCGGAGCGGTGATATTTGACGGCAGATATTTTATATGAAGGGTGGACGCTAGCCGTTGGACCCTGACGGGATCCTATCAACAAGAGATACTTACAATTAAAACAACTCTTTACTTTTTTAAATCAAGTTTTTCAATGAATTTCCTGTAAACGAGGTGGAACTTATAATATACAGGGCGACTGGTCGGTCATTTTCGAAATTCCAGGACTTGATAGTTTGAGATTATACATGAAGAGGAAAAATAAATGTTGATTATTTACTGAGTAAACTTAACCGAAAGTTAGAGAATTAATTACGGAACGCATGGTTACATAAGCGCAATGCAATAGATACTTACGGGTGGTGGCGTGCGTGTGGCGGGAACACTGCTATGTGCGTGTTGACTGAGGCAGCGCGTCGGGAAAAGTAGTAAGGGCTCTTTATTTATTCATAGGTATTCTTGGTCAAAAATTAAATACCTGCTTTTATTACATAATTATGATCAGAATCGAGTTCAGAGTGCTCTCCTTCAGTATCCAAAATTTGTGACCAGTCACCCTGTACAGAGTGAAACATAAAACATAAACAAAAATATGTGCTTCTCACTATTTAGCTTTAGTTTAAACATGGGGAAGTAACAAAAAGTCAAAATATACAAATGTTGTTTGATAATAAGTCTACAAAAAAGATTTTTTACTGACAGTCATGGTCACCCTAATTGCTAAGTTTAACTACCACAGACCCATAGCTTGTTCGAGATCACTCCAGTTTTGGATTCAGTTTCAATGTGCCTCCTATCATGTGGTGACCGTTTCGCATTTTCACGGCATTGATCAAAGATCATTGTAATCTATCTTTTCGTCGGCATGTATCAATACGTGACTTCTTATAGCAACCTGGGTAACTCTAGTTCCATAATTTCATATTTTTATCTTTATAACTGCAATATTGTCTAAATAATTTTCTTTCAGATACGATCTAATCCTATCAAAGGGTAGGAATTACAGGGAAGATGGACTAACAACTCTTAACTATAGGGTTGTGAATATATGTCAGAATCATCTGTTTACCCACATATTAGTTGATATTGACTTCCCTGCGACCGCACAAGACATCGAATGAAGAAATGGATGGCATTGTTATTGTTTTACTGGTTGTCCAGTTTGCATTGTTTTTTTTAATATGTTTTATTGAGGATTTTACCACGAATGGAACAGTCGACGTCGATCGATAGTTTTTACTCGGCCAAAAAATCCGATCGACGTCTAGATTGGTGTGGCAACACCCTTAGGCCCTTAATTAGAGAAAAAAGGTTTCCTCGAAGTTTCTCTAAAGCTGGGTCTCCACTTAAGCAGCCTCGTCCTGAGCGTGCCGCGGCATGAGAAAAGTTAATGCGTCTCCACTTGAGCCCACAAAATACCTTATCGAGGGGCAAGTCTTGACCCGAGCCACAATTTTCTCAGTTTCTCTAACGCACGTAAAGTCGCTGTAGCATTGGTAGTGATTGGGCACTACAGAAGGACACAACGTCAGAAATGAAAACATCGATGTAGGATTAAGGAATTATATCGTCAGCAAAATGATCCTACTAAACAGCTGTTTAAAAATTTCTGTGGTTTTCACACTACTTAATTAATTGTATACACTTTTCTCTACCTATTTTTTTCATCTTGCCGCGTGCCGAGCATACACACAACCGTCTCCATTGAACGCACGCCTCATAGTGAGGCACCTTTGAGCACGAACTTTGACCGACAAAACTTGGCTCGCTGCGCGGCAGCACTTTTTGCATCGGGTCGCGGCAAGCCTCGACTCGCGGCAAGCCTCGACTAGCGGCAACATCTCCATTAGATCTGCCTCGGGTCGAGGAGCCCGCTCGGGCCGAGGCTGCCTCTAGTGGATTCGAAGCTTAAAACATAGTATTATTTATTTTAATTTTATTAAACATCGTGTAGCTTCTCTTTGGATAAAATGAGTGCAGTTTTATTATTATTTTAAATAGTGCCCTTAGTAGATTATTACGTAAATTATTTAGTTATGGCATCCAGTATTGCTGTTAACATTTAACTGTATTAGATTAATTGTAACCTTACTTTTAATGGAATAAATTAATTTTTAAATATAATAATTAGAAAGATAAGTAGGTATGTACAATAAAACATTTGCCATTAATTATATTTGTAAATTAGGTATGCCTACCTAAAAATATATTTGTTATGACAAAAATCTCAACCACGTGTTTCTTATTTATAATTATCCAGTTTTACGTCCAAATCATCAGCGGCTGTACGCTAATACTACGGCGAAGGCGTTGCAAATTTTCGCACACGTAGCACAGGTTTTTGAAATATTTTTATTTTCATAGTCAGTAACTAGTTTCTATAGACTGCACCTTGGATTGGACGATCGCACGTATGTATACTGTGTGTGGGAGACCAGGTGGTAGGTAGGTATACATAACTCTGTTGCAGTCTGTACCTGCAGTCTTGGCTACCTAGGTCTAGATCTTTTTGTATTGAAGATGTGGTCGGAGATGACAGCACTAGGGCACGATAATACTATATACAGTAATTCAACTTTATACAAATGGACGAAACGCGAGCTATACCTACGCGGCTCGATATCGGCATGCGTGTCTGCTTGTTGAAACAATTGCTGCTTGTTTATACTTTAAAATTTAATAATAAGTACATCATTTCATACGTCTCAGTCGAGGTACCTACCTATTTTTCGGTCGCTAATTTATAAGAACGATTTGTTATTACAACTTTTAATTTTTATTTACAAACGTAAACATGTTTTTTTGACAGAAAACGTATTTTTGTTGAACACTTCCTATTCAATTCACAAAGTATTTTATTTGTTTATATAAAAAAATATATTTGCAGTCACAAATCTAAATGGAAGTAATCATAAATTAGGCAAATGTTATTTAAATGCTGAAGCCCTATCACATGTGAACGGAACGCTGCGCTGCTGTAGGCATTTGTTTCAAAGATGCGACCGAGTTAAATTACTGTAGATACCTGTACCGTGACACGGGTTTAGGAAGGATCTGGCTCTTCATAAAATATTGCCGGATCACCTCACCGCAGGAGCCGTGCTATTTGGCGGCAGATTTATACACTCATTTTATCGTGCTATTTGGCCACCTATGAATTCTTGGTTACTTCAGTTTTCTTTATTAAACCTTACAAGATATTGTCTTAAGTTTTCGCGATTCATACTATTAAATAAAACACTTTTTAACCGGATTTATCGCGTATATTTACATTTTAAATTTTGACTCGACGTTTCGGTGTCTTTGCAGACCCCGTGGTCACGAGCAACTGACCACGGGGTCTGCAAAGGTCACGAGCGACTGACCACGGGGTCTGCAAAGACACCGAAACGTCGAGTCAAAATTTAAAATGTAAATATACGCGATAAATCCGGTTAAAAAGTGTTTTATTTAAACCTTACAAGACTTGGTTTTGTATCGTTAATTTGTGCCTTTTTCATTATCTTAATTTTTCACTTATAAAGTCCTAGAACTTGTGTCAAAACTGATTAAAAACACAAATTGGACGATAGGTATCTAATCGGAATGAACCAAGACTTGTAAAGTTTAATAAAGAAAATTGCAAGAATTTTATACCTACTTAAATAATTGAAAAATGTGATAAATAAAAATTACCCGACCGGGATACGAACCTGGGACCTCTCGTTTGCGGGACGAGTGCTCTTCCACTGAGCTACGGGGCTTGGCGGTACGCCTCGAAATTACTTACCACATTTTTGTTTTTACGTTATATTGCTAACGTAGCTCCATCTTATGGTATAGATTTGCAGCTAATTTCTTTACAGAAACAAATTTTTTTGAGACTAATTTCTTTACAGAAATTGTGAATTCCAGTTAAAGTGAAGCATTGCAATGTTTTTTAAGTTTTTGCATTTTTATTTATCACATTTTTCATTTATTTAAGAATAATTGAGCATTTTAAATGCAAAAACTTAAAAACATTAAGGGCGGGTTGTATCAAACGGTTGGTTATCGTATCATACGTACGTAACTTTTTGACGATTACATCAAATGTTTAACGTACGTCAAATACAAAGCGTTGTTTCATCACAAAAAAAACTGTTCGTCAATGTCTTTTCTCTTCCTTTCCACAATTGAATCATCATCACTATCATTTAAAATATATGAAAATAAAACAGAATCCATAATGTTAAAAGCTTTCAACCAAAGATGTCCTGCCTGTCAACTCAGTTTTCACTAGAAAGTTACGTTAACCAGTGGGTGGATGGACGGTCAACGTAATCGTTAATTTTTGACGTCCGTTATAGGTGAAACAACCCGTTTTCTAGCTTGACAGTGGTTAACGCCATTTTTAACGTTGACACGTAAAGTAGTTGTGATACAACCCGCCCTAAGAATTTTATAGTTGGCCAAGTTTCCGTGCCGGTCAGTATATGAAGGGTGATCGCTAGCCGTGATACCACCAAGCGGTTACCACGCAGATTAGTCGCCTTTTACAAGACGCTTATCCAAGGGCTGCATAACCATTCTAAGCTGTCCCTACGCCGGAGAAAATTTCATCTTTCATGAAGATTTGTCCAGTCCAGTACTTTTGCTACCATATCAATTTGAGAAATAGTCTTTTAGCAGGCTTTTTTCAGATTATTAGGTTAATGGGATGGTTTTAGTGATTAGGTCATTTTGTTTTGAGACTCGGTAGTTACAGGTTAGCTAGCTACTTACAACGACATAAGAAATGCCAAAAAATCACTTATCGAAGGACGTAGAGTTTATAACCAACTTAATACTCGAAACATCCTATGTCTCATAATTTAATAGCCTACAAAAAATTTTAAAGTACAAAGCTAGTTAACATTCATCAAGTACCCTATTATTACTTTATGAGAATGTTACCTTAATAAATAAATAAAATCCCCAGACAATCACACCAACTAAATGGCCCCAAAGTAAGCATAGCTTGTGTTCTGGGATACCATGTAGCGAACTAGTGGGGAACCCAGAATATAAATACATAAATAGATAAACACCCAGCCACGGAACATTTTTTTTTCTTGTTCCGTGCGGGAATCGAACCCGCAAACACTGGCGTCTGAGCCAGACAGGTTTACCCCATCGCTAAAGCGTCCCCTTGGAATGTACCTGGCTTTCTGTTTCTATTAAACACCCGCACATTATGAGCATTTTAGTGTCAAGACTCACATGGCTTAAACGTCTTTGAAATTTCACCTGGCATCGTAGGGTTCAAAGTGTATTTAAAGGCTATAAAAAATAAAACACCAGCATAGTTAATGAACTGAAATATATATTTCATTCCGGAAAGAACATTACCTGAGACGAACCATAAGAGATACAACGTGGAGTAAACAAAAATAACAAAACAGGAGTGTCCATACTCACGACTAAACGCATGTGAATAAACAGGTAATTTTCTTCACCAATTATGCTTACAAAGAGATTGATTTACGTGTAATAATTAGAAGGTAGTTTGAGGACAAATATGGAGCGGCTGCTAAACTGCATGGAGGCACGGAAACCTGCTGCTAGCTGACGATGGAGGCCCATGAGCGGAGGAGTCTCGCGCCACGAGATCCGCCTCAGATACCAAGATGGCGCTGGGGAGCAGGCTAGAGTAAGGTCCAGCCATGTCGATTCGTTTTCCACTTTGGGTCTACAAGAGAAAAGGAATATTTAAACGAGTTAAATACCTATTGAAGTTACTAATCGTGATGGAATAAATCTGACCTATATGGTCAAAATCATCATAATTTTTGGTCACTATGCAGTGATAAGGACGAGCTTTTTCCTACAGCTTCGTACGCGCGTAAATTACCCTTCCTGTGAAATATTTCTTCCATATTATAACCAGACACCCATTGAAGAACCTTTATACCAATTTTGCACATCGGTGCAAATTTCGGTCCCGTTCCCGTGGGAATTTCAAGAACTCCTTCTTTGTGGACCCCTACAGTCCCTAAGCAATACCTATATGTTACGGAACGTATATTGTCAGTAACGGAACAGTTTTATATTATTGATTTTTCGTACTAAGGAATACACCTGCATCACATGTGTTGCACACACGTATGACAATACTACCCTTCACACAATCGCCACATACGTAAGCTATATTGAGTCCTATTTTAGTTTTGCTATATAAAAGCTCACATAATATGCACTAAATTACATACATGTGTCGATAAAGTCTAAATAGGTACATTAGATGAACGAACTTGTCAACAATTATATTTTCATTCAATAGACTAACTTTATTTTGGGTTCAACTCTAGATAATCCTGAACTAAGTTTTGCTTTCACAACAAAAGTCGCCATTTGAAAACTGGATCATAATTCTAATATCCTTATCAACTAAATAGATTCTAAAGTAGAACTTTTGTTTCATTGACCTACCTGGCTTGTTCCTTATCTTTCTCTTTAATCCGTTTGGGTTTTCTCGAAGGAGTCGTAGCCCTGAATCTATAATATTTCGGCATTTTCAAATGTAATTTTATTTAAAAAAAACATAAAAAAAACTCACATATTGCGTTGTACCGAAAATATGTCAGCTGCCAGCGTGACGTCTTATGCCATTAAATATGTTTGGCAAAGAGAAATTTTGAAATAAGTTTGTTTCTAAACTAAATGAAAAGATAGAAGGCAACTTCACATGTAACCAGTCGGTAGCACCAGTCCCACTTATATCCTTCAGGTACCTTACAAACGTGCGAGCTATCATGAAATTTTTAATCGGATATTTCGCTTGAACTTACAGGCCTTATGCAGCCTATGTTGTGTATAATAGTGAAATGGGATAAAGACAATGATTTTAACCTTCTTAACGCGTTTAATAGCACGATTGAGTTATTTTTTACATATTTGTCCAGTGTTCATAAATAAGTAGGTATACATAAGTCATAAGTAGTTGTACTGAAAACTGCTCGCATTCGCAAGGTTAAGCTCTCGATGCCTTGTACGTGGTCCCTGGGTGGCGCTAAACTAGCAGTATTAGGCTGGGTTTCCATTGACGAGGAGCTGGGCGGAGCAGAGCTGAGCGGTGCATGAATAGACAAATCACTACGCTCAAAACCTCCACTCCGCTCAATGCAAACAGCACGAGCGGAGTGGAGCAGAGCTTAACGGATATTCATATAAATACAGCGAGGTGACGCGGAGCGGAGGACAGCGGAGCGGTGTGGAGCGGAGGACAACGGAGTGGCGACAGCGGAGCGGCGCGGAGGACAGCGGAGCGATGACGAGCGGAGGGCAGTTAGGTTAATGACTTACCGGGTACCACATTTTTGGAGGGTCACGGGATCTGAAGTACGGTGCACTGCGGGCTGACCGCAAGTAAGTAGAGTGCTTAAGTAGCATGCCAGCCACATTTGAAATGCTACCCCGCCACCTCGCGAAAAATACCAGGGGGCTCCATCGAGCCGGCTGGCGATCGATTGATGACCCGATGGCCTTGCAGTCTCCAAACGAGTCCCCCAATGGGATGTTATTCCTAACAAGTTGCTTGGTACCTCAGGAATACTGTTCTCTCTACAACTTTATTCTTGCTGCACAACTTTATTCTTTCCTAATACCGGAAATTATTGGTAACGATGATGACAGCAATGCGCGAGCGAACTTCCATGGAATCCAGGTTTTTAGAAAGTCTATGATTGATCCCGTTGATTTGACCTCACGGAAAGTGTCCGATTGGGTCGAGTACCATTTGGCCAAATTTCCGCTCATTAACATTCACATTAAGGCCCAATTTCCAAAATATATCTAAGTAACTATGCCCATCACCGACCATCTAGTCTAGAGCTTTTGGGCGTAACTGTAATGTCAAATTTGAATTTCGGTCAACAAATTGTGTCCATGACTCAAGTAGCTTCATAACAGTTGGCAATCATCTCGAAAGTCCGGCGGTACTTCGGCCATGATCGACTTCTTAATTTGTACACAGCTCAAGTGGATCTATGGAGTGGATTTATGGAGTACTGCACTTATCTTTGGGATGGTTCAGCCAAATATCAACTGGAAGCGCTGGACTCGCGTCTAGAAATTCGAACTAAGCGCGTTGACAGTTTCTATAATATTGTCTCAAGTTTTCGCGATTCGTTTGAATATATAAAACACTTTTTAATTGGATTTATCGCGTATTATACGCGATAAATCCAACGCAATCAATCCGTTAAAAAAGTGTTTTATTTTATTAACAGTTTCTTTTTGATACGGGTTGCCAAGGTTTGGAATGAACTGCCTGCATCTTATTTTCTTGACCAGTATACATAGTCTCGGTACTTTTAAGCATCGAGCAAATAGTAAGTTTCTCGTGGATGGACGTGTACCACATTAGTCTTCACGTTCACTTAATATCGGGTGTCTTGGAAGACAAAGTCCCACCTTTAGTTTATAAATGAAAAAACTTTATGCGAATTATTTTAGCTACGTGTTAACTCTCTTTAAACTTACATTTCTAAGCTACTGAGGTAGAGCAAATTTAAAATCCTACAGGGAACGTGCACAATGGCGGTGCTGCAAAGACGGTGTCTCAAATCTGAAACTAGTATTATTTGTGAAATATAGTTACTATAGAAGAGCTGCAGTAAGCAAAGATGCACAGCTTTAATTTGGATTGTCGTGATGTCATAGCCTCAATAGTTCAAGCTATTCCGCACTAGAGGCATTGGCGTCAGTTCGACGCTTACTTCTGTGAAGTATGTAGGTACACGTGTAGATATTTAATAAAAATTAAATCCCACTTTGTGTCTCGATGTAAAATTAAGTTTTCTCTACTTTTATAAAGGAATTACACTGACAATCCAAATAAAATTAACTAACCACGAAGATATTTTCATTCATAATTATTTTTTTACAAATTGTTTGTTTTCGAATTATTTATGTCCAAAACTCCAGATTGTTATTTGTTGCATATGTGATTTTTATGCCGCGAAAAAATTCTCCCGCAACCCACCCGAAGGTTTCACTTGTGTCTTTGCAGAAAACTAGATAGGGATCTCTTCTTTATATTTACTTTATGTGGTTACTAATTGCGGCATAGATATATCTTGTATTATGGCGAATTTTTTCATTTTATTTTTTCTCCTACTAACTTCAACCAAATGAACTAAACTTTCCGCTGCCATAATCCCTTTTCAATCTTTTTCTTCTAACACTGTAGAAAAGGGGTGTCAAAAGGGCACTCCGTCAGTCAGCTAATGATTTTCCACAAGTAGCTGTGGAAATATCCTATCACATATTTTTACATATATTTTTATTTTACTGGTGATGGAAGGAACTCGGACATTTTAAGTCGTTTATCATAACCTAATATTGCCGAAGCGACGGCGTACCTACCTATACCGCTGTTGGGCACCGCATGTTTTTGGTTTGGCGCTTTAAGGAGAATTTATTTATACAACTAAGGCACAGATGTGATTAAATTTCCCTAAAATGTTGCACTTGCAATGTATCTTTTGCAATCAATCTGATAACAAAGAAAATTAACTGTATAGCTTCTCCAAAAACGTGATAAATAATTTTTGCAATGCAAAGGTTATTGAAAAGATTATTTACAAGTATTTTTACGTCAGAAAAAGTTGATATTTTTAATTGTGCGACCATTTTGCCAATCATCACAGTCTTATTTTTTTCATTTATATATGGGTAGCACCTTTTCAACCGGTCTCGAAGAGCTTTTGACCTTTTAAAATTTTTTGGTTAGCTCAGTGCGGCCGGTATTAGGACGGGTGACCGCCGACCATTAATTTCTCACGACGACTTCCGTGTTTCGGAGGGCACGTTAAGCAGTCGGTCCCGGGTGCTGTATACTTGTATACAGCAGTCGTTAGGGTTTGTCAGAAGCCATTTCAGCACCCTGAAATATCTGACATCTACCAACCAGGACCGGGCCAGCTTGGTGGATTACGGCCTAAACCTCCTCGTCACCCAGAGAAGAGAATCATAGCCCTGCAGTGGGCTCATTACACGGAGTTGTGATGATGATACTATTGCACGGTTTCTATAATAAGTTGAAAAAAATACTAAAGAAGATAGCAGGAATATAATAATTCAAAGTCCCTTAGATTGGGGTGATTCATTTTGTGGTGACCAGTCTGTAGTTGCACTAATCAAGCATAATAATTTACTAAATAAGTAACTGACACCTCCGTAGCGCAGTGTTCGAGTGATTCGCTGCGGCGGCGTAAGGGTGTAACCACACCAATCGGTCGACCGTCCTAACCTAAGGTCCAAGGTTGGAGTCCCATCTTTTCTCAGTTTTGTATTCTAGGATACCTAACTCCTAGTTCCTCTTTGTGGTCACCATAACACAAGTTCCTATATAATCTTACTTTGGGGCCACGTGGCTGGAGCGTCGTTTGGGTAATTTATTAATTTAACTTGATCTACACAACGGCCCATTATTTTACTGTAGGTTCTAGGAAAAGTGACGAAAGAGTGCCAAGAGTATTTTTTCCCCTAGCTTATTTCCTCTCGGTCTACCTAGAGTTCTAATTTCAGTTCGTTTTTTAAATCCGAAGAAGTAGATATACATACATAATGTCACGTTTGACAAATGGTATTATTATGATGGAGTGCGACTATTGCAGTGATTAGTCTATCGCCCGTAAAAACGCCAATAAAACCTCCGTTCCATAACTGACTTTTACAGTATGCCCGGGAACAGAAGTAGCTGGCACATTCTATGTTTTTCGCTCCCAGTCCAGCATGGAAGAAGTAGATATATTAAATACTATTCATCATCTTCATCATCATCTTCATGAGCCTGCGCATACGCACTGCTGGACGGAGGCCTGCCCCAGGATTCCTCACGTCGCCCTCATATGCCGTTTGAAATTCACCAAGTGTAATTTTTTACCTAAAGTGAATAAAACCTTTTTGATTTTGAAGTGTGGTAATTTCACAGATACCTACTTAATTTTTTGTAAGGTATTTTATCGTTTTGCCTTATCTTGAGGACGAATATTATCAAAATTACTCATGCAGACTCTATTGTTGTAGCGAGAGGGAAAATCTTTACGCTGTATGTCTTATAAAAAAGGATACAAAATATTTGTTTACTTAGCTATTGCTACCATATCAAAACTAATAACTTAAGGTGACAGAAATAACTCACTAAGTGGAAAGTGGGCAGGTAAAACTTAATCTACTTAAGTTCAAGTGAACTTTTACTTGCCAAGTTTAACAAACATTTTGGATTAAGTGATTTATACGTCTAAGAATTCTGGTTAACACCAGAACCTATGGCCTCTTTATTGAGTGGTTTAGATGTTTCATTGTACAGCATATTGTCGCAATATTTGGATGAAATTAAATAAATTTGATACATTTTCTGGGTGTTACTCTAGCTTTTATCCTACCAGTGTTTACAATTTCAGCTCAATCCGTCCAGTCGTTTAGGCCTTTAGTGCAACAAAACTTCACAAACTTTTATATTATAAGGCTTTGTTTATTATTCAGTTGGAATGTTTTTAGTTGGGATTAAAGGACAGCAAACAAAAAACAACGTCAGTATTTATGAACAATTTATTATAAGTTTAACTTAAATATTAAAATAATCAAATATTTTTATACTTAAGTACAAATTCACCTATAGCTAGAACAATTTTCCATTGAAAGTTTGCCTACAAAATAAACTCCTGGTTTAAATTTATAGATAAAATCAAATACTTTTTAGTAACTTTGTTATTATAAAGTATTATGTTCATTTATTTAGTAATATTATTATTTGTCCTACTTTCAATAAGCAAAACTCAAAGTCAAATAGATAAAAACATTATTATATTATTTTGAGGCCGTTTACATTATTCCTAATTATTATTTCATAAAAATCTAAAAATCGATTAACAGCTTATGTCTCAGTTATTGGAAATGAGTTTTTGAAATATAATGGCAATTAAAATATTCAGGAATTGTACAGAATTATAATTTAAATTAAATATTCAGATAAAACCAAAGCACATTCATTTGACATAAATTGAATTCGAACTATAAAACTATATGCCGCTGTATTTTTGGCGCGAAAAATGGCGACATTGACATTACTCGGTTACAACAGATAAAATGGCACATTTTACAGGAAAAGAAAACAAATTAATATCAGTGGTGATTAAGACCTATACTTTTATCCGAAACAATTAAGATCAATTATATCGAATTTGCATGGTAACTAGATAATTTGGCTTCAAAAAAGTTTTTAAAAATACATTTAACAAAATTGTCCAAATTAGTTTGTATATTATGTAATTATCCTTATAACTAAGATTTTTAAAATGAATATTTCAATAATAAATTTTTAACCAGATATTTGATTAGTCGGTAAAACTATATAAAACAAAATTGACAAAATATGCATATATTTAATTAATTTAATGTCAATAATTTCATTATTTTATTTTATTTTTGATTTATTTTGGCATCAAACAGTCATTTGATATCAAAATTACATAATTAAAAAAGCTTTACATACTGATTGTTTGCAATAGTTAGAATTTTAAATATAAAAAAAGGTACTGAGTAGGTACTCTTTTGGCTTCTGCAACCACGTTATACAAAATAAAATAAAGTGTTCATGTCAAAGTTCCAAATTTAAATATAATTATAATAAATTTTTATAAAATAATAAAGTTTAATAAAGGTCCAACTGAAGTGTAATTTTCACAAGATACAGTGTAAAAGTAAATTGACGCATACTTGATCAGAAAATGTAAAACGACTTATTCGTTTAAAAATAAAGTTGCCAAACTTACCCAAAGTAAAAAGTACGAAACTGTACAAATTGATTTAAATAGGTACTTATTACAAAAATCTAAAAACAACAAAAATTTGCTATAAAATGATATTGATTTTCTTGCAATTCTCTCTTGGGCGTACTTTTTTTTCAATACGTGATACACAAGAAAAAAAATTACATACAATGTAGGCAGTCAACATAGTAGAGGATATTTTGACTTTGTATTGACTTAACGTATTTGATCAAATTACCTACAACAAGATTTAACTACTTTTCTCTTTATAGGTTCAAGACATACAATAGATATTTCTGAGTGTTTATCTGAAATGATATGTCGAGACAACCGTGAAAAATAATATCGGTAGCATTTTTTCATTGCGCTACACCAGTCAAAATCTTGAGCAATCCTAAGCTCTGCCCTTTATTAAGGAGTAGTGAATGCAATAAAGAATTTCTCTCTTATTAATGCTCTGTAATATTTTTACTATTTTTATTTGTCACTTTTTACTAAAATAAACAATTATTACCACTAAAAAATGTAGGTTTATGGACAGTACCAATCTACAGCTTGGTAGAAAATACCTATTTTACCAATGGTTTAAATACCTATTTTGAATTTTTATTGAAAAGCCAGCGTTAACAATAATATCAAGTATATACTTATGTGGAGATTGATCCTCTTTGCTAACGCATCTTTGTGCCTAGTTGCACACGAAGAGATTCAAACTAAATACATGATAAACTAAAGATTTTTCTAAGAGATTTCAGCACCTATTTATTCTGTTATAGATAGCGCAAAATATAGATATAGGCGCAGGTTTTTCATAAGTAAAACACGAAACGCCTTGCTACTATTTTAGAGTGGACTTGATGTTTGGCACGATCTTAAATTGTTAGCGATGGGGCCAGGTTAAAGGGCCGTATTAATTAATTTCTCTCAACTCCAAAAATGGTTTTGAGATCTGCTAAACGTAAACAGGGTTGTTATTTAGTCACCTGCCAAATTTTTTTAACGCAATGAGTATCACGATTTAAAAAAAAAAAGTTTATATTTTTTACAAGGACATTAGTATGTTCGCTAATATATACGGCAAAGCATGGTCTTTCTAAATTACGAATGAAAACCATTGAGAATAAAAGACTACTAAGCGGTACTACGAAACATCTTGTAGTAAGTACTACGTCGTAATATTATCAATGAAATGAGTTCATCAACAGCGACTATTTGTAAAAAACTTTGTGGTGCCATATCTTTATTTTTTTCTACTGAGCAATACGAAAATAAATGTGTAGGTACGTTTGGATTGCATTAAAAAACATAATATTTAAATTTGTCCGGTGAATAAAAACAACCCTGTATTCGCCTTCTTAACACCACCCTCGTTTACACTTAACAGTTCGTTTTATTATTGCGCGTCACAAAGTCCACTAATTCAAATAAAGTCAACCTATTTTTGTAACCATTTTCTATGGAGATTTGACAGTGATCGACATTTATTATTTAATTATAGTGAATCCATGCTTGAACCATGATCATCGCTTGAGTACACTTTTAGAACAAAGCCTTTCGTTCAAACGTTTTTAGTGCTTTTATTATGTCTCCTTCTTTGGCATTTGGAGTTTATGTTGACAAACGTCACTGATTTTGACATATTAGGTGTCAAATATTGGCCATCGGATGATTTTGTAGGCAGAACTAAAATTGTAAAAAACTATATTTTATAAGTTCTTGGCATAGTTCACATTTCTATTATTGTTATTTTTTAAATGTAAAGTATTGTTGCTCTTATAACCTCTCGATTTACTTTATATATTTATTATGACAGTGTTATTTTCATGCATGACTCGAACGAAACCAATTGTGATCAATCGCATCAGAAATAATTTTACGAAATAGATAATATTATTATTTTTAATAGCATATCTTCTAACATAAGAAAATATTTCAAACAAGGAATTAGTTATTCTTGACTCTCTTAGCCACTATCTCCTATAATAATGCATTTCCCTACAGAAACGGAGCCAAAAAATATTGTAAACTCTTATGTAAGAACTGTTTTTTTGTTTTAATAAAGTTTCCTTACTAAGAATGAATAATTTATCGCTTCCATTATTTTTATAGCCTAAGGCAATCTGTCGAAGAACAACTACGCGGGAACATCTTAGTGAAAAGTTAAATTATTTACTTATCACATTACTGTAACTATTGAAAAACTTTTATACTGAATGATCCTTTAGAACAAAATTAAGAAATTTCGATATTCCTCAAAAAAGGAAACTTAATATCCTCGAAGTGTACTCTAGAAAATTAAAAGAAATTCGGCTATGAAATTCTTATCTAGATGGTTAAAGCATTTTTATTCAAATTTTCATAACCTAATGAAGATGAAACTAATTTAATCAAATTTATTTTCATATGACATATTGATAAAGGTTAGGCCTTATTTTAAAAAAAAAATACTAAAAAAATTTAAAGTGACTCTGTGGGACTTTTTACATTTTTGCTTTATCTAAAAATGTTGGACTTTGATAAATTATAAACAACTCAGGAAAATGACCTGCAATTATTGTAACATATTTTAACCAAAAGCATAAAAATGTAAGAAAGTAACATTTTATTACTACGTCAATGCAATTTGTAGTATATACAACTTTAAGATGTCAAAATCGTTCTTGAAAATCTTTAAAAAAAATATCAATTATATAATAAGCTATCAAGGGTGTAGAAGATAAGAAAAGACACTGTCATTTATTCACTATATTCAGTATTATGCCAACACATTGATACAAAAAGCTACATTTTAATTATTGTTAAACAAATCTTTGAAAAACTAATTTCTTTATAAAAAATAAAATTATACGTATCTAAATTTTGATAAGTACAAAAAATAGAGAAACGCAAACGAAAAATAAAAAAATGGATACAAAAATAATTGCAATAATATGTATTTTTATCCTTTTAGCAAAACTAAGTAGGTACCTACTTATCTAAGTACCTTTTGTTATCAAATGGCATTGCAAAGGTTCATTGCACAGTCAGCCAAAAAAGCGACGTATCCTACTAAGATTGATTGTGATTTCCAAATTCATTGATAAGAAAGATTAGTTTTAAACCGTGTGTATGTTTTTTTGTCTTACACGATTTTTTGAACAATTATAAACCAATTTTAAATATTCTTTCTATGTTTCATATGAATGAGGATAGCTAGATCCTTCAGGTATAATTCCATATAAATTTCATCGAAATCGATCGAGAAATTCACCAAAAAGTTTAAATTTTTGAAAAATTATGTATGAATACGGAGATTATTATACGATCTTAAACTTTAGTCAAAGTTTTGAACGTGAATTCGGTTTTTTAATTTCTCTCGTTGATTACGTTTGAAAATATGTCAGCTTTCTTTTAAGATAGAATTTGTTCGTCTTTAAAGTTTTTATTAGTTTATGTTTAGAATAAAAATTATGCTCTTTGCTAAGTTATCGCTTTATATATTCATAGTAAAGATAAATGATTTTTAAATACTTATTAATTAGGTTTTCTTCATTACAATGCTTAACTTTTGGTGATATCTAGTTTAAACCTCGCCTTTTTCGATTTTTGTTTAAATTTCGATGTCTTCGAAATCGGATCAAAACTGGTAGGTACATCTCTTTCTTGGCCTACTATTCACACTCCATTACTAAATAAAATAAACAGCCATATTAAATTAAATAAATTAAATTTATTATTTGATATTTGATGAAATGTCGAGATTATTTACTACTTCTATTACACAATTATGTTCAAAAACATTTTATGATAATTCTCATTTTAAATATTTTTTTCGAGATTTCTTATTAAGTTTCATCGTATCTTTTTTTATCAGATCTTTTAAAATACTTTCTTGTGGTTAAGTTCAAATAAATCCTATAAAAAATTGATTACACGTATTGGTAGGTAGAATTTCAAAAGTTCAAACCTACGAAACCTTGTCGAGTCATAAATTCATTAAAATATTAAATAATTTTAATAAATTTTTACTATAAATCACAATATTGATCTTGACATAGATCTTAAATAAAAAAAATAGTTCTATAACTAAAATAACTAGACAAACGATAAGTACGTCAAAATTTCATTTAAAAACTATTTAAAAGTCAAACTATAAAACTAAATATTTCGCAAAGAAATTTCCTTACAGACTATATTTATTGGGGTAACAGTTTTCAAATCTTGATTCTAATGTCTTTCTACAATACTTTATCACATATTATGACTAAGCACTTGTCTTAATATTCACGATTCACTTTTTTATTAGCTGGCAATTTTTTTTCAAGAAGCCTTAAGGTAAATTTATCTTTTCACTATAATATTTAATGTTCATAAATAATCTAATTGTAGTCGATAAAATCCTCTCACAGAGTTTTTAAAAAACCTGTTCAAATCGTTCTCACTTTTCACACGGCACGAGGCCAACAACGCAAGTCATTTGTCTCTACCACTCGCAATGTATATGAGAGGGATGTCACATGGGACTATTCTCGAAGGTTACCTTTCTTCTTTACCGAAAAATATACTTGTCAGGAAGGCCCAACCTTGAGGCTGGTCAATGTTCACGAGAATGTGCGTGAAAAGATGATTCTGACACACTTCCACCAGCTGGTACTGAAGCGTGGTGATGCCATCATTTTGGTATGTTTTCCCGTATTTCGCAAGGAGCTGGTATCTGAAACATAAAGAATCAAATTATTTAAAACATTTTTTCAATTATTCAAGCTTTTTTTAAACATTTCAATTATTTAAACATTGCAATGCTTCACTTTAACTGAGATTCACAATTTCTGAAAAGAAATTGGTCTCGGGTTATCTTAGCTGCAGATGGAGCTACGTTGGCAATATAACGTAAAAATAAAAATCTGTTAAGTAATTTCGAGGCGTACCGACAGGCCCCGGTAGCTCAGTGGAAAAGCACTCGTCCGGAAAACGAGAGGTCCCAAGTTCGAGTCGTGGTTGAGTGCTTTTTTAACACATTTTTTTATATATTTTTTTATTATTCAAGAGTAATTTAGCATTTTCAATTCAAAAGCTTTAAAATATTACACAATAAAGTATATGTATAAAACTGTTCCATTACTGATTGAGGTATTGAGTGATTGACAGACAACGTACAGCCATAACTACTAATATAGAAATGGCAAAATTCCCTCTGTAACGGAAAATAAGTACAGGACTTTCGAAACATATGTATAATTTAAAAAAAATCAACGGGGTTAAGTTAAAAACCAACGCTGCAAAAGTAAGTAAAACTGCGCGCGGCAGCTTGCAACATTATGTCTTTGAAAATAAAGGCATACCAAGTAACTGAAATCAATATGCAATCGAACATAAGTACAAGAAAGGATCAAAATCGTACTAGTATTTTAAGTAGGTATAGTGTTAATACATGGTCGAGCATTTAGATCGGTTAGTATGTAAAAGTATAAAAATAAAAGACATAGGTACCAACATCTGTTCTTAGGAACCATGTCATCGATTTTTATAACGATATAAGCTGCATTCACGCATTTACAAAAAACTTGTAGCTCGGGAATCGAACTCAGAAATTTTGAAAATAAAACTATTCTTATTTAGATATCGATTGTGTAGAAATAAAAATGGTTGTAAAAATGGAATATAATAAATAAATAAATATTTCTTACACTCACACAACATTATCTAGCCCAAATTAAGTTTCTTAAAGAACTTGTGTTATGGATACTAGATAACTGATATACTTAAGAAATATATAAACATACATATTGAAGAAATACATATTTCTTATTAGAATAAACTTAAATAAACATATAAACATCCATGACTTGACGACTAATATCTGTGTTCATCACACAAATATCCGCCGCCGCCGGGATTTGAACCCAGGACCTCTGGCACAGCAGGCAATGTATTACCGTACTACTACACCAGCCGGCCATGCCTCTTCACAATATTTTAGTAGAGCAGTTCTAAGTTGATCGAGGTCCTCGATCGGTGATAGAGGAGATTAGTCAACATGGATCGATAGTTTCTCGATTGACATCGATCTATTGGTCTGGTATCACACTAAGTCGACTCTGAAAATATTACCTTTTTGGATTAGGCTGTTGTTTCGCGTGGTCCAACATGGCGTACCGCGCTATTGACATCTTGTACCTTGCGATGTGATAGTTATTTATTTTTAACCTGAAAAGAAAATTGTATTCATTGAATAAGCTAAAAGATTTTAAGTTTAAGTCCTTCCTTAAGATTTTAGTCCTTCCCAATCCTGCTGGACTGGGAGCAAAAAAAAACATAGAATGTGCCAGCTGCTTCTCTTCCCGGGCATATTGTAAAAGTCAGTTAAAGGACGGAGGTGTTATTGACGTTTTTGTGGGCGATAGGCTGACCCCCCATCACTGCAAATCTGTCTCCAATATAATAATACCTTTAAATTTGTCAAATGTGGCATCAGATGGTTTATAGCTTCTGGTGGTCTGCCTATCCCATAAGGGTCAGGCGTGACGTTATGTATGTATGAATTAAAGTTTTAGTTTCTCTCAATGCTTTTTTATCGGTTACCTAACATCACACGTGTTTAGGACCGAACTGTCCTTTAGGAAAGCATTGCGGAACACACCACCGTTGAAGCAGTTATATTTGGCGGCAGATTTCATATGAAAGGTGGTCTCTAGCCAGGCGGACCTTGAAAGTGGTAGGATCAGTCGAATTAGTCAGTTTTTAAGACACGCTTTTTCTGGCATCACAGATGAAGCGGTGGTTTGACAGCATAGTGTAAACAGGGTATCCCGCCTACCCTATATAATACCTTCACGGCGGTATTCTAGTACCCATAAGGATTACTGAAAAAATATAAAAAAAGGAAAAATATAAAAAACCGGGTTACTAGACGCACACAGAACTGCCATCCCTATACATATAGTGGATTTACAAAGAAGTCGAACAACACGTTTCGATAGTTCCTTTGTGGTACGGATTGCCAAGGTGTGGAACAATCTGCCTGCGTCTGTTTTTCCTGACCACTACAGTCCTGTTACTTTTAAGTGTCGACTGAATAGGTTCCTCGTGGATGAACGTGTTACACCATAGTCTTCATGCGTACTTTCCATCAGGTGGCATAGAAGACAAACATCCCATCCTTATATATTAAGAGGATAAAGAAAATGGGTACGTTACCTATAAAACATGTCATCATCTTCGCCCCCCCAGCCCCAGTATTTGTTCGAGAAGCCGTTGACCTTGGTGAACTGCTCACGCGTCATCGCTGATACTCCTCCGAAGATGGTTTCATAAGGCAACCTGTCAATTGATGTTTTTAATTTAGCTTCTTTCCAATAGATTTATAATATAATTTGACATATAGGGTAGTGAGTAAACCGGAATCTTTTAAGGTGATGGTCATGAGGTCATTTGGCAATGTGGTACCACTGTCTGCCTCAGACGCCAGTGGTCGTGGGTACGATTCCCGCACGGAACAATAAAAAAATAGTTCCGGATCAGGGCGTTTGTCTATGTATTTATATTCTAGGTTCCTCTCTAGTTCGCTACATGGTATCCCATATCTCAAGCTCTGCTTAGTTTGGGGCCATTTAGTTGGTGTGATTGTCTGGGGATTTTTTTTTATTAAAGTATTTGCAAATTTGACACCCACATTGTAAATTCCGAAGGTTAGCCATTTTTGAATGATTTTTTCTTTTTTTGCTATTCGTATACCTAGACAACTATTGTAAAAAATATAATGGTCCGATTCCGATTTACTATTCAGTAGTGCGAGCACAGAACTTTATCGAATCGTTTGTTAACGAATGTTCGTATAGTATGGAGACGGTTTTTAAGAAAAAATTGAAATATCCATTGCCGCAAGGCCAGCTTAAATAAATGTGTGCCTTGTTAATTTTGAATGTTTGTAAACATGCTGTACTCATCAATATCTGTAAAATTAAAAATTACAATGTTACTCAAAACTTGCAACCGACTCCATACTATACGAGCATTCGTAAACATTCGTTAAGGCGTATTCTCGCCCATACTAATTTATTTTATCAAATATGGGCGAACAGAGCGTTATTTTACTCTGGAATGCTTGCATTAGCAATTATTTCTATATTTAGTTACAGCAAAATTACTTTTAAAATAAAAAATCTGACAAGAAATAGCTTAACTGAAGTATTAAATTTTGTTCAAATGTGTCAATGTATGGGTGGACGGTGACAGTGTTGTACGTTAACAGGATGTTTAAGTGTGTGTGCGTTCATTGAAGCTACGTTGCGTGTTTGGCGTTTGCTGAAAATGCGACGTTGCCGCTCAGGTCAGGCAACCTATGTATTTTGTCGTTCAGAACTTTGGAATACTTCGGATTTCATCGCACGAGATCTCTACGCCCGCGCCCCGCTCCGCGCCGATTTCATTCAGTCGAAAGATTTGTTTTGATACTATCTTCTTGTTTTAATTAGAAAATTGTAAAAATGTCTCCACCAACGTCTCAAAGAGACTATAAAAACCACACTTACTCTGGGCCGCAAAAAGTCGCAAACGTAGTTATGGACAAATGAAACGGTATCATGGAGAAATAGTAAGGTAAGGTTTTATATATTTTATTGAATTATTATATATCTTATTATGTACTAGCCATGTTAGAAACATACAAACACACTTTCACATTTATTATATTAGTATTCATGAGAAATTGTTTGTAATTATCAGTCAAGTAAATAATTGTATTTTTTGTAATTATTTGTGCGTTATAAATAATAATAATATTTGTAATAATATTTCTGACACTCACACAAATTATCTAGCCCAAATTAAGTTTCTTAAAGAACTTGTGTTATGGATACTAGATAACTGATATACTTAAGAAATATATAAAAACACATATTGAATAAATACATATTTTTATTACAATAAACTTAAATAAACATATAAACATCCATGACTTGACGGCTAATATCTGTGTTCAACACATGAATATCCGCCGCCGCCGGGATTCGAACCCAGGACCTCTGGCATACAAAGCAATGTATGTTACCGCTACACCAGCCGGTCGTCAATATAATTATTTATTATCGTCAATATATTTGGCTTTTTGTTGCAGCCGTGCTTCAATATTGCGCAAGAAGAATAACACTGATACCAACGAACCTTCTTCGAGAAACATAACAAAAAAGATAACATTACGTTTTGTTGTATTAGTATAATAAGTTTAAGTAATATATAATAAGTAATTTTTAATTGTTTTTTCAATTTAGAGTGGATAAAACTGCGAAAACCTACAGTGAAAGTAAAAAGATATATACAGAATCCAGTTATACCCAAAATAAGAAAGAGCTACAAATAGAGAAAGAACCTTCGTCAAGTTCTCTGGATATTAATTGGCCGCTGATTGATCCTACTGTAAATAGTCATGATTTGATTATAGAACCGCATGATAACTTGGCTGGTCTATCAGGTAACAGAATCGTTGACCTATCACATGTCCTCAAATGGGCTTTTACAATTGAGAAACATCATTCACAATGTGCAGGGAGAAGTATTGACTTTGGGAATGAATTAAAGAATGGTTTCTATAGTATATTTATCTTCCAATGCAGTATGTGTGGCAAAGAATTTAGGTACAGCAATGGAAAAGAGGACCACTTCAATAAAGCTTTTGTTTGGGGAACATTGACAGCTGGCAGCTATTATACACAGGCTGCACACATAACAAAGTTGATGGACATCCCTACAATGTCAGCAGCCAAGTTACTTGCCACAGAGAAACTATTAGGTGATGTTTGGAAAGACCATCTAAGTGAGGAAATTCAAAAGAATGGACAAAAAGAGAGGGCTATTGATATAGAAAAAAATCTTTGGACATATCATTCAGGTCTGTATGTCATTCGATATAAGTATATTTATATATTTCTATTTGTCGCACGGCTAATTTTATAAATCACCCTGAATAAGTACTGATGACAGCGCAGCATCTAAAGTGCGGCCGTTGCGAGAATGCGTTCCTGACAGCTCCTTATGTCCACTGAATAAAGTTTATTTCCGATTTGAAAGTTAAAAAAGCTATGATTTTGACAGCTGTCAGGAACGCATTTTCAACAGCCGCACTTTAGTAGGTGGTATGGATGAGGTACTCATTTTCTATTTTTTTTTCAACAGGTGGTGACACATATCCTCCTTCACTATAGTGAAAGCACTCAGATCAGTAGTGATCTTCTTCGCAACAGATCGACTTTTCGCAGTGGCGGTAGATTCAGTTCTTTAAAATAATTATACCTGATAAAATCCGTTTGTATGTGTTTTATTTATTTAATCATTTTGAATAGTTGATTTGAGTAAATGGAAAAAGTTACATAATTGTTCTTGATAAGCCCCTACTAACAAATTGAGATATTGCGGTGGTGTCTCAATGTCAATACTTGTGCTCGGGTGCTGTGGTTCACTGTAAAAGTGTGCAGAAGTAGTTAAGTATAAACTATGTTTCGGTGTAGTATTTCAAACCCTAATTGAAAATATTTATTTTTGAAACGATGTATTTGTTATATAGTAGTACCTATGCACTTGATTTGATTAGCACATCTATTAGATTGAGATAAGGTCCTCCAGGATCAAATTATAATGGACGGAAAGCGAATTTGTATAAAACTACCTAATGCCACCAAATTATTCTGACCCATGAACATAGAAATTATGAAACAGTATAGTTTTTTTTTTTTTATAAAGAGCCAGTTCCTTCCTAAACCCGTGTGCTTTCATCTTCGAACTCATCGTCACTTACCATCAGGTGAGATTGAGGTCAAACGCGGGTTTAGTCACTTATAAAAAAAAAAAAAAGCGCTAGGTCAGGCGGGTCGCCCGGCGAACTATAATGATGGCGCAAAGTATCTGCCTGTGAACGTCCCGTAAAAATCGGTCCAGCAGACAAAAATTAAAAAAAAATGTTGTTTTGGTTATATGTTTTATTTGTAGGTATAGATAAAGATAATCTATTATAAGATTATTCTTTGTTTTTTCGTTTTATAGTAAGTACTTAACAACTATAATTTCGATGTAAGTAATTGAAATTAATTTTATCCATCGAAAAAAGTATCAAATCATAAACGTACAATATTTAGCATTCGCAAATGTATCGAAAATAATTAGCTCCGCGCGCACGAGTGTCAACGACGTCTGCTATCACGTGTCTGTTCATCCATTCGGGTAAGCGCAGTCGAAAACCTGCCCCCCGCCCTTCGTGTGTCAATGTGTGCGTGAGAACTTTGCTGCCACTAAGAAGTTGTTATTTAAATCAAATATACGAATTTCGTGACTTAAAACTCAGCTGAATCTTGCTTGAGACATTACAAATGTTATGTTATTACAGCAAAACGTATAATTTTTAAAGAATTTAAACATTATCATTCATTAAACAATTAAAAACGTTCAAATTTTCGCATCAACGCCATCTATGAGCGCGAAGTGCTTAGCTGATGGTAAGAATCCACCTTAATATACGATTCGATAAAGCTCTGTGATCGCACTGCAGTGTTGGATAGGTGTTTATACAGTTGTTAATAAATAAAAATGAACCCGTATGAATTGAATTCCAAACAGAAGCTACAGGATGTTTCAATTTAAAAAAAAATCTTTTTTGAAGAAACTTTTTGGTATGAGGGAAATTAGAAATTCTCGTCACCATCCCGGCAAACCCTAAAGGGATCCTTCCATGTAAGGTTCTGCCGGGTTATTCTTATTTTATGCAAGAGGTAGTATTACCCTTCTTGGTGCTACCCACACCATAGCAATTTTCGTCATAAAACTTGATTAAAACAAGCGTTTTTTTCACTCACTTATAACCAAGCTTATCAATTGAGGCAGACATGTGCCTCGGCTGGCGGGGGCAGGAGTACAGGTTTCTGGAGTCAGTCGGCAAAAGGTCTATGTCGTGGAAGACGAAGCAGTCCCAGCCACCAGGGTGAAGCTTCTGACTCTCCACGAATCCAACGTTCATCAGCTTCGCACGGTTGAAGTCACTTTGACCTGTGGATGAAAATCAAGTCAGATATGAGGCGTGCGAGGGGGGTGGGAAGATAGCAGTCATCTCTCATAAAGGTTTCCATATATAGCGTCGGCTACACTATTAAAAACAAGGCTTTGAACAGAGTTGACTTTGCTAGTTTACAAATATAGACGGCTGTTTGCAAAGACACATTGCTTAAACTTGGTTGGCGGGAGCTCGTTTTTACCCGCGTTAAACAGCCTATCCGGGTCTTAAGCCAGAATTTTTTTAGACATATATGACATTATTCTTGTGAGCATATAGTGGCTTAGTAAACAACAATTCAACAAACAACATTCACATATATTTCTAAGACTAAATGCATAAAATTGGACTAAATTTCCCAAATAAAACCTCCCTGTTTTATTTGGGGAGGCCTTCAATTGTTAATTGGGCATCCATTTCAAAAAGCATATAAAACAATTTCATCTCGAAAACAGACGTAAAATTTTTACACCTACTCGTAGTGAGGACTTTTGATATTAGCTTCATGTTGTCTCATATGCAGGCCTCAATATTGTGTTGTGACTTGGTTGTGACAAATATGTCGTAATAAGCGACAAATTTGTCAATTGTCATGACCAAAAAATTAAAGAACAATTTCTGAGAGACGCGACAGGTCAACCTAAAAATTTTCGCTTTTATTAAACAGTTTTGCAGCGTAACAATTTTGTCAGTATTTGCCTGTCGCATTCGGACTTAATTTTCATCTTTATTAAACGCCACTTGACACGACAATTCGACTTATTTGTCAAAAAGTGACAACTTTTTCAGATTGTCACGTTTATGAAATAGGCCCCAGGTGTTCAAACATTGATTTATTTCTTTAGCCTAACGATCATCCTCTGCCATTATATCTAAATTCATCTCGTTCATAGTAGATTTAGTCTTTATCAACATAAATATTTTGATTTCTCGCTATATAATAAATGTAATCTATATAATTATGTAGTCTAAAACGATAGGATATGTTGTATATAATTATTACTTTTATTGTCACACACACACGTATAAAACTGGTACAAAATAATAATGTCAAATTGTCGGGTCATTCCGTCTGGGATGGCGTGTTGATTTAAGCATTCCAAATATATCATAACGATAAATAACACTAACTATTACGTATTATATACTATTACAGAGAAAAAAATATGATAAAAAGTAAATATATTCTTTATAACTTACCATTTTGTTCAATTATATAAATTCCGTATTCTATTTGTTGCATTCTTAAAAAATGGTGCATATGTTTTAAAAATATAGCTAAGTGGCTTCGTCGATCCCTGCAACATTCAAAACAAAATATTTTAGAAAATGAAATTTATACAAAAAATAAGTTCAAAAACTAAAACCCGACTACTAATAGCACGCTCCAAAGAGAAGGAAACAAGTAATAGTCTCCGCTGAAATATTTATGTTTTTAAGTCATATTGATAGAGATATGTTGAAAGGGTAGCCGTGATTGTATGCCATTTTTATTTAAATTTTATTATTAAAATGAAACTACTTTGCTATAAAAGGTGGCATACGACAACGGCTATCATTTAAACATATGTCTATCAGAAGTAAATATATTACATAAATATTTCAGCTATTTTGAACTTATTTTTTTTTCATTCGTTTTGGAGTAAACACATATTTGAAATATGCTAAGTTCTTATATTTGATATCCCACACGAAACATACATACATACATAACTTCACGCCTGTATCCCTTATGGGGTAGGCTGCAGAACATCAGAGGTTATAAGACCAACTGATGTCACGTTTGACTAATGAGGTATTATAATGATTGCGAGAGGCTATTGGCCCACACGAAACTGTCTAGAAAATATGTTTTTAGTTCTTTACTATAATTATTATTTTACTTATTTTGGAGTAATATTTTTTACATATTTGAGCTCTGCTAACAAAGCTCTTACATTTGATACCCCACAGTTCTTCACTTTAAGTCCCCTAGAGGGCGCTGTAGTCAATTTGACGTATTTTTATGTAGTCTTTAACCAGCGGATAGTGAAGAGGCTTCCAACTACACCTCATTTGTCTAATTATGATTACTAGTTTAGAAGTTCTAAGGGAACAGATGAACATCCATACCCACATACATACATACACGTCAAAATCATAACTCTCCTTTTTGCTTCGCCGTAGTCGGTTAAAAGGTACTTGCTTAGGTACTTACTATGGTTATTGGCACTGTTAAAATAAAATTTACGTCATACGCCTATGTATGATTTCGAATAAAATGTATTTCGAAAATGAAGGTAAACAATAACATTTAAAGGCGAGATCCGCGAATGTATGAAGCTAATGCTAAGACTAGTACAATACTTGCTTCAAAACTTCATTGTAATGGGTTCATGATTTTACTATCTATTCATGTCACTGTGGCCTATTGTTCCTGTAATAGTATATTATGTAACAAGTGAGCGAAGTTACATGCGACGTTTTTCAACACACTTGTGAGTAAAAGACAGACATACGTGGTCATAAAATAACAAACACACTTAATAACAAAGCTGTGAATTGTGATTGAAAAATGGCGCCGAACCTCGCGCATGCGCGTAGGTTTTTTTTTCTGCCAAATGTGTCAATGTCTGTATTGCATATACAGCCTATTTTACGTAATTGGAGTTTTTTAAAGAGGATTTTAATTAATTTGGAGTGGTAAATGCAAATATTTTAATGTTTTATAAAAAATTATTGTAAATTGTGAACAATTTGTTTGATATACATATTTGTTTTACTAATATAAGGCGCAAACATTTAAAAATGTATATGGATTTGAAGTGGTATAAAACCTCTTTGTTGTTTCTGAAAATATTTAATGTATAACCCGGATCAATAAAATATGCTCTGTTTACTCGCATGTAATTTGCACAAAGGTACAATTCAACTTTGTAGGATTCATTATATTATGCACGCGTGACTTATAGCCCAGTTTATAGTTCTAAATTCAATAGAATAAGGCTCACTTTACGAGCAAGTGTGTTGAAAAAAATATTATAATACCATGTTTTTTTTCTAGACATCGACACCAACGCCATAATGTAATGCCATTTATCTCTTTGAGTTTGACAGTGACATTCAAATGCATGCATGACAGCCACTGACCTCTATATTTACCACTGGACTGGCTGTTCCGTAAGTTTGACAGCTATTTTTTTGTGCCTATTTGAAGCGCCACTAGCGAGTAGTGAGTGTCCGCAGAACAAATTTTGACGTATATTGCAAGTGGCCGCCAGAGAAGTGCTAGCTTATTGTTAAGTGATTTTATATTTTTTAAATATTAATTCGAATTTTATGTTGTTATTGTTATAAGCATTATATAAAAGTTATCAAGAATGAGGACATGTGACATATGTGTAAGCGACTAGTTTTAGTACCACGGACACTCGCTACTGCTCGCTACGTCCGACAGCGCCAAAATGGCGATTATCAAACGGGCACAAAAGCACTTTGACAGCCGCCAGTCCAGTGGTAAATATAGAGGTCAGTGATGACAGCAAACAGCGGCTGATTGCCATAACCTCCAAATTATTATTAAAATCAACAACTATCATATCATTCCCTACTTAATATACAAATTCTTACAATAAAAGAAAACTATTAATCATCACTGATTGATAGTAGCAACACTGCTGACTGAATCTGACACTCTTCGTACTTGGCTCCTTATTTGAGATAGGTATTACCTATGTTGCCAACAAAACAAATTTTTGATAAAGTAATTTTTTTTTACACGAAAACTACTGAAACAATTTGGGTTTTTATATTTTTTGATAAAGAGTTAATATTTTGCCATTTTCTTAACGGTTGTACAAAGTAATAGCAAGTTATGAAACGTCTTCTTTTAGCGGCACACCATACAACTTCTTCATTAGAAGCGTGTCCGTATTCCTAACGTTCGTATTACAGCTAACATTCTGATTTACACGGACAATCGATGTAATATAATTGATCAATTTGGCTGTTTATACGTTTTATATACGAGTTATTATTATAAAATCCACCAAGTCTTCCTACGAGGCTACGAGCCCCAAATCAACCTTCTTTAGTTTTTTCAATCGACTTCAAAAAAGGAGTTCTCAATTCGACTGTATGTTTTTTTTTAATTGTTTGTAACCTCATAACTTTTGACTGTGTGAACCGATTTTGATGATTCTTGTTTCATATGATAGAGGATACCCATATAATTTTCATTGAAATCGATTGAGTACTTTATGAAAAAAAATTTCTGACACTCACACAACATTATCTAGCCCAAATTAAGTTTCTTAAAGAACTTGTCTTATGGATACTAGATAACTGATATACTTAAGAAATATATAAACATACATATTGAATAAATACATATTTTTTATTAGAATAAACTTAAATAAACTGTAACATCCATGACTTGACGGCTAATATCTGTGTTCATCACACGGATATCCGCCGCCGGCGCCGCCGCGATTCGAGCCCAGGACCTCTGGCATAGAAAGCAATGTATGTTACCACTACACCAGCCGGTCGACAAATTCGGAGATCGTTTACATTGACGAACTTCTACTTCAGCCAAAGTTTTGACGTGAAGTCGGTTTTTTAATGCTCTGCATTCGTTGATTATCATCGATACGGCTGAGTGGTTCCACTGAGAAGGTGGTATCGGTGGGAGGGGTTATGTCTAGGGTTGTCAACTTTTTTTTCGAGAAAAACAGTATATTTGAGTCCGAAAAGGATATCAAACAGTATTTTGGAAAAATAAACAGTATTCAATTTATTTTATATTTAAACACATATTTTTAGACCTTCTTGCACAAATGATTAATTAAAGTTTAGCATATAAAGTATTTAGCTTTTTATGCTGAAAACAGTATTTTGTATACTTTATTTTTGTTCAACAGTAAACAGTTTAATGTAGTGAAAAGCAGTATGATACTGTTAAAAACAGTATAGATGGCAACCCTCGGTATGTCCCAGTCAGTAGAAGCTTTAAAGTAAAGGTTCGTTGCTAGCAGTGCTTGTGTAGGTACCTTAAATAAAGTATATTTATTTAAAATTCCCTTGAAAAATTAACACCCTAGTAATTTATTTAACGTAAAGATGACTTTAGAAGTTGTAAAGTTTTATCGATCACTTATCATAAACAAAATAAGTTATGACTTGAATTTTTAGACATAAATTTAATCGATAGTGACGGATTTCGGTTGAAAATTTGCTTGCCATGGCTCGAGTATTATATTCACTTTCATATTTGTACGTCCGAGTAATATCACTTAATGGCCCTTTAAGCTGAACAAACATCTTGAGAACTGCGGTTGAGTTTTCTATTTATACAAACACTCTACGAGCCTTTCATGATAGCTGCAAGTATTAAACTTCAACACGTACAATAAAATTTTATGATAACCCCTATATTTTACGCTCACGAAGTAAAAATAAAACAATATTTTTTTTTAAACTTTGACATGCAACGGGGTTCGAACTCGCAACATCTCGCGTAACTTACGTAAACTATCTACTAAACCACAGAGGCTAACTTATATGTATAAATAAATAAATAAATAAATAAATAACAAAATCCTCATACACCAACTACATGGCCCCAAACTAAACAAAGCTTGTGATATGGGATACCATGTAGTGAACTAGGGGGGAACCTAGAATATACACATGTACAAGGTGTTCCTTTAGATGTTCCATAACTCTAGGGTATTAATGGGACCATGTAATAGAATCAAATAGCATGTGAATAATTATTAATTTTTTTTTTGTTTTTATTTTTCATACAAAATAATTGAATTAAGTCGAAACATCGCATGTAAAACACCTTTATGCGAAGTATGACAACGTAGCATTTGCTATCACTTTTTTTATCGCTATGCACAGGTGCAGTTCGCAAAGTTTTGCGTTGTACATTGTATGCAACGTTTCCGAACGTTTAAAATGTTTTTGTTGTGTATTGTAAGGCTTCAGTGACACGCGTCTATTGAATGAGATTTTACAAGGGTGATAATTTATGAACTCATTATAGGTATTAAGATTTATGATATCTTGGAAAGTTTGCACTTTTGTACCACATATTCCTAATTATTAATAAAAATTATTATTTTTTAGTAAGAAACAAAACCTTTTATTCAAATTCAAGTTTATGGGATATCAAAAACAACACCTTGTATAAACACCCAGACACAGAACATTTTAAATAAATATTTCTTACACTCACACAACATTATCTAGCACAAATTAAGTTTCTTAAAGAACTTGTGCTATGGATACTAGATAACTGATATACTTAAGAAATATATAAACATACATATTGAATAAATACATATTTTTATACATAAATACATAGTTGATCCCCGCGACTTAGTTCGCGCGGTAGTTGTGCTTGGAGAATAAGAGAACTTACGATCTGGAGACTAATTGCTTGAAAGGTGATTCTTCGAATGATGAAGTTTATTGCGCGAAATAAAATACAAGTATGGCGCCATCTAGCGTGAAATCACTTTCTTGAAACAAATATATCCCGCAATATCCTTTCATTTTTCGGGATGAAAAGAAGCATGTGCTATTAAACTATAACCTTTTTGTATGAAAATTTTCATCAAGATTTTATAATAATAGCTTTTTTATGTGCAGTCTGCAACAGAATTATGTATACCACACAGTCTCCCGCACACATACAATACGTCTGCATATTGTATGTGTGCGGGAGACTAGTTGGTACATATAATTATGTTGCATACTGTACTTGCTTATCACAATTGTTAGAAATAAATTGTGATAAGTAAGTACAGTCAGCATTAAAAGTTGATGACCATATTTAGATTTTCAAAATCGCTGTACATCGTATTATACCTAAATCGCTCAATATGACTAGGTTGATTAATCGATTTTAAGCGATAAAGTTATCTTGCTAAGCGATTTATGTGTGATATATCGTACAGAGATTTTGAAAATCTCGATGTGTTCATCGAATTTTGATGCTGACTATACATACAAAAAACTACTAACGCAAAAATATATACAATGATCACAATTTTAAAACCTTTTTTTCTAAATTTAAATAAAACAAAAGTGGAATTAACGGTACTTTACCTATAGGGTATAATAATAGCAACCCTATGCTTGGCAGTGCAGTTGGGAGGGGCGTATAAACCTCCCCATTGGACCATCGGAAACATCTTCTCTACCTCCTCCAGAGGAATCTCCGATTTATTTATCTTCACCGGCCCTGCAAGGCAATAAGGTATTTTTAAGTACATTTTTAAAATACATACATACATAACTTTACGCCTTAATCGCTATAGGGCAGGCAGTACACCAGAGGTTATAAAACCATCTGATTTTTTCATCTTTGGAGGTATTATAATGGTATAGTATAGACAGACTATTGCAGTGACAGGGCTAGCCTATCGCCCACAAAAAAAAAACATAAATAAAACCTCTGACCCTTCAGTGGCTTTTTATGCTATTCCTTTGTTCTGTGGTCATTTTGGCTTACCGGAGACTAAACTTTAGAATTATGTAAAACATGATAAGCCTCAGCGAAAATTTTTAAAATGAATGTAGCTTTAATCCGACTTAGTCCGAGTTTATTAATAAGGCTGTTAAGGTCAAAGTGAAAGTCAAAAGAATCTTTATTTCGTAAGTATTTAAATACATTTGAAATAAGTCAAACAATTTACAAATTGAACTGAATCTACCACCACTTCGGAAAGTCGATCTGTTGAGAAGAAGTGGCAAGAAGCTCAACGGCAATCATCTTTTAAAAATACACAATAACAATTTACAACCAGAGAATCCCATCTTCTTGCATCCGGATATCTTATAGTAAAACTTTTTATATAACACTTATCCTTAAAACTATCGAAAACGTAATCTGAAATATGTTGAAATTTCATTATAAAAGCGTAAACATTGAGCCATGAACGAGTTGGTGATCTTCTGCAGTCTACTATTTTATTTATACATTAGGCAATCAGGTACTAGACAGAAACGTAGACATAGATATAGAGGTATATATAGAAGTAGAGATATGCGCAGCGATAGAGGTGAGAGAGAACACAGATAATGTGGATGGAGATGGAGATGAAGATAGTCGCGTGGACACAGCCACGAACGTGGATATGAAGATGGGGAAGTCAGAGTCAAATTAAAAAAAGTAAAATAGTTATAAAGTCTTCAGCAAAACGACCTGGCACCGCTAGCAGCACTCGCTCACGAAGGCAAGCACCAGCCATCACCCTTCTGAACCATATTTTAGGGAAGAGGGTGACCCGACATCCAACGGTACCGCTAGCCATGACGATCCAATGACGAGGCATGAGTCGAAGAGTGAAATGGTTTAGGAAGCAGTCACTTTATATGAAGAGTGTTCGCTAGTCAAGTAAGAGATCCTACCACCAAGTAAACCATAAGGAGCACTATAAAAAATCACACAAGGCATGATCAACAATAATATCTTATTTGTTTTTTGCCAAATTACAGAAAACGGTAATTATTGCTCATGAATCATTCGTATACATATAAGGCTGACAAACACCGTATAAAAATTAGTTAACTTTCATTTTATCACGTTCAGAGACACTGGATGTGTGTTCCTTCCCTATAGAGGGTGTCCCGCCAACCCTATATAATACCTTCATGGAGGTATTCTAGTACCCGTAAGGATATAGAAAAGATACAAAAAAAGGAATATTTGACATCCACCAACCAGCACTGGGCCAGCTTGGTGGATTACGGCCTAAACTTCCTCGTTACCCAGAGGAGAGACACATAGCCCTGCAGTGGGCTCATTACACGGAGTTGTGATGATGATGACAAAAAAAGGAAAAAATCGAAATTTAATTTTAAATTTTGTATGTTACCAATAAATTTCGACTTTTTCTTTCATACAAAAATTGAAAATTAAATTTCGAATTTTTATTCTTATTTTTTCTGTAATCCTTATGGGTACTAGAATACCTCCGTGAAGGTATTATATAGTGTTGGCAGGGCACTCTGTAGATACCGTGACCATCACAGAGCAGAAAATAATTATAAAATAACCCTTACCTAAATCGGGCGGTAATAAACAGTATGTTATTTTATCCTCATGTGACGTGCGGTTTGCGGTACTATCGTTTCTTGAAATTTGCTTCAATACTGTCGTGGTTGTGATCGCCTTCTCCGTTGTCGTCGGTAACTTCTTCTCATCTGAACTATGTATATGTGTGGTCAGGTTATGTGTGGCTGACTGACTGGTCAACTCCGGGACACTTTTGTTATTCGAGACTGTTGTTCCTGCTCTGGAGATTTCCTGTTTCATGGACCAAGCTGGATCTTGGGGGTTAGAATTGTATCTGAAAATATTATTGTACATAAATAACTTCACGCCTGTATCCTTTACGGGGTAGGCAGAGCACCAGAGGCTATAAAACCATGTGATGTCACGTTTGCGAATTTGGAGGTATTATAATGGTGGAGATAAGCCTATCGCCCACAAAAATGCCAATGAAACCTCTGTGACTTTACTGACTATTACAGTATGCCCGGGGAGAGAAGCAGCTGGTACATTGTATGTTTTTCTTTCGCTGCCACTCAGCATGGATGCAAAAAATAATGTAACGTATACATACTATAATATTACTTGAGAGCTTGTCGTAGCATCAGGTAACATTATCATTATCATGAGTACTCAAAGACATCTGCAAATCCCCACCATTCTGTGGCAAACAATCAAAAGATATTTTCATTGTGAATTATGCAGATTAGTTGCAATGACCTCTTTTATTCAGATGACAGACAGCTAGACTGACTTTTGGCATTTACTGATTAGGAGCCTGAACCCTCCTTTAAAAATTTAAAAAGTTTTAAGAACATTCATCCTTTTTCTAAAAGATAAATAAAGCAAACTCACCTATCAATAGAAGGCTGCGTGGTGTTCACAATAGGTGAATACAAGTAGGTTTTGAAGAGTGACGCATCCATGATAGTGCCAAACAGGTACTCGACGACAGCCAGTGCCATGATGATGAACAGCAGCAGGCGGAGGGCACGCGCCACCCGCCCCCCGCTCCCGCCCGCGCCCATCAACACATGCGTTGTGCTTCCTTTCGGACTATAATCTGAAACAATACGAAAAATCTGGTTATGCAACAAATCTGCAGTGCGATCACAAAACTTCATAGACTCTCGTGTTAACGAATGTTCGTATAGCATGGATTTGGTTTCCAACAAAAATTATTCGTCTGTATGTTTTTTTTTTATGTTTGTTACATCATAACTTTTGACTGAGTGAACCGATGTAGATGCTTCTTGTTTCATATGATAGAGTATACTTCCCATTTGGCCTCAATGGTGGAAATAGATTGAGTGCTTCATGTTCTTTTTTTAAATATGTATGAATTCAGAGATCGTTTATCTTGACGAACTTCTACTTCAGCCAAAGTTTTGACGTGAAGTCGGTTTTTTTAATGCTCTACATTCGTTGATTATTAACAATATTATGCTGTTTTTCACTAAATTATACTGTGGAACAAAATTAAAGTATACAAAATACTGTTTTCAGCATAAAAAGCTAAACCCTTTATATGCTAAACTCTAATTAATGATTCGTGCAAGAAGCTCTAAAAATATGTGTTTAAAATAGAAAATAATACTGTTTATTTTCAACCGACTTCCGAAAAAGCAGGAGGTTCTCAATTCGTCTGTATGTTTTTTTTTGTGTCTTTGTTACACGATATTTCGGAAAATTATGAATTGATTTGGAAAATTGTTTTTTCATATGATCTGGTAGATTTTTGATTTATAATTTTGGTTTATTTATTAAATTCAAACTAGATGATTCTGCGGCGTAGTTGGTCTTGAGATCATTCGATATAGGCTATAGCAGGTTATAGGCGATAGCAGAACTATAGGCAGATAAAATGTTAAAGTAATAATATTAATTAAACAGTATATAAAAAATAGAACACAAAAAAAAACATAAAAAATACATACATACATAACGTCACGCCTGTATCCCTTATGGGGTAGGCAGAACACCAGAGGTTACAAGACCATCTGATGGCACGTTTGACAAATTTGGAGGTATTATATAAAGATGGAGAGAGACTATTGTAGTGACAGAGGGACAGCCTATCGCTCACAAAACGCCTTTAAAACCTCTGTCCCTTAACTGACTTTTACAGTATGCCCGGGAAGAGAAGCAGCTGGTACATTCTATGTTTTTCTTTCGCTCCCAGTCCAGCATGGAAGCAGAACACAAAAAAAAAATACTAGAATGAACTTATGATTAAATAACAAAAAAAATCATTGGCGGCGGGGGCAACTTATCAAAAAGGCCCTTGGCAATATCCGGGGCAAAGGCCGCCATGACGCTCGCTGCATTACCACGCTGGAATGCTATGGCAATTCTTTGCCCTAGAAATGTCCCGGCCCTAGGATCGCATTCTTTTTCCCTTAGTTGACGGCCGATTGCATTTACACATTTTTTAGTGTCCTCGCCCCAGCACCCCATAGTTTCCACTGCTGGAGGAATAAATGAGTAACTATCTGTGAGGGCTATGTATTTTACCGTTTTCTGTCGGCCAACTCTGCCGCGGCTCCAGACACTTTCATAGTACTTGCGATATGACTGGCTGCAAAGGTGTCGACGCAAGTAACGTCCCGCAACAGACAACTTTCCCTCTCCCACGGTACCATGGTCAAACCATCAGGCCTTTTGCCTTCGGTCCGACTAAGGCCTGGGGGCCTGCACAAAGGAACACCTACAGACACCAATGCTCTACGAATTATATCGTTGAGTGCATGGTGGCGAGAAAACCTACCCGAACATCGCCGACAACTCAGCGAGTGGCGGCCTGTGTTATCTACGCTTGAACCGCATATGCAGGTGTGTTCCTGGCATGCTTTGCATCCCAAGCGGAGTGCTACATAGGCAGATTATAGGCGATAGCAGGACGGTCAGCGCGGTAGGTACATGGATAGGTGACGGATAATCAACCATCTCTTTCTCACGACGATTTCCGTGCTACATGTAAAGTAGTCGGTCCGGGGCTCTTTAACTTTTATTCAGTGCCTTTAAAAGATGTGAAAATGCTGACATCCACCAAGCAGCAGTGCTGACTTGGTGCTTTACGGTCTGAACATCCTCGTCACCCAGGGCAGAGATGGCTTATGAGTATCCTTGATGAAAGGCTTACACGAAATTTATTTACTGGGTAAATTTCAACAAAAGTTACTCACTCAAAAGCAAATTGTTGGTTGAACTCTCTATAATTGTGCATCTTCACATTCGTTTCTAAATACGAGAGAAAGAGCTGTACTAGAAAATTATTAGAAATATCCTGACCGACTGCTGCGATCAATCAAAACTGTAATATACAAGGTGTCCAATAGCTAATGGATAACCTTGAAATGTCTTATAGTAAAACGTATGACCTAAAAAATCCATGTTTAGTAGTAACAAAGATTTTCTTAAAGAAAGTGGTTCTTTAAGAACAAATTGTATGAAACACCAACTAGGCTGAAAGATAAACAGTATTACTGGCTAATTTCAACTTTTTTACCAACATATCTATATGAAGTTCCTTAATTCCGATTAGCGACTATCGTATCGAAAGAACAAAGGCAGATCCTTAAATACGTGAAATAATGAGCGTTTAGAAATCTAATCATCACTTATCTTAATAACTCATTCTTCTACGAATTTTCAACACATTGGATTAAAGTGTGTAGCGTTTTTAAAATAAATAAAGTTCGTCCAAAAATTATAAGTGCCAAAAGACATACAAAATATGTATAATATTCAAAATGCAATATCTTTTCGTGTAACGTTCGTCTACGAGTATTTTTTGCGCTGAGTTACTCAGGAATGAATTGCGTATAATCTAATATGTTTTAAACTTTTTTATATGCCATAATTTTTTTTATTTGCTCTAAAGCAAAGTCTGCCTAACTGTATCAACATATTTTTACTTATTGTGACAATGTCAAAACGATTGAGTTTCATTCTCTTACATAAAGCGAAAAGCGATATTATCGTAATAAATAAAAAGCTTCCTCCGGTCAACTTTTTATTTTTAATGCTTGCCTTGTTAAAAAGTTTAAATTCGTTATCTCTTCTTCTTTGTCTCATGCCGTTCTGCAGTTAAGAAATAGTTTTAAAACACGCTGTAAGTATCTATGCAAATGAAGTTCTTTGAATTAAGTTGCCTCTTGCAATAAATAAATCTACTTAGAATGGCAATAAGATAAAAAGAGATAAAAACTAAGAAAAATTAACAATTTATATCGAAAGTGAAAAAGAAACATAGAATGTGCCAGCTGCTTCTCTTCCCGGGCTTACGGTAAAATTCAGTTAAGGGACCGAAGTGTTATGGGAGGCTTTTTTGTGGGCGATAGGCTGACCCCCTGTCACTGCAATAGTCTCTCTCCACTATTATAATGCCTCCAAATTTGTCAAACGTGACATCAGATGGTTTTATTACCTCTGGTGTTCTGCCTACCCCATACGGTAAACAGGCGTGAAATTATGAATGTATGTATATGTATATCGTTATTTTTGTTTATACGAAAATTGGAAACTGTTCAGAATCGACAGAGTAGATTGCAATAATTTTAATACCATGTTATATTTTAATTATCTTTACACATCCATAGTCACTACCAGGTCGCATGGCGAGTGCCGCGTGCGGGGTGTCCCCACTCGCGCGACAAAAGCAAGAAACCACAAGAGGCTTGATGCTTGCTGAGTTTTTCTGCTGCTTCATAGACTTGGAAAAGGCTTATGATAGTGTGGTGAGAAATGAGCTGTGGTCAACTCTATTCTATGTATGGGGTGAACAGTGACTTGTTAAGGGCATTTTAATCCTTATATAAGGACTCGAGTGCCTGTTTCAGGTTGAATGATAACTACACGGAATGGTTTAGCATCGAACGCGGTGTTAAGTGTGACACCGACACCGACTAGTGTCAGACGTGTCCACACGATGAGCAATTTTTAGTGTCGACACTAGTTCTGAGATCGAGTGTCGCGGTCGAAGTGTATTGGCCGTCTACACGGAGCGATGCGCAATTCAGTGTCAGACATTCCATCGCCATGAATCTATATTTACGGACTTAGTTAAAATTAAGAAATTAATATCTACTATTAATTTTACATAACCGGGAATCGAACCTGGTCAAAATATCGTTTGCATTTATGAAAAGGCACATTTTATTTAAAATATGACATCAGTTGCAAAAAATGAATTCCATTTTCAAATTTCAAATGAAATGACACGCCTGCTGAATAAATGCGTTCTAATTAACCGACTTTTAAAAAGGAGGTTATCAATTGGACCCGTAGGTATCTGTCCCTATGTAGATCTTTAAAATTACGCAACGGATTTTGATGCGGTTTTTTTTAATGGATAGACTGATTCTTAAGGAAGGTTATTATGTATAATATATGCATAATATAGTAGAGAAACACTGATATTAGATGTTTCTAATGTGATGTCGTAAATAAGCACGTTCTTTAGCGCTTATATTGCAAACGCTGGCTGAACCCTACGGGATAGACCAAAATGATGTACTACAGTATTGTCCACCTTAAAAAGTTAAACAAAAAAGTTCGCGATGGTATATGTCTATCTCTTAGGGATAACCCACCATAACCATTTTATCCTTTACTAAAAAATGGTTATTTACGAAGTGATTTTAAACAATACAGCATTAATTCTTATCTAATTAAGTACCTTTAATAAATTGTGCATTTATTATGAATCAATATGCTTTTTACAGCATGTAATTTAAGTGAATATTTCCGAAGATATTACAAATTTAAAATGCACGCGCGTGCCGCCGCCATGTTGCTCTAGCTAAAAGTTTCGCGCACGACCGAAAACCGCGACACTGGTCTCAGACACTGCGCTCGTCGCGTCTACACGGCAGCTAGAGCGACACCAAGCTAGAGCGCCCCTAGAGCTGCAACCGAGTGTCGCGGCACATGACACACACGGACACTCGGTGTATACACTGAGTGTCAAGTGTCAGGTGTCGTCGTGTATCCGCAGCTTTAGACCCATCGTCACTGTGATGTATGAGTCATTTAAAAGAAAAAGATGAGATTGAGTGTTGGAAAGACGAAAGTTATGGTAATGGCGAAGAATGAACATATGAAGGAATGCAATTTTATGGAATACCGAATTTTTGTAGTACGAATTTCACTATCCCGAAAACGTTTTGCCAAATTTTTATTTTCTTTTCATTTTTCAAATAGGTATAACTTTTTTTCAAATTCTATTGTTTTGAAGTCTTACTTAACCATTGATAAATATATTAATTTTAGACGTTTTGTTTTACTGAAAAAACGTTTCCTATATTATAAAAAGACTAATATTACAATATTAAAAAAATACAATAAAGTAACTTTAGATCATTATTCTTCATGGTATCAATTTATAAATGCAACGTCTCCGGCGCTGCGGGAAGTGCAGCCCAACGCCCTTGCGTAATAAAGCGCAAACAGTCGAGCTCACCTCCACAGCCTCGGCCGCTCCAGCTCGCCCGATGTGTGCGCTTTGTTACAGCAGGCGAGGCCTGCTCTTCCTCCACGCATTCGTCTTTATAAAAACACTCTAGGGTCGATCCAATAAGACTACGTGGTTAAGGGTTATGACTCAAATAAGTTTATGACTCAATTTCAAATTAATCGAAAATGTTGTACCTACTTATGAGCTAAATTATAAGTATACGAACTTTTTTTAACTGATAATGATCTTAAGGGACTGGGTAATACAGTTTAAAAGACAAGAGAAGATAAATAAAACCACCAGGTTTTCATCTACTGATTAAAAACAAACGAATCTCAGATCGATAAAATGAAAAAAAATACGAAAAAATACGAAATGAAAAAAGATTTGAATGAAGTTAAATATCTTAAAGTTTCAAAGTTGATTTAATAACAGTGCTTAAAAGAAATTGAATAATAGAGCTTTATTAATATAGGTTATGCATGAATAAACTTATTTTTTCAGTAAAAATAAATAAATAAGTGCGTTTGTTGAATAGGTATGAGGTTACTTACTTTGATGTTTAACACATCTAGAAAAGGAAATTATTATTAGAAAACCAGTTGTCAAAAGAAAAAAAAAGATTCTGATTTTTTCTAGAACATAAAACATATGTAAGGTCAATAGGGGCATTTCCGACTAAAAAAATGCAAACATAAAGTTTAACTATTTGTACATTCATATGTTACTAAATTACTACACATCTGAATAATTCATTTTATAAAACAATTGACTGAGATTGATCTTGATGTATTCTTCAGTTAAAATACTTATTATATAGGTACAAAAAAGATTAATTTAGCAAAAAAGTCAGAAATAGTTGGTTTTACCCCTCTGTGAGGCAATTCCGACTATTGAATATATTAGGGTTTAGATAAGAGCAACGAACACAAAAGTGAGAGAAAAACCAAGTTGATGCTTTGCAAAAGCAAATTAATACTTTAAATTCAATGCACAACGGTTCAATTTACCAAAACACTATCATAAACATTTTGAAGGGGCAATTTCGACTGTTCTCTATAGACAATAGTGACGGGACTCAAAATTCGATTAAAGTAGTCGATGAATGAAAGGATAAGAAAACTAAAAAATGCACTTAGATTCACAAATCAACCTGGAGTAACTTGTGTTAAATAATCAACAAAGTAATCTTCTATGAAATAAGTAACTCTTATATTTTTTGGTATCTCATGGTGTACGTAGTTTAAGCAATAATTTAAATTACCTACATGGGAAGTGTCGATACGTTGACATCACTAGTTTTTTGCATTTTCATATTAATTGTCTGTGGCAATTCCGACTACCAATTTTAGTCGTAATTACCTCGTGTCACTTTTTTGTGGGGCATTTAAAACTGTGTAAATATTCCTCTTAAAACGTATCGTAAGCAAAAACCAATAAGAAAAAAACAATTTATGGTAAACAAGGTCAACACTCACCGTGAAATTGGAAGAAAATAAGCTACAATTAATTAAAAACAAATAAAAATCTGTAACAGCTCTTTCCGACAAACACTGGTTAAAATGGCGTCTGTATATAAAAACATGGTGGGAAAGCAGCATGACGATTTAGCTGCGCCATTTATGCAATTTCGTAAAACTTGGGTTTTCTCCTACATGGACATAGATGGGGCTTTTGATCAACTGTTATAGAATAAAAGTTATTGAGTTTGGTTGGAATTACCCCTTAGTCGGAAATGCCCCCATTGATAAAAGAAACTTATTTCTTACTACTATACATTATGTACTTAATAAAATATATTTGGGATCCAAAACTAAAATAAATACTATTCATAGAAATGAAACTGGATATATATATTGTAAAAAGTTCTTAAATAAAAAATAAACCTAAGATATGGATAGTAGAAATCGATATTAATTGAAATAAAACATAAAAATAATAGTACCTATAAACTAAAACCCGTATCAAAAAAAAATATTAAGTCTTACCCTAAATAATATCTCCAACATAATTTAGTGTTTTTCATTTTTAATTCAACAAGAAGGCGGATTTGTGTACATTTTACTTACGTTACTTTATACGTGTAATGGATGTTATCGTAACAAAGAGTCAACTATCAAACATTTTATTGGCAACCGTACGTACTTTACGGTAATTAAGAATTCACGAGTGTTTTTGTTGCTAGGGACATAACGTTACATATCGTACATAATACATTAAACCGTAAGTAACGTTGTACGCAACAGTCACAGCAGTTAGATTCCGACCTGAACTGAAATCTATACTAATATATAAAGCTGAAGAGTTTATTTTTTTATCTGTTTGTTTGAACGCGCTAATCTCAGAAACTATAAGTGGGATTTGAAAAATTCTTTTTGCATTTCATAGCCCAACTCTTGAGGAAGGGAAGGGAACTCTATATTTTATCCTGAAATTCCCACGTGATCAAAAGTTACGCAGGTAAAACCGTGCGCGGTGGCTAGTTATCAATAAAACTCGGTGTATTTGGTGTAAATTTAAAAAAAGAAGAAATTATTTTGTAACATATCTTGAAAAATATACGTTTTTATTTAATTATGGTGAATAATACAAAACAAACCGATACTAAGCCGGTACTGTTCCACATGCTCATTTCAAGCACGAAAGCATGCTTCAATTGAGCATGTGTGTCGGAATGTTGCTCAAAATAAGCATTCTCATTTCGAGAACGCTCGTGAATTGACAGGCCTGCGATTTTCGAGCATGCTACCAGCGGCGCGGGTGGAATTGGGTGTACTTTAAGCGCGTCTTAACAGGTTCACCTATTGAGCATGCTACTATCGATCAGTTTTTAATACATAAATATAAAAGCACACTTAAAACTAGCATGCTTATTGCTAGAAAATGTAAATTGTTTCTAAGCATGCTCGTATTGAGCATACTAAATAGCAATCTTTTAATTATGTTTTTTAGAGCACGTGTAACAGTAGCATTAAAGTTTCATTTAGAAGCTTTTTTATCAACACAAGTTCGATATGAAAAAATGTAATGTTCACGGTCCATGCAGTCTCTGACCCGTCAAACTACTTTTTGTTAGGTATTTGAGTGTATAAAGATGATATTGTCATTGAAATGCTGCCTGTTTATATCTTAACTATTAGTGCAGACTTGATTTAATTTCTTAGAAACGATATCAGGATTTTCATTTCAAGTGGATGATACTAGTAGTCTATTGAGTAACTTGAGAGGGTAAAATATTAAAATCCTTGCTGCGGTATCTAATATAAGTAAATGATTTGGAATTAACCGAACATAAGCTATTAATTGCCATATGTTGTTTTAATATATTTCATGAGTTGTCAAAAATCTGACAGGTCAGCTATGAACATTACTCTTTATCGATAAATGCAAAAAGCCTATATTTTATCACTAAATTTTCTACGGGAACCGAAGATACTGCTCAGAATAATTTGTAAAAGTTTATTGTTAACGGGAGAGCAAGCCAAGTAATCGATCTAGCTAAACGACTATATAAAGTTCTATAAACTGGATTGTAAAAATGTAAACTCAATGTAGATTAAAGAAAAGTCTTTACACAATTGACGACCGGCTGGTGTAGGGGTAACGTACATTGCCTTCTATGCCAGAGGTCCTGGGTTCGAATCCCGGCGGTGGCGGATATTTGTGTGATGAACACAGATATTAGTCGTCAAGTCATGGATGTTTATATGTTTATTTAAGTTTATCCTAATAAAAAATATGTATTTATTCAATATGTATGTGTATATATTTTTTAAGTATATCAGTTATCTAGTATCCATAACACAAGTTCTTTAAGAAACTTAATTTGGGCTAGATAATGTTGTGTGAGTGTCAGAAATATTTATTTATTATTATTTATTTATTAATTTATGAAATGAAAAATTTCACGTTCATCTTACAGGATCATCGGTGGAATTACACCCTATCTATTTGACTATCTATTTGCCCTATTAGGGGACGGCTTCCCCTGTCAACAGAACAATATCTGCCGCTTAAAATGTAGAGTTGAAATGTTAAATTTAAAGTGATAAAATCCGGTTTCTAAATTTTTTTTAAACGATGGGCTGTAAGCAAAAGAAAAACATAGAATGTACCAGTTGCTTCTCTTCCCGGGCATACCGTAAAAGTCAGTTCAGGGACAGAGGTTTTATAAGCGTATTTGTGGTCGATAGGCTGACCCCCGATCACTGCAATAGTCTCTCTCCATTGTTGTCAAACATGACACATAAGATGATTGTTGATCAGATTATCAGATGATATGAACAGCTCGGTTGTTCTGCCTACCCCACAAGGGACAAAGGCGTGAAGTTTTTATGTACATTTATGTAGGGTGAAGTTAGGTATGAATTTTTTTAAATGTGTGTCGTGAAAACTTAAACCAATACTGCAGTGCGATCCCAGAACTTTATCATATTGTATGCTTACGAATGCTCACCTAGTGTGGAGTTGGTCACAAGTTCGTCTCATTTGTCGGGCCAAAATTTAACTAGTTCCATTGCCACACGAAAATTCGTATAAATAAATATATGTTATGTTTATTTTGAATGTTTGTATTATAAAAAAAAAATACTATGTTGCTTACAACTTGCAACGAACTCCACACTATAAGAACAGGTAGGTGTGAGGCGCGCTCGGAAACGGACGTGTCTCGCTACACTACCGTATTGAATTTGATTAAATTCGCGATCCGCGCGGCTTAAGCCGCTGCACGTACTATGGCTTTGAGTTCTGAAAAACTCATAGCCAATGAGTTGTTGGCGTTTATTCAACATGCCATCGACACCATGGATGAAGTCAGCATCTTGCAAATCTGCAAGTCTGACTTCTCACAGGACGAGATAAGTAGCGGTAAGGCGCTGCTCTATCAGACGCTCGGCAAGACCGCGCAGATGCCTTCCCGCAGGAGGGACGGTGGTGAAAGAAGCCTCCAGGACATCGTCACCCTATTGAAGGAGACCGACCCGGACGACGTTCCCGCATTCGTGGCGAAGGAACTTCATAAGTTGCCTAGCATCGGGTTCGACCACGTCGACGTAAGCAGGTTGCTGAAGGACATCACGTTCCTGAAATCAAGCCTTGCTGATGTTCAACGGAAGCAAGAGGCATCGGATTGCATAATTGGTGAACTTCGTTCCGAGTTATTTCATTTAAAAAGTAATAACTTCTTATGTAGGTCACCAGAGTTCGATGCGTCTAAAGTGAACACGAGCCGTCGCGGAGCGCAAGTTGCATCGGTCAGCAGTCCCGCGCCGGCGTCGCCGATGACGCAGTTCGCTGCATGCGACGCCCCGTGCCCCGCCGCCGCCGGCTCCCCCGCGTGCAGCGCCCCGCTCCCCGCCGCCCGCTCCCTCCCTGTGACGGAGTCGATGATTCAACGCGCACCGACTTCCCGCGCGTATGCCACCGCCGCCGCTGCCACTACATCGCAGCGGGTGACACCAGAGAAGAGGAAAAGTTGTAGCGGGCCCGCTCGCAAAACTGAACCTCCGCGTCCTCGGCAGGACAAGAAGTGTGATGAGGAAGGCTTCATAAAAGTTGAGAGGAAGAAGAAGAAGCCTACCGTCCGCAACCATCGCGGCACCGCACCGCCCGTACTAGGCCAGCTGATGCGCGGTGAAGTACCATCGACGCAGTTGTATGTATCGAGAGTACACTGGTCTACGAAGGTCGAGGAGGTCGTAGATTACATAAGAAGAAAAACCACCTTTGTACTGAGGGTTGAGCGTTTGGAACCTCGTCATAAAGTGAGTTTCAACTCTTTTGTGGTGAGAGTGCCGACCCAACATCTGCCAACCTTCATGAAGGAGGAGTTTTGGCCGCAGGGAGTCGTCTTCCGGAGATTTCGAGGGCGACTGTCTCATGACTCGCGTCACACGTCGCCGAATTTACGTGCTTAAGTGTAGTTTGAAGTATATTTTATATATGTTAGTTTAAGGTATTTATCTATGGGCCCTTTTTTTTTGTATATACCATCTTTATAAACTCTGTGTTGCCTGAAATAAACGATTATTATTATTATTATTATCTTTTTTTATGATTTCTCATCTCGGCTTGCGCCGGTTTTTTTTTAAGGCATACACGGGCCTAAGCCAAGTGCATGTCAGATAGGGTAGAGTTCGGAGGGCTTGAGTGTGACTGAGCGATAGTGTTAGGTTGGGTTAGTGACGTATTTTCCTGTTCGGTCTGTAAAAACTTTCTCACTATCCGGCACGTGTTAAGGATAGCAGCTTTCTGCATAAGATGGTAAGTGTTTGGGGCTAAATTGAGAGTTTCAAGGGATTGGTGTAGTTGTTTCGGTATTACGCCTGTAGTAGATATGACTATTGGGACTATCGTTACTTTTTGAAGATGCCAAAGGCGGGTTATTTCATCTTTCAGCTCTATATATTTGGTCAGTTTTTCTGCTATTGAGGACTGGACGTTGTGTGTGTTTGGGACGGTAATATCAATGAGGAATCCTGTTTTACTGGTCTTGTTAATAAGTGTGATATCAGGTCTATTGTAATGAGTCGTGCGATCTGTGAGAATTGCTCTGTCGTAATACAATTTAGTTGTAGCATTTTCTAAAACAGAATTGGGTCTATATTTGTAGTATGGCTGAGTAGAATTAATGAATCCGTATTTGTAGGCAAGTTTTTGATGGATGATATTAGCTATTTGGTCATGTCTGTGTTTATAATCTGTTTGGGCTATTGTTTTACACGCGCCTGTAATGTGTTGGATCGTTTCTGGGGAGCTGTTACATTTTCTACATATATCGGATGGAAGGCTTCTCACTATGTGTCTTAGGTAGTTTTTCGTTTCTATGACCTGATCTTGAATGGCCATAATGAAGCCCTCAGTCTCTGGGAAGAGCTCTCCACGGCTTAGCCATGCGTTATTATTAACAAAAAATCGATATACAGCAGGGCTAGCATGAGTTCATCGATAAAGACTCGAATCGACAAGATAAATATTATTTTGTTATTTTATCATATCATGTAAGCTAACTTGCGCACCACAATAAATAGAATTACTCGATTTGTAACCATGATTAAGCCTACTAAACCAAAGAAGCCATATTCTTAAAAAAAAAATACAAACTCTTAGTGCCAAATTCTAAGAAAATATCGATAAAAGGCCCGATTTATCGATGTCGATGGTCGCTAGCAGGAGTTTTCAAAATTAAACAAAGCTAAATTCCACCAATTACTTCAAAAGGACATTAATACGTGTTTCCCGACAAAGACGCGGCACGGTCAGAATCTTGTCTTTCATCCGTTCCTTTTTACACGGGCCAATGGGCTAAGAGGGTTCAGTTAACAAGACCAAGGTTAGGGCCATGACAACGGCGGGTATACCCTGGCAAATAATTCAATGCAGTAAATTGACAGTTGCAGTGTGCCCACTTTCGGGAAGAAAAAATAGTGATGTGGTTTAAATCAAAAATCTTTGCCGACAATACAATGCAATGAGTGATTTGACCTGCGTAGCACGCCGTGGACGGCGCTGTGGCACGGATTGACGACGTGCCGCGCATTCTACCGGCAGCGGTGCCGTACCTTTACACGGCAACCGACGCTTCACCGTAAACAAAGGTCCACGCCCTTATGCAGAGACAATATAGCCCCACAGACAGCAGCCCAATCCTGTTCGAATTTTAAAAATATAAGGTGTGTCACAACTTTTGTTTATTGAGCAGCGTTTAGTCAAACGCTATGCCCGGTTAGTTCTGAGCTCTTACGGAGTCCTATTTACTCAAGATAAGGTATTAAAAACTATACTTACAGGACAATTTAAGCACCGGCCAAATTTAAATATTATGTTCCTTGATACAATAAACGTAACTGCAAATTTATTTTAGAATTGCTCAGTAGAAGAAAATAAAGATATGGCACCACATAGTTTTTAACAAATAGTCACTGTTGACGAAAACCCTACGCACACGGCAAGATACTACGACGCAGCATTTCAATGATTACGTTTGATAATACTACGACGTAGTACCTACTACAAGATGTTTTATAGTAGCAAGAAACTAAATAATATGCTTATTTAAATAAGCAAAACCAAATCCGTTATCCCCGCCCGGTCAAATTAGATCAAAAATAAAAGAAAAGTTACATAAATTCCCACCAAGCTGAAAATCGGTAAGACTGTTTAAAGTATAATTAAAAATAAAATTTGAAAGTTCCCCATCATTCCCCTTTATGGATTTTTTTTTGTCAAGGTTTCAAATAAAAAGGACCACAACTGACCCATGGAATAGGCCTACTGGGGAAACAACGTTGAAAAAACGCGCCAAGTTCACTACCTCATAGAAACGCGTGCCTATTGTGACGATCACAACTTTTACACATTTTAAAATCGTTATATCTCAAAAACGGTGGCTTGTAGCAAAAAAAAGTAATGGTATATTTTTTGTAGTTAATTTTATGATCTACAATTTTGTCTCAGAATTTTTATGATAGAATTCACAGTTTTGCTGCAAATAGCAAAACTCTTTTTCGACGTTTGACCCTGAAAAAAAACAAATCCATACAGGGGAAAGATGGGGAACTTTCAAGTTTTATTTTTAAATCATAATTTAAACAATCTTACCGATTTCCAGCTTGGTGGGAATAATTGTAACCCCTAATATCTAAATTGACCGGGCTATATCCAATGATACCTTTATTCTTAATGGTATTCATTCATCACGTAAAGTGTTTGCTTAAATTATTAGCGAATATATTAATTGCCTTGTAAAAAAGTAAATACACTTTTTTGCAAAAATTACGTAAAAAATTTAGCCCACGACTGAAAAGTAGCCCTGTATACTAAATACTATTCAACGATCAATACTATTTCAACGATCGTACACCGACAATAAAAACTCACTTAATTACTTATTCGTCTTAACTGCTGCTCAATATCAATCAAAACACTAATTCACTTTCACTAAAAGTAAAAAATAATTCCGAAATCACTCTAGTGAATAATGATTAACAGCACGCACAGAAATACAACACAAGTATTATTAATTTTGAATTTGTTAAGCAAATTGTGACTGTTAAGAAAAATATCGAATAGAACTGATTCAGGATAAGTAATTTGTGTCACTTGTAATACTAAAATATTTATTCGATTAATTTATGCTATTTGGATAAATTAGGATCAATCACACGCTAAAGGTATCGTAAATAGGTCCGCAGTGTAAGAAGTTCAGAAAGCTAAATTAGAAAATACATACATACATAACTTCACGCCTAATGGGGCAGGCAGAACACCAGAAGCTATAAAAACCATCTGATGTCACGTTTGGCAAATTTGAAGGTATTATTATGATGGAGAGAGACTATAGCAGTGACAGGGGGTCAGCCTGTCGCCCGCAAAATCGCCATAGATTCTCGTACTTTTACAGTTTGCCCGGGAAGAGAAGCAGCTGGCACATTTTATGTTTTTCTTTCGCTCCCAGTCCAGCATGGAAGCAAGCAAGCAATTAGAAAATCTGCAGAATATATGAGTCAAATGTATATAACATGTCTTTTTATTTTCCGGTTGCTTGCCTTATAGAAATATCCAAGGTCCCACGTGCCTTGATAAGTAACTACAGTCACATTTCAACCGCGAAGATGTACCCATTTGAACAAGGATTTAATTTCATTCAGGAAAATATTTATTTTTTCAAACATCAGACGAAAGTTCTTAATTGTTACGCATTGGTAATGGGAAAAGGTAATGCAATACCTTGTTAAAAACTAAATAAGGACATTTATTTTCTTAAGTAACTTAAGTATTAATAAAAAAGGGAGAAAAAAGCATGTTTTTATACTATGAAAACGCTGAAGACACGGCCTTACCTTTAAGGACACATACCCTATTGGATATATACGACATCACAATAAAGTTACGTCGTAGGACAAACAGAAATTACTGACGCGAATGTATTTATTACCTATTGTTTTAAAATAATTATACATTAAAGTATTTTAAAATAAATAAATAATTCAGACACTCACACAACATTATCTAGCCCAAATTAAGTTTCTTAAAAAACTTGTGTACTAGATAATGATAACTGATATACTTGAATACAATATAACTGATATACTAAAGAAATATATATACATACATATTGAATAAATATATATTTTAATTAGAATAAACTTAAATAAACATATAAACATCCATGACTGACGGCTAATATTTGTGTTCATCAGGACCTCTGGCGTAGGAGGCAATGTATGTTGCCACTACACCAGCCGGTCGTCGTATCTCACTGTTCTTGTTGTAACCTAAGATCCACGCAAACTAACAAAATGACTAGGTACTATCGAACTATCTGAATGATGACCCACAACAAGCTCATTTTGGCGCTGATACTTAATGAGTAAAGAATTCGTACAGTATCTAAAAAGTCATAAGTGCATTCTATTTTTAAATATTAACTTTTTTTTCACCTTGAACGTTATTGTTGTTTTAACGAGCTAATGTTGGGAGAATGCTTTTTTGTTTTAATAGCCCAAAACAAAAAGTAAAAACATAAATAAATAAGTGTCGTTACAAGACTGGCTGAGTACTGAGTATGTTGAGTCAGCACTTTATAAAACTGGAAACCACTTGATACTATGTAGTTATTACCTACTAGTAAAACAGAGAATGTATGTATAGTATGAAGAGCCAGTTCTTTTCTAGGCCCGTGCCTTTTCATTTTCTACCTCATCTTCACTTAACATCGGGTGGGTCAAAGGCGTATTTAGTCTTTAAAAAAAAAAGTTCGGCATTATATCTTTCTGAAATACGCAAATAATAATAACTCGTTCCATTATAAACTTAATCTACAAGTTAGACAAAACAATAAGTATTTCATATTTAAAAGAAAAAAAATATAAATATCCAAAGAACATTAGTACCAACCTTAAAAAAAGAAGAAATTAAAGATGGCGTCCTGTGGAAGTAGCCCATTTTCGTTAATGCCCGCCATTATGTTGATTGATTAAAAACTTCGCCATAACTCTGTAACAAAGGAGAACAAAAATTATACCGTCGTCAATATTATCTAAGTTAAGAATCAAATACAAACTTTGACATCAATTTTATATTTTACAAATGTAGCGAATGTATTTTATAAAATGGCTCTAAAATTTTACTCTGAATTTGAAATGTAACTTAAGTAATATAACCTACTATATTATCTGATAAGCGTCTTAATTAGAATAATGCTAGTTAGGATTTTAAGGAGCATTATTTGTATTTTCAGGTTTCAAAAAATATGTTGAGTGGCACTGATTTGTTACTGACAGCGCTAAATAACAGTGTAAAGGCTGACAGGGTTACACTGCGCTGTTACTTATTATTAGGTTCAATTTGAAATTGCTTTTCTTAAATTCAGTTTCCTAAAGTGAAACGAAGACACATAAAAATTTTAAAAGCGGTTATGTTCTCAATGCGCGTTAGCTGGGTCTCGCCGGACTCAACTCTGGCCTAATATAGTAGCTAGGAGCAAACATATTACTAATAATTTTATACAAAATCGTGAAAGGATATTATAAATGTAAGCATTCACTAAGCAAAAAAGTCTGCAGATGTTTTTTGCTCGTAATAACAAGCAAAAAGTTAAAAAGCATTGGAGATTTATTAAATGACTAGCTGCTGCCCGCGACGTCGTCTGCGTGAACGCTATGCAGCACCAAACGCACCTACGATTATAACACTGCTAGCGTGATAATATGTAGCCTATATGTTGACCCGACTTCTTAACTATCTTCATGCCAAATTTGAAGTAAATCCATGCAGTACTTTTTGAGTTTATCCCGGAAAGACAAACAGACAAACAGACAAACAGACAAAAATTCTAGAAACTATATTTTTTGTTTCTGTTTCGATTGTAGATCATACCCCAAGTATTCTTTTAAAAAAATATTCAATGTACAGTTTTGACTTTCCTACCATTTTATTATATGTATAGATATTGTAAAGAATTTACAATAAGTAGTTCTATAAAAAGCAAAATTTTTACATCATACTTTATGAGCTTCACTTAACGTTTACTTCAATATTCAAAGGTCCATTCTATGTAGTAATAACCATAAAAACAAACTGTTTGCCCTATCTTGCGACATTAAAAATCTCCATTATTTTTAACAGCTACGGTACTACACTTAATTATCTGTGTTATTGCGGATGTCAATTTCTTTTGTATTTTTGATAATCTTACTGACTTTGAGACTTTTACCTAAAAAGCCATTTCAGATCAAAGGAATCGTCTTTAGCGAGAATTATCTTGACGAAAATTATAATTTTTGACGACCACTTTGGCGATGGGGTAAACCTATCTGCCTCAGACGCCAGTGGTTGCGGGTTCGATTCCCGCACGGAACAAGAAAAAACATAGGGTCCGTGTCTGGGTGTTTATCTATTTATGTATTTATATTCTAGGTTCCCCCCTAGTTCTCTACATGGTATCCCATAACACAAGCTATGCTTACTTTGGGGCCATGTAGTTGGTATGATTGTCTAGGGATTTTAATATTTTATTTATAATTATGATGAAAATGGAACATAGAAAATGTTAAAGGGTTACTTGAGTTTGTAACGTTAATGAAAATATTAAATGACTACTGATTTCAGTAGCCTGGATTAATTTCAGATTTAAATAATTATTTTTTAAACTTGTAAGAGCGAATTATTTTTGTAACTCTATCAGAACACGATCAAATTTTAGTTTCATTAGGAACTAATGAAAATGATCTCATCTGCCGTAATAAGGGCAAAAGCGGTATCGAAATAAAGATAGTTTAAATAAACTTGAAGTTTTGTAAAAGTAGTTTACTGGTTAACCTAACATGCAAAAATTTCATAAGATTTTTTATACGTTTCAATAGGTTATCTATGTTAATACCGAATTTGTTAGTAGGAATTTTATTTTCCCGAAAACGACTTGCCACATTTTCGTTTTCTAAATGTTGGTATTGCTTAGTTAACTAAAGCTGCCCCCTTCGTACTCATGATGCTGCTGAAGGATATTATACCACGTATATTCTAATGCTGTTTATTTTACAGGAAATGAAACGTAGATTTATTATTTCGTACCCGAAAAAGTGAGGCAGGCGAGAAAAAAGGCGAAAAATTATCGCGTTTTTTTTCTCAACTACAGGTCCCATCTGCACAGTGCAACTTGACGATCAAAAGAGTTCTAATGCCGAGTGGTATTTACCATTTGTTTACCCAGGGTGTTAGGAAGAAAAGATCGCGAAAGACGAACAAAAAAGCCGAATTCTCCTACATACAACTTTATTTCAACTTTAAAGTTCACAATTTGATCCAATATAATAAAAACATAATAAAAAAATATAGGTAAGTGTACAAAAATTACAACAGCATGATACATAATACACAATTAAGTTTCGCTTTAACAAGAAAAAAAAGTACTTAAATTATCAATGCTTTTTTAGCTTTCGTAAAACTACAAGTCGTTACCTATCCTGCACATAGTCTCGCTCGACCCAGCACCCTGTTGTTTCTGTATTTTCCTCCAAACCAAAGATTTGATGAGAAATTTCACTTTTACCAACTCCAAAGAGGCACTGATAGCATTCAATGAGCACGAAGAAAATACACCATCAGATTTGTGGTTCTCCTCTTTTACTAAAAGGGTTCGATCGCATGAAATATTGTTTAATCTGTAAAGGAGAGTATTTTTAAAAGCAATAACATAATATTTTGGTTGTAACATGTTGTTGTTTAAAGTTACGTAAAACTTTTTTTTTGTGTCTTTGTTACACGATATTTCGGACAGTTATAAATAGATTTTGAAAATTCTTCAAATCATTCTTCATTATCAAAAGGATTTTTCCCGGAAATTGGTAACTTGAAGAGTTTTTTCATAAAAATATCATTTTTGCACAAACCTTTTTAAGATGAAATTGTAAGTCTTGTTTGAAGATCAAATAAAAACTCATTTACACTGCTGTTGGCTGACAAACATATTCTATCGTAACGTTGAAATACGTTATGAAAATAAATATCGTTTGATGAATAGGTACATACTTGATTCGATATTTTCAATTTCTCACAAAAAATCTAACTTTCGAATTCATTTGTTCTTCGTTATTGAAGACATGAAATGATCACGAATGCAACTAGATGGCAAGTGGCGCCTTATTGGAAGTAGACTTATGTGTAACGATACAAGTTTTAAATCGATACATAGTTTTTTGTACTAAATGAAGTGTAGGTATGTCTTATAATTACATATATTTCTTTTATTAAAAAAACCTTTTCTAATAACGCTCGAGTTTGTAACCGGGCCATTTTCTTAGCCTCTTAGCATTATTTAAAGACAAAGAATCATGACCAATGATGTATGGAAATCCGTCTCAAGTTGAATGACAATAAATCTTTATTTATTATAGACTACGTTTTATAAACTATTCAATAAAAGTGTTAATTTTCACACAAGTACCCGAGATTTGAAGTAATCCAACAAATTCTGAGGTAACCTAGAAATTATGTCGTAACTACTCGCAACTTATAAAATGACAGAATTGATGTGACAACATGGAAATAAAACAACTTCAGGCAGATAGAGATCATATTTTATTAACTTCGATTTATCCCAGATCTATAGGACCTATAAATAAGTTACCTACCTAATGTATACAAAGGTATAAAACACATAACTATGAACAGACTTTTCATGTAGGTGGTCATTAGGTGTATTAAATATTAGAACAAGAATACCGGGTGATTTCTGGGTATCAAAAGTGAACAATTGACACATCGGCTTCACATTATCTCCGGCATTGGTTGATCAGAATCAAGCATCGACATGATTGATTAGGTACAGTAGACTCAAGAGTTCCACACAACACAAAACATACTGGCGTAATAAAACAATTAAATTGAAAACGTTCTGTCGTAAGTTACATCAATCACGCTTAGTTTTTTAAAACAATCACACTTACGAATTTTCGTTAGGAATATTACTATTTAAGTGGAGAGATTAATCGCGGTGACTATTCTTAATCGACAAATAAACAGTAATGGCGGCTACCGCAGGCGCCGGCTTATGGATGATGACAGTGGAAGATGACACCTATCTTGACAGTTGCACCTGCGTGAAACGAAACACAAAAATAAATAATTTCACAACGGTACTATAAAATAAATACATATACAGCACCTACGTTATGATATTACTAATTATTAAGCTATTTATGAGTCTAATATCATTTTTGTCTTGTTTTTGTGTAAAGGTTCATCAAGCTCATACTTACGTAACTCGTTCAAATAAAAACAATGAGAAGAACGAAACGTCAATCATGACTTTATTATATGGGAATGTATATATAGCAATCGTTAATTTACTTTTTATCTCAAAATCATAATTCCGGATGCGAATACCAAATTCCTGACGTGAAAAGCTTGTAAAAAAGAAACCAATAATTTCTATAATTATTTAGTTTTCATACGTGCAACATTTTGAGACTGCTTTTGGTCATGTCCTTTCAAAGACAGCAGCTTGATATACACGGGAAATTTTCTTGTGACATTTCTCTGCATACACTTCTCCATTTTGCACAAATATTCATTACAAAAAAAGCAAACTGTCTTCTGTCAGACGCGCTATCACACGCGCTTATTAGGCTGCAAACTGCGGCTGCGACTGCGGTGCGGGCAGCGGCGCGGCGCGGGCAGCGATTTCCGCGACACGATAGAAAGCATTGAGTTTGTATGAAACCGCGACAAATCGCTCCGCTGGCGTCGAGAACGGCGCGTCGCCGCCCGCGCCGCTGTCGCTACCGTCCAGTTTGCAGCCTTAAAAATATTACGGAAGGTTTTTCACCGGAGCGTGAAAAACCTTAGATACGCTAAGCACCTTACCCGGCGAAATATTATACTGGCAACTGTCATCTATTACTCGACCAACATTACTGTAATTGTATTCACTATGTAATAGTGTCGTAAAACATCATAAGAATTACATTAAATGTTGTATTGTTAGTTGAACGGAAGTTTTAAAACCCACCGCCAGCTGAAAAACAAGATAATATTCATAGCTTACTAACTGCTCTTGCAGCTTCACCCAAATATATTCCTATCATAATAGCACGTTGAGCAGTCGGTCCTGGGTGCTGTATACAGTTGTCGTTAGAGTTTGTCAGAAACCATTTCGGCGCCCTGAAAATTCTGACATCCACCAACCAGCACTGGGCCAGCTTGGTGGATTATGGCCTATACCCCTTCTCGTCACCCAGAGGAGAGACTCATACCCTGCAGTGGGCTCATTACAAAGTGTTGTGATGTTCATAACAGCTCTTTGTAATAAGCCAACTGCAGGGCAATGATTCTCTTTCTTGGGTGACGATGAGTTATAGACCACAAGCAGGCCCAGTGCTGGTAGGTAGATGTCAGAATTTTCAAGGCACCGAAATGGCTAGTAACAAACCCTAACGACTACTGTATACAAGTAAAAAGCACCCGGGACCGACTGCTTCACATGTCCTCCGAAGTATGGAATATTGAAAATATTTGAACCATTCTCCCTGATGATAATTAGCAAACATAGTAGCCAGACAAAAAGGTGGTCACTCGTGAACGTCGAGTAAAAATGTACAATATATTATACGTGACAAAATTTGGTTTAAAAAGTGGAAACGTGAAAAAAAATGCGAATCGAAAATGCATTTAAAAAACGGTACAAATATGTATGTACAGAAGGCAACAGATCAAGCGTACCAAACCTGTAAAAAAATTGTAATTGCATCTGAACTCTATGCCCTCGACATTAAGTATAAAATTGTCTGTGGAAACTTGACAGTTTTGTAATGCTTGATCTGCTGCCTTTTGTACCTGTAAATACAGATACAGAGGCAGATAAGAAAAACATTGCAATGCAGATACTTCGCACAATAACACTAACAGATTTAAGATAAGGACCACAAATTACCATCTTGTGGTTTCATATGACGCAATTATGTAAATATGGGTACCAAAGGGAAGACAGTGGCAGTCATTTTGATGGAAAAAACGTAATTTCGTCAGCAGCAAGAGGGTAAGTAGAGAAGGCTGAAATTGAAAACTATATTGAACAACTTAGTTTGTTTTCAGTTAATGCCACTTTTACCGAATAGTTTTGCATTTTTTTTTCTTATTTAGTAGCAATATTAAGAATTCTTCTTTTATTTTATAAAATTTAAAAGGTACCTATAACATTTTCATCAGGTTTAATATACTAATAAAAGCGTATGATAAAGGTACCCTTTTACGAGACATTTAAGCGTATTTTCCAAAGAATTTCTCGTTTAAACTAAAAGCGTTCAACAGGCGACATTTTTATTTCCAATTTCAAAACTATGGCAACACTAAACTCTTATTGAACAGCCCGCCCTCTCTCCTGTGAAAATGTGAAACTAAAAGTTAAAGAACGGTTTTATAAGACAAGATTGACAAGAAATTTTGACATTTTTTTCCAACAATGGTACGTTTAACAAACACGTCATGTTCTATATTGTTACTCTCATTTTTTTTGTAGGTTCGGTACTATCTACAAAAACAGTTTTTCGAAATTACCTACTCAAATCTTTTCATTATTAATTGGTTAAAGTTAAATAGCCTTAAGAATATTGTTCAGTTTTTTTGAACTATAGTCTATTTTTGGGCAATGAGTGAAGATGCATACCTACGAGTCTATAATAATAAAATTTCTAGAAAAAAACTAGTGTTCCATATGTTATTTGGCAATATTTTACAGTGAGCAATTACACGAACATTAAAGCTAGTTCTACTAGCAGAACATTCTAGATGATTAGTTTCATTTTCATCACATTTATTTTATTACATACATACATAACTTCACGCCTGTATCCCAATGGGGTATATCCAAACGTTTGACACATTTGGAAGTATTATTATTATGATGGAGAGACTGTTGCAGTGGGTCTGCCTATCGCCCACTAAAACGCCAATTAAACCTCCGTCCCTTAACTGACTTTTACAGTTTCCAGCTGGCACATTCTATGTTTTTCTTTCGCTCCCAGTCCAGCATGGGAGAAATTTATTAAATTTATTTTATTTTATTGACTTACAAGGAAAACTTTCAGCTACGACTAAGGACTAATTATAAAACATGTAATAAGCGATAGCCAGAAAAAGTTTTCACATTTAGGTAAATTATATTAAACTAAATAAATCCACTTGTGGTAGCACTATCATGAGTCGATTCTTAACCGTTATGCACAGTTCGTATCCTAAACTAGACTTTTTTAGTAATCGATCTCTGATTTTTTGCAGCATCCAAAGTAATTTATTTATTACTAGCCACCGCGCGCGGTTTTAGCCGCGTAACTTTTGATCCCGTGGAAATTTCGGGATAAAACATAGCCTATAACCTTCCTCAAGACTTGGGCTATCAAATGCAAAAAGAATTTTTAAAATTCCACTTGTAGTTTCTGAGATTAGCGCGTTCAAACAAACAAACACACAAACTCTTCAGCTTTATATATTAGTATAGAATCTACAACGAAATTAGATTATGCTGTCATCGACATCGTTATCATCACCTTCATAATCGCTCGTATTTTACGAGAACTGTATTTACAGTCATTAATAACCGTTCATTAGGCGGCAGTTTGCGGCAGATACCTCGTATCTTGAAAGTAATCAATCTTCTAACCAATCGGTAATGGACGGAAAAAACTCAATTTTAAAACGTCGCTTAAAAATTCGTTAAAATTGGGTATGTTTTTGGAGTGTTTACCAAAAATCGATAACAAGAAAAGTTACCATCTATAAGGTTTTTATTTTTTTTGTTAATTTTAAATGTATATTTGCCTTTTGGAGATCATTTATTGGAGATAATGCCATTGTGCTCTGATAAAGAAGTCATCGTGGAGCAGTAGCTACTGTGTACAGGGTGACTGGTGACAAATTTTAGATATTGAAGGAGAGCACTCTGTACTCGATTCTGATTATAATTATTTAATAAAAGTAGGTACTTATTTTTTCAACAGAATTCCCTATAAATAAATAAAGAGATTTATTTATTATTTTCCCGACGCGTCGCCTCAGTCAACACGCACACAGCAGTGTTCCCGCCACACGCATACCACCCGCTAAGTATCTATTGTATTACGCTTATGTAACCATACGTTGCGTGATGAATTCTTTAACTTTCGGTTAAGTTTACTCAGTAAATAATTGATATTTAATATTATTATTTTTTCTTCATGTATGATCTCAAACTATCACGTCCTTCAATTTCGAAAGTGACCTACCAGCCACCCTGTATATCAATCGATATTTCAGGTTAAGCAACGCTCGGCCGGGTTGGTACAAGGATGGGTGACCGCCGACCATTCATTTCTCACGACGACTTCCGAGCTTAAAGTATAAAGTTCCGTGTATAAAGTAGTCGTTAGAGTTTGTCAGAAGCCATTTCGGCGCCCTGAACCAAGCAGCACTTGGTCAGTTTGGTGGTACAAGGACTGAAAACCTTCCCGCCACCCAGGGGAGAGACTCATAGCCCTTCAGTGGGCTCATTATAAATAATTATGATGAAGACATAATTGTTTTTATCCTATTTTCTGCTCTATGTGTATTTCAAGCAGGTTGTTAAATTTTGCTTTATCGTGTTTTTAAATCACTTGTCCTTAAGTTTTATTGTGCATTGTTTTACACGATTAGCAGTGAAATCTGTTAAGGAAATAAATACCGAGTAATTATTGCTTAAAATATTTCATTATATCATTTACTCAATACGGTATTCATGTACAGTCACGTGCATTAATATGTAAACACTTCGCAACTTATACGGTTGTGATAAGGTTCAAATTGCAATGAAAATGTGTACTTATTATAAGACGTGAATGTACACACAGGTAAAGTATTACTTAAAAAATAAAATGTAGGTAAATAGATTTCCAAGTTTATCTATAATACAAGGACATAAAGTTGTTATCTAAATAAACGGACAAAGGACAAACTTGCATGAAAAACTATACATTATAAGAAAAAAATTAAAACTTTTCGAAGGTCAGCGTCAGAACTTGTAAGGTCTCTTTACTTGCTGGTGTCCAAGACAGGCGGTGAATTCTCAAGATCTTTTTTGATTTGAAAAATACTAAGGTCCAACGCTGCGTCACACGTAGGTACCGTACGTTCGTGTCGTACGCGCTTACGGCACGGACTTGATTTTGACTTGATTAAGTACAAAATATAAACGTTATAGTTTGTGTGTATGGATAATCATAAGTACATATATTTACTTATTTCAACCGGCTCGATAAAATTTTATTTGAAATTATGCATATAGCCTATAAAAATTTAACCTTTTAGGAATTGACATCGATTCTCACGTTAATTGGAAATATCATGTAAATAAAACAAGATTAAAATTAGCGAAATTCGCATATGCACTCAGAGAAATTAAAAAAACAACTAATTTTAAAACGGCTCTTACCACTTACTACGCTTATGCACATTCCTGGCTAAACTACGGAATTGTCTTATGGGGAAATTCTGTCGAAGTCTCTTGCGTTTTTATAGCACAAAAAAGACTTGTAAGAATTTTGGCTAATATTCAGAATGATGACAGCTGTAAACCTTTCTTCAAAAATTACAAAATTCTCAGCCTACCATGCATTTACATACTTGAAGCATGCAAATTCGTCCGAAAACATCCCGAACTGTATAAAAAGCGCGACGAAGCGGAAAGTAAATACACCCTTAGACCCTCCCGGAAAAATAAATTATTACAACCAATGTCCCATTTAAAAATACATTCATCTGGTCCTCTATCTATGACTATAAAACTATTTAATCATTTACCGGAATATATCAAACATGAAACCAATGACAAAAGATTCACGCTCTTACTAAAACAACTCCTAATAAAAAAATGTTATTACACGACCAATGAATACCTAATTGACAAATTTAAATGAATTAGACACAAATGTATAAGTTAATTGACGAATAAATTTTATATCTAAACAATATATCTAATTTAAAATGACTACAAATGTCCTCTCCCGCATTGCAATACCTAAATTAGGTGCATAATTTTACTTATTATTATTGTAAATCAACTATTATTATAAACTGCTACCTGTAAAATTATGTTTGCAATAAAGTATTGAGTATTGAGTATTGAAAAAAAAAATACATAGGATATAGGTATTTAATTCTGATATTTCCACAATATCACAAAGAACAAAAGCGGATCCTTAGTTACGTGAAATAATGAGCGTTCAGAAATCTATCACCACTTATCTTAATAACTTATTCTTCTACGAAATTTCAACAAATTGGTTTTAAGTGTGTGGTTAAAATAAATAAAATTGGTCCAAAAATTGAATTGTAAGTGCCAAAGACATACAAAACATATAATATTCAAAATGCAATATCTTTTCGTGTAACGTTCGTCTACGAGTATTTTTTGCACTGAATTACTCAGGTATGAATTACGAATAGTCTAATATGTTTTTGTTTGTGAAAAGCCACGTAATAACATTAATAAAATCATGGCCCGCTGCCACTGTTCTTTCGGCTAGCTAGTGCTAGTTTGCTTTCAACGCAAGAAGTACTGCGTAGTTACAAACTTAATTTGGAAAAAATACTGCAGTGGTTATTTCAGAAATATTTGTACTTATTTATTTATTTAAGCGACTAAAGCTGCGTGTATCAGCTAGTATCAAATAAGCAGACGTTTTACGAGGCCCTCAGGGCAACTTTAGGTCCGCACAGGGTAAATTAAACCGGAGCTCGGAGGTTAGATTTGGGCCCTTTTTAGTTTTTATAGCCCTTTACTGGAACTTTCTTGTTAGTTTAATGCTTATTTGAGTACAGCTTCAAACTTGCTCCTTAAGAGGAGACACTCTACTAACAACCAAAATTTTTAGGGTTCCGTAGCCAAATGGAAAAACACACTTATACAGGGTGACTGGTGACGAATTTTAGATATTGAAGGAGAGCACTCTGTACTCGATTCTGGTCATAATTATGTAATAAAAGTAGGTACTTAATTTTCCACCAGAATTCCCTGTATAACCATGCGTTGCGTAATGAATTCTTTAACTTTTGGTTAAGTTTACTCAGTAAATAACTTACAATTATTTTTATTTTTTCTCTTCATGTGTGATCTCAAACTATCACGTCCTTGAATTTTTAAAGTGACTCACCAGTCACCCTGTAGATGCATCATGTCTGTCCGTCCGTATGTCACAGCCACTTTTTTTCCGAAATTTTAAGAACCATACTGTTAAAACTTAGTCAGTAGATGTATTCTGTGAACCGCATTAAGATTTTACATAAAAATAGAAAAAAAAAAAAAAACTTTTTGGGGGTACCTATAGTTCCACAACTAAGAAAAATATATGAAGTGATTAGGTACGTATTGTGTAAACTTCCACCGAAAATTGGTTTGAACGACATTCAGTGAGTTGATCCTTTTTTAAAGTAAAAAATACACTATTATTAAAACCTCCCAGAAAGGGTTAATTAACTGATAATACTAATATCTAGGAAATGTTTTTATCTAACTTTCCACAATTATGAGTGATAAGAGTACAAAGTTAGTGAATGAGTTAAATGTAATTGCAGTTTTTGGTCTGTTGTATTTACGCGACACTTTCGACAGCATCTCATTGTGGCAGTTCGTTATTTTTTAAAAGTATTAGTGATGAATCTAAATATTCAAGGAATTTGCTTTACTTTTTTAATAAATTCAAGGCAGAAAGGCATTAATTTTAAAATATAGGAATTGTAATCGAAAATCTATTATTATTTTTATTTAATGTTTAACTTCCAAAGCCTAAAAAGTGTACTTCCACTCGCTTATTTTTTTAAATATCCTAGCTGCATCCGTCTTGTTTATGAAAATATACATTTCATACAGCACACTCGAGTCTTCCTATTTATTTCTATTTTTCTTACAGAGCGTGTTGACTCGATTAGAAAACTCGAGTTTTTCGAAGAGTGGGTAAAACACGAAAAATGTGACTGGAACGCTCGTCTTTATGATTTCTTTTTATAAAAATTTGATTCTAGTGATATCACTGACGAATTTTAAAGGTAAAATAGGATGAAAGAGGCCAGTTATTCTTCAAAAATTACTTCCAAATAAACATCTGCCAGTAAATCAAAGCAACGTTTCTTGAGTATGAATAAAAGCTATGGACAGAATTTAATTTTTATTCTGTGTTTTATTCCTAAAATAATTAATGTTATAGTCATAAAACGACGTAATAAGTCGATATAAATGCAAAAAAAAACGACTTTTGTTCACGTAGCTTGTTCTAAACGAAACACCGTGCATCGACCTAAATCATGGCGAACTAGAATAAATAATTAATAAATATTTCTGACACTCACACAACATTATCTAGCCCAAATTAAGTTTCTTAAGGAACTTGTGTTATGGATACTAGACAACTGATATACTTAAGAAATGTATAAACATACATATTGAATAAAATACATACATATTTTTTTAATTAGAATATAAACTTAAATAAACATATAAACATCCATGACTTGAAGACTTATATCTGTGTTCATCACACAAATATCCGCCGCCGCCGGGATTCGAACCCAGGACCTCTGGCATAGAAGGCAATGTATGTTACCCCTAGACCAGCCGGTCTTCAAAAAACTAGAAGAACTTTTATATGATGTTTCTAGCTGCTACGGAACCCTTCATCAGCGAGTTTTGCACTTGGCTGACTTTTAAAGATGGCTTGAGTTAACTTCTTCATTTTGACTTTGAAGTCACTTTATTTTTCTGATAAATGTTAAATGAAGGTTCGTCTGGACAAAGCTTATATACTATTAAACCTGAAATTCTTTACATTAATTAAATTACTGTTTCGCGATTATTCCTGCGTAGCTCCTGTTCCCGGGAGATATTTCAAAGATTAACGAAATTAGATTATTCAAACTCTTCAGGTTCATTATTTTGGTAAAGATAATATTTTACATACATAACACCAGAGGCTATTTATAGACCATCTGATATCACGATTGACAAATTTGCAGGTATTATAATGAAGTAGAGAGACTATTGCAGTGACGAAGGGCCAGCCTGTCGCCCGCAAAAACTCCGATAAAACCTCTGTCCTTTAACTGACTTTTACAATATGCCCGGGAAGAGAAGCTGCTGGCAAATTCTATGTTTTTCTTTCACTCCTAGTCCAGCATGGAAAAAGTAATTTTCTAATACTAATTTTCAATTTCTACTTATTGCATCGACTTTCTTACGATGCTTGCATCCATTATTTGATTAATTATCATAATTTAAAATAAAAACAGTTAACAAGAATATAACAAAAGGCAGTTGCTTTGAAACTTCTAATTATACCAAGAGGCTTCAACATTTATAAACAAAGTCGCTTGTAAGAAGTTTTAATAGCCACTTAGTATTATAAGCGCATCATACCTCCAGTTTGTATGCCTTTATTTTATGATAGAGGCTTGAGAAATATCTTGTACGATAAATTTTACTCATTAATATTTTTAAATTTTTGCGTTTAAAATGCACTTCATTTATTTAATTTTAGTTAATGTTGGTAGTATAATCATCATCATCATCACGATTCTTTGTAAAGAGCCCACTGCAGGGCTATGAGTCCCTCCACTGGGTGACGAGGAAGTATAGACCCTAATCCACCAAGCTGGCCCAGTGCTTCTGAAAAACCCTAACGACTACTGTATACAAGTATACAGCACCCGGGACCGACTGCTTAACATGCCCTCCGAAGAATAAAATTATGAATGAATGACATTAAAATAAAGACGACTACGCGCTACTACAAAACATCTTGTAGTACTATGTCGTAGTATTATCAATGAAATGGAGTGTCGTTGTAGCTATGTTCATCAACAGCGACTATTTGTAAAAAAGTTTGTGGTGTTTTTTATTTATTAATGAGCGATACTAAAATAAATATGCAGAAGAAAATTGCATTTTAATTATTTGTCTGGTGACTAGAACAAAACCCTGTATTTCTTAAATTAAAAAGTATCCCATGTGTTCGAATACTAAAATATAAAGTTTGTGTTTCGAAATTCAAATGAGGGTAGACGTACAAACGATTCCCTTACTTTCATCCGTAAATGTAATGGGTGTTCTTTTTTCAAACCGTAAAATAAAAAACTTTCTTGAAGGAAGTATTATTTCTTAAAGGGTTTGAATGAAAATTTAATATTTGTAATATTGGTTGGTTCTACGTTATATTATTCACAAAATACTAAAACAAAAACCCATTTACACAAATCTGTCAAATCTATTAATCATGAGAAATTGAGTTTATCAATCAACTTACTTGAACCAAAATGAAATAAATAAATGGGATAAACATCGAGACGATTGCATAAAAGATTTCAATTTCAAAGTCATGGCTTCTTACAAAGACGCCTATATTAGACAAAATCCTTACAGAAAGATTTTGATTTAAATACTGTAAACAGAGTAGGTATTTCAATTTCCTTTTAAATTTATGGCGAGGCTTTTGCGTAAGTTATTTTTATAAATCCCTGAACATACATACGTGTAATGAAAGCTTTTTAGATAAGTATGCTTAGATTTGAGACCTGTTTATAAATAACTAGCCACCGCGCGCGGTTTTATCCGCGTAACTTTTGATCCCGTAGGAATTTCGGGATAACATATAGGTTATAACGTTCCTCAAGAGTTGAGCTATCAAAAGCAAAAAATCCCACTTTTTCAAATCCCACTTGTAGTTTCTGAGATTAGCGCGTTTGAACAAACAAACAAACAAAAAAAACAAACTCTTCAGCTTTATATATTAGTATAGATTCTACTTCAAAAGGTCTTGTTTTTGAATGTTTGTTAGAACATTTTATTGACTCAGTTTTTTCCGACTCAGTATTTTGTTGACATAGCAAAGACACCAAAATGTTGAGTTGATTATGTAAATAACAAAACGCGTTAAGATATGATAAGAACTTATTTTACTAATATTATAAATGAAAGTTTTGTTGGATGAATGTATACATAGATGTATGGATTTTTGTTCCTCAATCACGACAGAATATTTCAACAGATTTGGATGCATAGTGATAGTGTACAGTCTGGAATAGCACATTAGCTACTTTTTATCCCAATAGGGCCGTGGGATTCAAAATTGCGCGGGTAAAACAGCATGAAACAGCTAGTTAAAAATAAATAAAAAAAAAACACATTCTGCTGCTTTACAAGAAATAGTGCAATATTTTTAGGGCAGTCTCAGTTCATTTACCTATTTCAGAACTGGATATATGTAAAAACCGCTATATATTCCTCTATATTTAGTCTTTCCTTATAACCAAAAAATTTTGGTTTAAATTAGCTTCAATGAATAGCGTACAGAATGAAATCCCGAGATATTTATTTAATTATTACACAGTATTACTTAAAAAACTAATATACGAACAAAGGCACAACTTATTTTTAAGAGAAATCTCTTCTAGAGCTGTGTCCCTTGATGTTTTAAATTTTTTTTTACCCAAAATAGACAAAAAGAGATATTTGTCGTTTTCTCGACATACCGCGTTTGGGAGAGTCGGAGCGATTCAATTAAAATCGTCATTCGCTTCGTCCTGGCATCCTGCAGGATTGCCATTTTGTCCAAATATTCCGACGGGACGTTACTTTAATTAAATGGATTTTCCAATTTGTTACAGGTCTTTTTTAAAGTCGTTAGTGCAATGGGAAACAGGAGCGCGTCACGTTTGAAATGTTTTGAGGGCAATGACACGCGTGTTTTTCGTTTTAGTTAATTGGTTGATTATAATTGGATGGTGACTGTACGTTTGTAGGTCTATAGACACGTAAATACAAAATGATTTTTGTCGATATTTGGCGGTAGTAGGTAATACGAAGGGTAACCGGTAGCCAGGTGGTTAAAGAGTCTTAGTATTAAATAGCAGGAAGAGTTATCGCTATCCAGATCGTCCTTGAAGAGGCCTGTTATTGAACGGATGACGTGAATGAGTTGCATTTAGAAAGACACTTAGAACTAGGGTTTCCAACTTTGTTTTCTAGAAATAAAGTTAATTTGAGTCTGAAAAGAATATCAAACAGTATTTTGGAAAAATTAACAGTATTGAATTTATAAAAAAAAAATTAAACACATATTTTGAAAGCTTCTTTCTTCAATTATTAAGTATAGTCTAGCATATTATAAAGTGTTTAAAATACTGTTAAAACAGTGTGGTTTGCAACCCTACTTAGTACCTCTAGAGCTGGAAATAATTCAAAGCACTTAAGGAATATTACACATCCGTAAGAAATTACTAACACGATGGAGCTTGAAATATGGAAACCAGATAGGGAATAAATCTCTTCAGTGCATATTTAATAATCAACGAATGCAGAGCATTAAAAAAACCGACTTCACGTCAAAACTTTGGCCGACATGCACGTAAACATTCTCCGAAATCATACATATTGTTCCAAAAAATTGAAATATTCAATGAAGTACTCAACCGATTTCAATGAAATTTATATGGGACCAACTATAAAGTATCCCCTATCATATGAAATAAGAATTTTCAAAATCGATTTATAATTGTCTGAAATATCGTGTAACAAAGACACAAAAAAACAGACGAATTGAGACCCTCCTTCTATTTTGGAAGTTGGTTGAAAAATATACACATACATCGAAAAAAACGACTACCCGAAACGAATACCTGCAGATCAATGGAGTACACAGGCCTTCATATAAAAACGCTTATGTTAAAATTGGTACCCTTTTGGTATTTGGTACCCTTCGTTCGCAGTCCCAAGTAATCTATCACCATCAGTGCGCCTTATTTCGCGGTCAGACGCCCTCAAAAAGTTAAGCAAGGCTTTGTTTAAACTTTTCATTTGTTTGTCTACTGATCCTGAACATAATCGACTACTGTTTAAACCACAGACATACATCTACACAGATGACGCAAGTGTCAGGATTTGTATTGAAACCAAGCTTACCTACTTTTGAACACCTTCTCTGACGTCACAGCCGATATATTGTGATATAAAATACAAACCGATTCAAAGACACCGATGCCGCCGATGAATTCGATTATTAAGAACGATATCTATATTGTGATATCGATTTCCTAACAGACATACATACTCGTGACTGAATCTAGCGGCGAACAACCTTGACGCTTAGTCGGGGTCCGGACACGCGAAGTACATGCATTTGCGTTGTCTATGTAGATGTATATCTGTAGTTTAAACGGTTTACCGTTTAGATTCAATCTTAACTGAACTTAACCTTTTTTATTGGTTACTAATCCCACCTCAATCCCTCAATCTCACCTGATCGTCTGTATGTTTTTTTTGTGTCTTTGTTACACGATATTTCGGACACTTCTGAATAGATTTTGAAAATTCTTGTTTCATATGATGGAGGATACTTCATAGTTGGTCCCATATAAATTTCATCAAAATCGATTAAGTACTTCATTGAAAATTTCAAAATTAAAAAAAAATATGTATGATTTCGGAGAAAGAAATTTTGACGTGAAGTCGGTTTTTTTAAAGCTCTGTATTCGTTGATTATTCCAGTCTCTACTTTCATTAGCCAGACTATAACAGAACACGTTTTTATGAAGGGTAAATATGGACAGTACAATGCCGAATGGATTACTGCATTGCCTTTAATCCAAATGAAAAATAATTTTAACAAGCATCGAAGCAACTTAAAGGCCTTTTAACTAAGAAAATGTAAGAAGCCTTTCAGAATACCTTTAAGAAAACCTCCCAGAGAATCACACCAACTACATGGCCTCAAAGTAAGCTGAGCTTGTGTTGTAAGATACTATGTTACGAACTAGGGGGGACCTAGAATACAAATACATATACAGTATGTCCGCGCATGTAGTAATTAAACAGATTAACGCCTAGACCCGGAACATTCTTTTTTCTTGTTCCGAGCGGGAATCGAACCCGCAACTACTGGCGTTTAAGGCAGATAGGTTTACCCCATCGCCAAAGTCGTCGTCAAATTATAAAACATATTATAAACATACCTTATTATAAAAACATATCAACCTATCACATAAATAAAGTTTAATTATTGCTGATAGTGATGTTATTTGATGGTTGACGTTATCAAGGGTTGTCGCTCGCCAAGGTCCTAAAATAACGTTTACGTTAAACTCATCCAGAGGCGGTCAGGCCTATTTGTCAACCCTACTCAGACTTATTATGTCAGAAGTGCGGACTTGCTAATTTTATTTTACTCTATAGGACAACAATAAAGAAAATCCTGTTCTTTATTATAAATGCGAAAGTTTGTGAGTGATGATAGATGAATGTTTGTTACGCTTTTTGGTCATCGGCCAACTTTTTTTTTACACAATAAGTATCATTAATAGAAACGATTTTGAAAAAAAAAAGTATTTAGTTTTTTAACAAAGAAATTAATATATCCGCTAACATGTTAAGCTAAGCATGGTCACTCTAAATAACCATTAAAATAAAGTCGACTACGCGCTACTACAAAGCATCTCGTAGTAGCTATGTTCATCAACAGCGACTATTTTCAAAAACGTTTGTGGTTCCATATTTCTACCTTTTTTACTAGGCGACGCTAAAATAAATATGCAGGTACGTTTATATTGTATCAAAGAAACTAACATTTAAATTTGGCTGGTGACCAAAAAACAACCCTGTATAAGGCAGAGAATAGTTTTTAATTTATAGAATCGATCTTTACGTCAAGGTAACAGCGAGTCATGCTATATAGTTAATTAGTTAAAAGTAATATTGGAGGCTAAAAGCGTTTATATATAGATTTTTAACATTAGATAATTTGTCAGAGCTATACATGATTCTCTGGATGAATCTGTTTCTAAATTATGCGTCATGTAAAGGCCAGTAGGCCATTTACATCACGCATATTGGATATTGATGTTATTAATTAAACAAGCCAATACGAAACATTGATAACCGCTCAGGCCCCAAGCAGTAGCCGGTTACCGCTCTCCTGCATTTAATTCAAGACTTTATTTCACAGTGTTAGAGAAGACTTTTATTTTTTTTAACGTTTAAGTGTCAAGATCGCGGGATCGATAAGAAAATATAGAACAACCACAAAACTCTATCTTCAACTAAAACGTTAACTCTTAAACATTTTCCTTTCAGTACAAGCAAAAAAAGCTTCTCCGAAAACAATGAAAAAGAGGGCAACATTATCAATCACTATCCACGCTTCAAGGATTTACGAAAAGCGTTTATCCGTCGACATTCAAAAGCTGGTGGATTGTCCATGTTAATACTTTATTGGGGTCGAAATTACCTTTTAGCCCGGGGGATTATAATTTCATATTAATACATTAAACGCCCCGCGTGTTGAACCTTCGCCGGGTTGTTATAATATGACTTGGAATTATTTATTGCGCACTACTTTCTGTTCCGTACTCAATTGGGTTGGCAGCTTAGATAATCAACCTTATTTATATAAAACGCTTTTTGAAGTCGAATAAAGGAAGTTAATTGTGGTGTCTTTTAGGATGATATTTATTTATTTATTTAACAATTTATGTACACACAGTTGAGATACAATTAAGAGACAATGAATAAAAATAAGTACAAAGGTACAGCTTATCTCTTACGAAATTTCTTACAGCAGACCCATGACTGGAGAGTTTGGTTTGAAAAGCAATAATAGTGTGTACTAAATATACATACATATGAATTAATATTCTTAATACTCAATCGTTAACCTTTTTGGGTAAATTCAAAAGTTAGAAAAGGGTTTGTCAATTTTGATTTTAGAATTCTGCATTTTCTTTAAGGATAAATTAAAAGGAACTCTCTCATTCCTCAAAAAATCAAATATAATTTAAGTCTCCTTTATTTACAAAAACTAATATAACTAGTTCTTAGAAAATCTTTCTTTAATTTAGCAATAAGTAAGTAGGTATTAATTTACTTCCCAACAAAAGTTATTAGAGAAGTTAATTTCTAAGAACATTGAATTTAAGATGACAAAAAAATCTTTTACAGAAAACTTCTTCTTAGCTGAATTAACTTAATTAGGTATATTAAATTGAAGCTGTAACGCCTACGTCCTCAAAGTGGAGTTGAAATAATATTTGAGTATAATAAAATAATATTCCAAACACTTATTCCTGACTGGTCTTAATTAAGAACTAAATTAATTTAAACCAAATTAGAACACTTAGTCCTAGCTACACTAATTAAAAAAAAACTGTTTAAACCAGGCCTTCAAACCGAAGTGACCTTTGTTTACTACCAAGACCGAGTTTTATACACATTGTTGCAAACGTCTTCATCTTCACTGTCCATCAGGTCAGTTGAAAGAAAATTTACAACCATCGTTAACCGACTTCCAAAAAAGGACAATTCGACGGAAGGAAGGGGTATGAAATATTTCCAGAATTGCCCAGTTTACGTATATGTGAGTCTTTAACAGTGTCTGAACAAATGTGCCAAATTTTAAAAGTGTATGTATATGTTTTTATGTTTGTATTCGCATATCTCCGGAACTACAAGTCCGATTTAAGTAATTCTGCTGCAAGGTGCCTCAAGAAGTCGGGCAACGTGCGCTATTTCTCTGGGGAGGGATAACGTGTTTGGTTATATGGATTTGTATGCTTTAATTTAATTAATCTTACTTTCCTATAATTCGAACAAGCACCAACTTCGAAAAATACTCGGTTGGTTTATAAAAGTGATTTTATTTGATACAGAATTATCGTTGTTATTTTTCAACCGACTTCCAACTTTAATACTTTTAAAAAAATACATAAATAAATTAAGGGGTCAAGAATTTCTTTATTAAATATAGCCTTTTTCCTCGTGAATATGACAACTAATCTGCTCTTAAATAACTACCTAATCAAAGAGATTTAAGGCGCATTTTTATATAAATATTGTTTATTTCCTTTGTAATTTAATGTTGCTCATGGGTCTGGTAGTTTTTGTGTTTATTCAATACCAAGAAATCAATACTTTAATCTTTCCTCTTGCGAATATTAGTGTAGAAGTATAGACTATTCGGAAAACCGAACTTTATATAGGTGAATACTACGAAAAAAGCTTATAAAAGCCTCATAATTAAACTTATTTTATCAAGTAAACAGCATTCTGTTTTATCACCCGAAACAATAATATGGACATGCCCAAAACAATAAATCAAAACACGCCCAAAAAACCTTAACAAAACCTTTTATTGTTCCGCATCCGAATTGAAAGGTCTGCAATAAAATACAAAACACCCTGATAAAGGGACCGCATCCTGAATCCTCCTGATCTCTGCATTGGACTTGATTTACTGGGTTACCAGGATTGAGCTGTATTTGTAATGAGTCGACTGTCAATACCAATATATCAAGCACTGGCTGATGTAGGAACTCGAGTGATTAAAAAAAGCTCTTGTATTATTCAGAGCCTATTTCAACAATTCTCTTTGAGGTTCCATTGTGTTGTTTTTCTTTTCTTTTCTTTTTGTATAAACTGTTTCAGAGAAGGATGTTGAATATAGGTTAATGTTTCTTTTAAGTAACTTTTAAGAGTTTTATTTTTATATTTATGAATGTTTCCTTTTTATGAATATGAAATATGGTCGTAAAAGTTAAAATGGCAAAATAATATTTACTTTCTTATTGTATGGGAGAATTTTTCTTTTTGGTTTTCATGTGTTAAGAAATGAATTGTATTAGAAAAACGAAACTCAGTTGATACGATAAATCGAGCGTAACATACAACACTGCATAGCTTAGTGTGTAGAACAAATATCTGCTTGTGGTGTAAGCTTTATGTCAAATTTCATATCTAAATAGACAACTTAATATTTTTAACTGTGGTTACTAAAGCACTGTTTTTTTTTTTTGCGGTTACGTCGGCTAGGTATGTTTACAATAACTAAGACATTACAAACAATACATAGTCAACAATTACTTATACAATATCAGTTAATCTTTTTTCGAAGGAGTAAATAAGGAAACTTAGTACTTTGTCACTATAAGTACTTTCTAAATTAGAGCTAAGGCATGAATGCAAAAGGAAAAACAATTCTAGTTTGTTGGTTCCAGTATCAGTTAATAGACTCAAACGCTCGTTTTCGTTCTGGACACATTCCAATAGAAGACGATACAGGTCATTTTTTTTATTACATGTATTACATTTAGGAGTGTCAGATCTACCAACAAGGAATTTAAAAGCATTTAACGGTACATGTCCAGAGCGAACTCTCATACATATGACCAATTGCCTTCTATTTAGATCACTTTTGGAGAACCATGGGGCTCGAGGTGGCTCACTCACTAAGGTTTTGTACCACGTTCCCTTTTTTATTGACTTTTGATTGAATAAATCCTTCCACTTTTGATGAATATTATTTTTTATGTTACTTAAAATGTCAGAGTAAATACCTATTACTTTTAGTTCAATACCATCATTCAATGAAGATTTCGCGAGTGAGTCAGCTACCTCATTTCCACAGATCCCTACATGTGAGGGAACCCATTGCATTTTGACTTTTACACCACTACGTATTAAGAGTCGAATACATTTAATAATGGCGAAAGCCTCAGGTCTACCAAAAGAACCTCTACCACACTTCAGTATATGTTTTAGCGAGGACAACGAGTCCGTGAATATCACAAATTGTCTATAGCCACACGATTCAGCATAACTAAGGGCTTCAAGTATGGCTAGTAACTCTAAACACATGATTGGTAAATTATTGTTGTCCACAATAAATTTTGCAGTAAACAATGTTTTAGTGTCAAAATATGCAAAGCCTCCACCAAACTTATCTTTTGATGCATCTGTATATATTTGAACATAATCGTGTATTTCATTACGGGCAATGTTGTCAAGTGCAATCTGATTCACATGCCTTTGTATATTTTTTGGCCGATGTGATGTTCTTAATTTCAGTTGAGATAATTACGTCCAGTGCTATTTGATTTACATGAAAATCTAACTGAAAAGGCAACGGTAAGTGGTTTTTATATATTTCGTAACTCCTGACATCTTTGAAAATATCAACCAGAATAAATGAGTTTGATCTCCTCCAATATAAAGCACTGTTAGTTTTAAAGATTATTGACCAAACAAACAAACTCTTCAGTTTCATTGTATAGATATAAATTGATGTTGTTGATTTGAATTTGAGTAAAACATATACACATGTCGTAAACTTTCCTCTGTAAGTTATCTCAGGTTAGAAAGCACGACTGGATTTATCGATTATAATATTTTGTTATTCGTTGTAATTACTAAAAAGATATTTAAAAAAAATAAGTTTAAAAAATAAAACCCGACTACTAAAAACACGCTCTAAAAAGTATGAAACAATAAAATAGTCTCCACTTAAATATTTATGTATTTTTATACGTTATACTGATAGAGACATGTTGAAAGCATAGCCGTGATCGTATTCGCTTCCAACGATACTTCATTTGACCAATTATGATAAATACATACATACATAACTTCACGCCTGTATGCTTTACGGGGTAGGCAGAACACCAGCGGCTATGAAACCATCTGAGGTCTCGTTTGACAAATTTAGAGGTATTATAATGATGGAGAGAGACTATTGCAGTGACAGGGGGTCAGCCTATCACCCGCAAAACTGTCAATAAAACCTCTGTCCCTTAACTGACTTACGGTATGCCCGGGAAGAGATGCAGCTAGCACATTCTATGTTTTTTTTCACTCCCAGTCCTGCATGGAATTATGATAAATAGTTGAGAAGTTATGAGGGAACAGATGAACATACATACCCACATACATACATACATACATGTCAAAATCATAACCCTCCATTTTGCTCCGCCGTAGTCGGGTAAAGAATAGTCGAATTCAGCATCTCAATCAGAATATAAGACACTATACTGACGACCAAAAACATCGCGGGAAGATTAAATTTATTCTCGTACTTTTCCCATTTCTGTCTTACTTTAAAAACACCCAGATATTTTTATCCTATTTACAAATAAACAGAAATACGCTTGCCTAGCGTGTAAGCGAATCCCACCCGGCGACTAATCTGCCTGAGTGAGGAGGCTATACAAAAAGGTGGAATAAATGAATAATCCTAGGTTTAGCTGAACTAAAAGCATCTTTGGGTTACGTTGGGTTCAGTAGTAGTAGGATTACCGAAATAAAATAGCCTCTTTCTGCACTTAATATTCCCGATTGAAAACGGGGTTGTTTTTTAGTCACCGGCCAATTTAAGGTATGTATTTTTTTTACAAAGATTTAATATATAATTCGCTTACACATTAAGCAAAGCATGGTCACTCTAAATTATGAATAAAAACCATTAAAACAAAAACGACCACTCGCTACTACAAACCATCTTGTAGCACTACGTCGTAGTATTACCAATGAAATGCGGCGTCGTAGTAGCAATGTTCATCAACAGTGACGATTTTAAAAAAAGTTTCTGGTGCCATATTTTTAATTTTTTGCTCTAAGCTATACTAAAATAAGTATGCAGGTTCGTTAACATCGTATCAAAGAAAATTACCTTTAAAGACGGTTGACAAAAAATCGACCCTGTATATGCATTACAAAAGACACATTTGAACTCAATTAACGTGAAGAAATTAGTTTTGTGTCTTAAAGGAAGGCTTTAGTTATGTTTACTTTAGCGCCCTGTAGAATTAACAGAATTGTAGTTAACAGTCATGTCAAGTTATTACAGTCATCAAATTAGTTTCGATGAATAAAGTCGCAAATTCATAAATTATATTAACGTTAAGGCCTGAACAGTATCTTCCTTGCAAGTAAACCTTATAAACATGTAAGACTTAACTAATATTGCATAATCCTTGACTTGGAACAAACAAATGGTATTGATAAGGGACAAAGCAAACTAAACCAGCTTGGTTGGCGTTCCTTCAGATCTATCATTGTTCGGGAAAATTACCCCGGGGAGGCGAAGGGTACGAGCAAGGGTATTATGTTAATCAGTTCTATGCATCAACGTATAAATATCAGAAGAGACTATGACAAATAATATTCGTAAGCAAATGTTGTTAGTTAAGTCTCGCTATATTTTAATCAGTTTCATAGAAATCATTTTGAATTTTTGGAATGCTGCTAAATGATTTAGTTAGCAATATTTCTTATTGTACATACATAGCTTCACGCCTGTATCCTTTATGGAGTAGGCAGAACACTAGAGGTTATAAAACCATCTGATTTCACATTTGATAAATTTGGAGGTATTATAATGGTGGAGAGAGAACTATTGCAGTGACAGGTGATCTATCTATCGCCCGCAAAAATGCCAATAAAACCTTAGTCCTTTATCTGATTATTACAGTATGCCCGGGAAAGAAGTGTTTTTCTTTCGCTCCCAGTCCAGCTTGGACGAATGTTAAATGTCAACCTACAAAAGCCAATGACGGGAAACAATGAGGATGACTTCTATATTATCATATGAAATTAATCAGCACCGTCCATGTATATCTACAATTCCAGGTCAACTACTGCTGACCCTGGTACACAAGGTATTAAGCGCCTGTGATTGTGTATCTTCTATAAGGTACACAGCAGATGTGTTCCGATTTGTAAATAAGCAGAGCGGTGGTCCCTATCTGAACGGACACGCTTCGCTAAATGGTCATAGCATGATACCAGTAAAAGTTATTATTATCTATTATGTAAAGGCTATTTTTAAATGTAATTCATTTAGTTTAAATGTATCAGTGCTTGGTGGTAGGATCCCTTCTGGGTCCGCCTGGCTAGCGACCACCCTTTATAAAAAGTCTGCCGCCAAATGTTACCGCTCCGGCGGTAATGTGTTCCGGCAATATTGTATAAAGAGCCAGTTCCTTCCTAAACCCGTGTGCTTTCATCTTCGACCTCATCGTCACTTACCATCAGGTGAGATTGAGGTCAAACGCGGGTTTAGTCACTTATAAAAAAAAAAAAAAAAAGTATCATACAAGTACAGCATATGTGGTGCGGTGGGTAATGAGCCGTATAAGACGAGAAATATTTTCATACCCAAATGTATAAAAAAAAAGATTAATCTCTCCGTTAACTATTTCTAGTAGCATTGTTTATTCTGAAGTTCTTGAAACAACGTCGTGACATGAAATTGAATACCACCCCTTCTCAGCGTCATCGTTAATGTGTAACAGAAGTTTTCTCATCAAAATTGACAGGGTCAGACGAGGAACGTGACGAAGTGGCGACGAGCGACTGTCTGGATCAATTTCTCGTTCAGGAATAGATACATGTCATTTTATTATGTTGATTATTTAAATATGAGATTTTATTATTGCTGAAAATATTTAAAGAATAAATTATTGAAACACCAAATAGATATTTTCACTATTTCAATATAAGGCATTTATAAAGATTTTATTACAATCAACATGGACTTTTCAAATTTTTTTTTCGACTTTGTGCCAGTAGTAATAGTACCTGCCATTTATTGTCAGGGATTCGATTCCTGCTCAATGCAACCATCTATATGCATAGAATTGGTCTCAGTAAAAGTATATTTGTGTTTTTTCAAATAAAAAATGAAAGAAAATATATTATAATTTTTCTATGTATGTATGTTATAAGTTTTCTTTCACTTTTAAAAGGTTTTTTCTTACTTTAGGTTTATAATCTCACAATAATCGCAGATAAACAAGCAAATCAAAAGAATGGTGACTTCTTATACCGGACGCCATAAACTTGAAAGAAAGCACCAACCTTTATTATAAATAAACAAATTACTAAAAATTCATTATTTAAATTAACTTTCTGTTACTGTTCGTAGTAAAGTTGGTACACTTTTCTGTGTGCCTTTTAAACCTATCTCCAAAATCTAAATTAAATTTTGCCTAACCCATACGAACCTAACAACGAATCGAAGGAACAATATCCAAAAATCGAATCACGTTCCAATGTGACGTGACAAAGTGGCTATGACAGAGTGTCGGGTCAATTTGCTTTAGTATGGATAAGACGTGAGTCCCAAGTCGGGCGCCAGTTAGCAAATATCGCACGAAATAGACAGGAATAACGTAGACGTGAAACCTGAAACTTAAATAACTGCAATATACGAAAACCCTGTTGATTTTGCAAGGTTAGTTATATGAAATATGCACCATATGTGTCAGGAATTTCACATTAATAATGAATGAGTGCAAACGTTTCCGGTTACAAAACAAGTACAATAAAAACGCATTTTTCGATTTGATTTTCTTTAGCTTTAAACTTCATAAAAAAGTTAGATTTAGCAACAGAATTTCAGGCTGTAGTCACTTCCTTTCTAAAAATCACTCATTCATTGTACGTAAGATATAAATGTGCAAGGCTAAAACATGAAAGGAAGTGAAACATTTTTAATTTAACGCGCTAAATTTTATTTTAGTCACTGTATTAAGGTTTTTTTAAACCCTTTTACTTAGACTTGTTACTTGTTATTGCTTGTTATCTACTCAAAGAATAAAGTATGCAAAAGCTCATTACGTTTTAATTACGACACTCAATCTCTTCAGTTTTCTTTTTCAATTTTTAGAATTTGCTTCTTTAATAAAAGCGAGCCAACATTTTTGACCCTTTATTTAAAGTTGCTTAACGGTGAGCGAGATATTTTTAATAAAATACGGTTTTGACGCTTAATTAAAAAGAGCTTTTATAATTCCGTACAACAATAACTCAATTTGATGGAAGGTTTGCTGTATTTTGTAAAATGTTGAAAAATTTACAAATTCTACGTATTTAATCTGAAAATTGAAATAGCATTTGTAAATCTTAAAATTCAAAAATCGTAGAAATACGGAGATTTAGATGGATCTCGCAGTAAGCAAGTACCTCATCATAAAATATTTGGCGCCAGAAATTATGTGATGTATGGTCGCCATTCAGACGGACTTTCATGGAACCATCAAGCGAAGGTCAATCAGATTATTAACTTTTTACGATACACTCATACATGGCATACTATTCTTAGTTGAGCCAATGCGCGAAATACGTATACAAGAATACTCAAAATCATATAATTGTAAACGGGATTAAATGCCTTACCTCTAAGGCAACATCTTGAGGAAATTTTCCATCGCAACCATGTATAACCATGTAAACTTAGATATTTATAGCTTCTTTAACTAATTTTAAAATGCATAAAACATAATATTTAGATCTGAGTCAATTGAAGAACACTGTGGCAACTACGTAACAATATCATACTTACATACATATGTAACTTCACGCCTGTATCCCTTATGGGGTAGGCAGAACACCAGTGGCTATAAAATTTGACGAATTTGGAGGTATTATAATGATGGAAAGAGACTACTACAGTGACATAAGGTCAGTCTATTGCCTACAAAAACGCCAATAAAACCTCTGATCCTAAACTGACTTTTACAGCAAGCCCGGGAAGAGAAGCAGCTGGTTCATTTTATGTTTTTCTTTTGCTCCCAGTTCAACATGAAAGCAATATCTACCTCAGAAAATCTACCTCGAGTTCGATTAGCGCACAATAAACTTGTAGGTACTCGTAAATGTGCTGTTTTCTATGTATATTAAGATATGATATGAATGTATTGAGGTACCTTAACAAATATAAGCCCGTAGATCCGTAGTCCAGTTTTAAAGTAGTTTATAATAAGGTAGCTTCCATCGCAGATCTTTAGACTTGAAGCCACTTTCTTTCTCAAAACTACTCATAAATGAGACGAGAGAAATGAATATGAAAGGCGGAAAGATGAACGTGAAAGGACGTGTAATATTTGATTTTCACAAGCTTTATGTAATGTGTACCAACAAAATACGTTCCTACAAGGTTTTGTGCTTACCTTGCATGGTGCTCTATGAATATATGACTAGCAGTTTATTTATAGAATTATATCGAAAGAACTATTTTATTCATAAACCTACTATAGAGCTACAAATCTGTAGAGCTACAAATCCTGTAAAAGTAATACACAAATATAGATTTTTGTGTCAAAAGGGATACTTTCAGCAATGTTGCCTGGAGGTGGCAACGCTGTTTTACAAAGCACCCTATTGCCAAAGTGCTGAACTGTACATTAATTAAAAAACCATTTCATTTAAAAATAATTAAATAAATATACATTACACTAAAATACTACATTATGTTTACAATTTCATAAAATTAATTTAAATACTTTCAAATTGGACAATGCGTATTCAAAATACAAAACATAAAAACACAATACAATAACAATTTTATAAAATTCTGATCCCTCAAAAAAATATTTCCGATTATTGAATATTTTGCCGTAGCATGAAAGGTAATGTAAAAAATCGAATAGTCACCCAAATTTAAACTCAACTACATCTATTTGGAGACAAATGAATACTGAGTCAACTGACGAGCATTTGACTAATTATTATTTTCTACAATTGTTTTTTTCGAGCTCTGCAATTTAAAAGTTTGAACAACCATGTTTCGCGGCGGCGTCTCCCCGGTTGCAGATAAAAAAACAGTTAAAATAACAAACTGTTATCTATTTAACATGCTGGCTAAAACAAAAAAAAACTAGGACATTTAAAAAGATACAGTGCCTCATTATTTACAGATCGTTTTTCTTCTCGAACATTTTAATTATCGCAGAGAACGCCCGGCTTTTTTATCCTTTTAATTTTTAAGTGTAATACCAAGAAACTTTGCAAACTTTGTTCATTTTTCCCTGGTTCCACTTTCGGTCCATGTCGTTAAAGCTATGTTCCAACTAGCAGTTCAATTAAACTTTTGAACATTAAATGAATACCTTCAGAAAGGTTGCCCGTTGAAAAAATAATGTTGCTATATTAAGAAAATGATTGACGTTTTCTAAATTGTTTTTCGCTGAAGCCCTTCGGTTGTTTATATTCTTGGGTTTCGGAAGAGTGAGGTTGTGTTCCATCATATTTTACTACCTATATTTTGTTTATGTGTTCAATCTGTTTGCTTGCATAGGCACTTATGATATGATGAGATGAAAGGCACAGGCAGGCTCGCTCCATTAATAGCAATATAATCATGGCTCCCTTTACACTGGAGAATGGTTTTAAAGAATTACTATTTCTGTTTAATAAGGGTTCTTGAACTTGAGTCGTAATAATCATAATTAAAGTAAAATAATATTAAATTTCTTCTTAAAAAGGTAAAAATACATACATACATATATAACGTCACGCCTGTATCCCTTATGGGGTAGGCAGAACACCAGAGGTTACAAGACCATCTGATGTCACGTTTGACAAATTTGGAGTTATTATAAAGATGGAGAGAGACTATTGTAGTGACAGGGGGTCAGCCTATCGTCCACAAAAACGCCTTTAAAACCTCTGTCCCTTAACTGACTTTTACAGTATGCCCGGGAAGAGAAGCAGCTGGCACATTCTATGTTTTTCTTTCGCTCCCAGTCCAGCATGAAAGTTAGTATAAAAATAGTATATAAAAATAGTATACGATAATTTTGACTGAGGTCCTTTCGCTGGTTCCAATGAAGGTTGAATGAATTAATATAATTGTTTCGATATCTTCAAATGAATCTAAGAAATATCTCAACAGACAAGACATCATACAAAAAGACAGGCCCGCCATTAGGACGCTACAATGCTTTGTCCAAATATACATATCAAAGTTTCATAATAAAGTGTATTTTGTTTGGGCTACACATTTAACTAAATAGCGTGCGCTGAAAATAACTATATATTACAATTATCCATCTAATCAATTTAATTGACAACAATTCGATTTTTTTACTTATAACAGTCAATGGTTTCAGCAATATTAAAAAGCTTTCTGTTACATACATATGTAAATTCAGAACAGCCCGCCCTAACCCATTTAATTGGTACACCAACACCATTGGACGTGTATGAGTTCAACGTACAGTCAAAGTCAAAAATAGAGTCATGGTTTACGCTAAGTTCGAAACAAAGTTCTTAGACAGAGAGATACTAAATCATTATGATTTACCGATTTCAATTTTACACGCTTTTGTGATAAGGTGCTCATTAAACTGACAGATATCTTAAGTGTGTGTGAATCAGTTAATGGTCGTGCAGTAGGGCTAGTCGCGTAACTTAAATAACACGAGATTAAATACGAGCTCGAGCTCGAAAACCACAGCCTTAAGAAAATTGTCAAACAGTTCGACAAATAACAGTTCTTACTCACGCCGTCATCAGCGACGAGAGCTGGTGTCGTGTTATTTGCTGATGCATCGATGAACTCAACGCTGTTGTTTAGGAGAATAGCTCTGCAAGAAATTATAACCCTTGTTGTAATGTGCCACTATACACTTTTGAAGTCGACCGTACACGTGCAGTATTGTGCAGTATGGATTACGTTCTGGCTGCTATCCCAGGAACGCATTGACCCAGGTGCGTTTACATTTCGTATTAACCTGACGTCCCGAGCATTGTTGATATTGCTATGCCAACGTGTAGTTTGCTGTGACAGGATTGCACCTTTGTAAAATGTATTTAAAACAAACAGATATTATATTGGTGTTTTTTAATATGACAAGAAAAAAAAATTGTTATAAACTCTCTTTTAAGCACATTAAACAAACGGAGTTGGAAAACCTATTAAATTGAGAATATCTGCAGTACCAACCTAAGACAAATGTATAGGTAATATGTTTAATAACAATCGCATTTAGATAGCACAGCCACTCGTATCAATCAAAGCAGTTGCTTTTTACACATCTATTATTTTCTACTGCATCACTACTTCGATAAAGTCACAACACACCCCTCGGTCCACTTATAGCGTAGACTGTCAACTTCAATTACATCATCAGCCCTTTAGACCTACGCTTTGTCGTATCAGTACTATTAAAAATATTCCTACCGCTTTGGTTTGGCTAGAAATAGCCGTAGCTTCATTGTTCCCTGACGTTACATACAACTGGGAATGGAACTTCGCGAAATCCAGTCAGCTGATTTCGGACTGTTCAATTTGCGTCTCTTTTTTGGCCTCAATGTCATAATCTTGAGGTCAAATAATGAAACAAAATCGAATCACTCGTGACCCCAATGTCTGAAAGTGCACCGAAACATCGACTTGAATAATATATTATATAATTTAATAAACCTAGACTTAAAAAAGAAAATTAATGCACCTGAAGAAATTGAACCTACTCTAATAATAATGTATTGTTACGTATTGAAAATTGTTATCTTGTATCATTTAACGATGACCATCGCATTAAGGTGAGATGGCCTGTAATCACAATTTAGATTAATGACCATATAGATTTATTTTCACATGTTACCTTACTTTACTAACTGCACCAAACCACGTCCAAAATCCACTTTTAAACAGTAAATGAGTTAAAATTCACCAACTTTACTTAACCGAAATACAATAGCGCTCGACACCCCATTTAGTTCCATCTACTCCTATTTACATTGCAACTAAAGCTAATGTGCTTGTATTTGCAATCTAGAGCCACATTTGGCTGTATTAAGCTCACTTAGTCTGTGTAGAGCGACTGTGTTCATTATCTGTGGAATTGCAAAGCGCTAATCTGGGCGGAGGTACTTCGGTAAGTACGAAACGCATGTAATATGAAAGTATTTTTAAACAAAACTAGTAATAAAAATAGAAGTCGTCGTGGCGCCGTGGTTAATGTGCATATCAAACGATATCGCAGGTTAAGCGCGCTCGGTGCGGCTGGTATTAGGATGGGTGACCGCCGACCATTCATTTCTCACGGCGACTTCCGTGCTTCGGAAGGCACGTTAAGCAGTCGGTCCCGGGTGATGTATACTTGTATACAGTAGTCGTTAGGGTTTGTCAGAAGCCATTTCGGCACCCTGAAATATCTGACATCCACCAACCAGCACCGAGCCAACTTGGTGGATTACGGCCTAAACCTCCTCGTCACCCAGAGGAGACTCATAGCCCTGCAGTGGGCTTATTACACGGAGTTGTGATGATGATGATGATGAGTAATAAAGCCTCTATATTGGAATAGTAATAGAGTACTTCAGATTGTAGTAGAAGCCGTAAAATCGTCGAAATAAAATATAATCTACAGCTGTTAGAGTCAGTTTTGTCTTCATTGTATCCGTTATTGTTGATTAGCAATGATTTTATTCTTTGACGACCACTTTGGCGATGGGGTAGACAGACAGGATCCTCAGACGCCGGTGATTGCGGGTTCGATTCCCGCACGGAACAACAAAAAAATATGGGTGTTTATCTATTTATGTATTTACATTCTAAGTTCCCTCCTAGTTCGCTACATGATATCCCATAGGACAAGCTATGCTTACTTTGGGGCCATGTAGTTGGTGTGATTGTCTGGGGATTTCATTATTATGAATTTTGTGCAAAACTGATAATTGCTCAGTGAAAACCCTACAGAATTTCCCTATTGTCAAAAAAGTGGTGAAACAAATCGAAAAACGTTCGTAACGATAGTCTAAACACGAGTGAATAAGAAATTGTGAATAGGGTAATTTTAACTTGATTTGTTTATGTCTTTCCTCTTGAAGGTAAAGATTAAAAAAAGTGGTTAAAAAAAATTTAAGCATACATCAACATCTCAATTTCATGCCAAGCTACTTGAACTAGCTTAAAATTAAATTTTAAGTTTCATACAATAGTTTTTTGTGAAAAAAACAAATTGGGCCCTAGTCTGTTTTGAGTAGTTTATAATGGAAAACAACACCTCTCTAAAACACTTTGTGAAGTTAAATAGTCATCTCTATTTATATCAAAATCCAATACCCTCAGAGTGGCTGCAGTTTATTTTTTATCATTCCCTATAAAAAAGAAGAATACTTATCTCTTTTAGTTTAAGTAAAAGATTTAACCCTCCGATAATAGTCTATAAAACACATAAATAATGGCACTGTCCTATAAGACTAAACAGGTAATCGAGTTTTAATCGAATTCTTCAGCAAATCGTAAAGTGTGACGATTTGCTGAAGAAGTTTGACGACCGGCTGGTGTAGCGGTAGCATACATTGCCTTCTATGCCAGAGGTCCTGGGTTCGAATCCCGGCGGCGGCGGATATTTGTGTGATGAACACAGATATTAGTCGTCAAGTCATGGATGTTTATATGTTTATTTAAGTTTATTCTAATAAAAAATATGTATTTATTCAATATGCATGTTAATATATTTCTTAAATATATCAGTTATCTAGTATCCATAACACAAGTTCTTTAAGAAACTTAATTTGGGCTAGATAATGTTGTGTGAGTGTTAGAAATATTTATTTATTTATTATTTGAATAGTACATTGAAATCTACTCCCAACATAGCTCAAGTCGATCACAATATACAACCTTTACGTAGCTATTTACTCCGCTAACACTTAAACGATAGCAAATAAGGCCCTTTATACTTTTCCTCATCATTGAATAGCGGAACTCGAACACCTGAAAAACATGTATTCATCGTCTGATAAAAAGGGTTCCAATATTCAATACTTTTTGAACGCGACGCCATTATAACGCTAAATCGGTCTCAGCCGAATAAAGGTTTTGTTTGAAAAACAGTTTTCATTGGTGAGTTGCTAAGGTGAGTTGTGATGTCTATCGTTATGTAAGTCGGAAATGACGTTAATCGCGATATACCAACATGTAATGAGATTTTAAGGGTTTACGGTTAATTGTAATCGGTACGCTGGACTGGGAGCGAAAGAAAAACATAGAATGTTTAAAATACCAGCTGCTTCTCTTCCCGGGCATACTGTAAAAGTCAGTTAAGGGACAGAGGTTTTATTGGCGTGTTTTGTGGGCGATAGGCTGACCCCCTGTCACTGCAATAGTCTCTATCCATCATTATAATACCTCCTAAGTCAAACGTGACATCAGATGGTCTTATGAGCTCTGGTGTTCTGCCTACCCCATAAGGGATACAGGCGTGAAGTTATGTATGTATAGTATGTAATCGGTATAAAGATAAAAAATGCAATATTTAGGAATTTTTAAATATGCTATTAAAACCGCGTTGCTTTTCGCGGATGCGACACTCGCTTTTGATTCTGCATAAAAACTAATATTTTTATATCCTTGTCAAAACTTTGGCTGAAGTATAAGGTCATCAACATCAACGTAAATCGCTGTAAATATACTCCGTTTTTTCGTAAATATTTAATTTTTCAAAAAAGAAGATATATTCTCCTCTGAAGTATCCTCTATAATTTGAATAAGAATATTCGGTTCATAACTGTCCAAAAAATCACGTAAAAATATACAAAATAAAAACTACACACGAATTCACAACCTCCCTCTTTTGAAAGTCCATTGAAAAGCTATTTTACCACCGGACAACCAGACGCAGACGGAATAGTGGATACGTATACCAAAATGTCAAACAAAACTTCGACAGCTCTTTTTTGGTGCGGTTCGACTAGGTTTTAAAGGAGCTGCCAAGTGTCGAGTGCATAGGTTTCTCATGGATGGACCTGCACCTCCTTAATTCTCATATTCGTCTTACACCAGGTGTCATGGATGATCCTAATTAAGGTGTAAAAAAAAGTTATTTCAGTCGCCTTAAATTGGCTTCACGGAGTAAAATATATCCATCCATACGGTTTCACACGAAGTACGAACAACTGTTTATCCCGAAGCTGTACCTACCCAAGAGTTCAGCTATAAAAGTTTTAAATCCAACTGGCCAGAGTTTCAAATATCTGGTTAGATAGCTTCCTCTTCAACATGATCTTCTACAACTTCAACATTCAATTAATTGTATAAGTGTAGATGTAGATGGAGGCAATCAAATCATTAAGATACTATATGATAAATTACTCTATTAACAACAGCTATAATGTAGCCGCATCCGCCGCGCGACCAAAACTAATGATGGCCGTTAATTAGATAATTAAAGCACAAATCAACTCAAATTCAAATCTGAAATGGAACGCACATTTAATAATTACGTAATTTTTGTTTTACAACCTTTATAAATGGAGGTATTTCTACTTTTAATTACGCAGTAGCTGTTTCACTGTTGTGTTTCTGAAAATTCAGTGAACGCGAGCGAATTCATGTTTTTCTTTAGGTTGGTACCGCGCCTTAGGCCGGTTCTTAAAAATGTTTTCTAAAGCTTTGCAAACGTGCGTGCCAACTAGTAAAATACAACATATAAACAAAGGTTGTGTACTTCACTTTTTTGTTTCTACTTATGCTAGACAACTTTTAGGGATATTTTTGACGAACTTTGAAGTTTAAAATATGATTTAGACTGAGTGAATGCAGTAAGGGTGTTTTCAATTCATGTTTATGTTTCAGTGATCCGAAGTATATTTACAGTTTTTTTGGCAATTTTTTATTAGTAGAACAACTTTAAAAAAATATATGTCTCCTATAATAATGTATGTTGGACTGGGAGTGAAAGAAAAAAATAGAATGTACCAGTGCTTTTCTTCCCGGGCATACTGTAAAAGTCAGTTAGGGGACGGAGATTTTATTGACGTTTTTGTGGGCGATAGGCTAACCCCCTGTCACTGCAGTAGTCTATCTCCATCATGATAATACCTCCAAGTTGAAAACTAGATGGCTAGAAAACCATCTGATATCACGTTTGACCTCTGGTATTCTGCCTACCCCATAAAAGATACAGGCGTGAAGTTATGTAATATAATGTAAAATAATTAAACATATATAAACAATTAACTTTTTTTAATTAAATAATTTGTTTAGCCTAATTTTATCTTGAAACAAGATTAAATTTACGCGGATAAACTCACCAATAGTCAAAAACAAATGGCTTAAAATAAGTAAGAACTAGGTATTACATTTCTACTTCATATCTATTCTGTAATGTTTCTTTAATCTGAAGCAACTGAAAACAGCTAATCCACATAAAAAAATAAAGATTACAGAGCAACTCGTAAAAAGAAATAACGGAAAATAATTATACTATTCCTGGTACACTGCAAAGGGTGAATACTAATAAATAACGAGAGCACAAGGTGTACTGGACCTTCGCCTGAGAGCCCTTTCTCCTTCGACCGGGCTTGGACAAGGGCAGTAAATTTACAAGAAAATATCTCAGGGATTCTATGAAAAGGCTTGATTTAATAGAAACCCTTCAAATGTTGCAGACGGCCTGAGATTTCAATTACAAATGTATTTTATTTGTTTGAATAGAAGCATTTTTAAATACTATTGAGGAAATTATGGATTTTCGGTGTAAAATAAAGTATTTTTGCTAACGTGACATTCGATTGAAATTCGCATAAATTTGTAGGCTTTTGAAAATTCGCTTTTATTGTCGATATATAAAATGAGAATAAAATGAAAATCCCGAAAGCACTTATGGCTAAAAGCTTAAAATCTAGAAAGTTAGCAGACATAAAGTTGTGTGAAGTAAAGGATGCCAAAACAGTTATTTTAAAACGAAATTGAAGTAAATAAGTCTTCTAATGGCAATAATTAATAATTTTTATTTATTTTTATTTTATTTTATTTGGAAAACAAACAGTGATACAATAACATACAAATAACAAGAACAATCACTAAACACAATTTAAATGTTTTCGCATTTAAAAATACTGTTAAAAAATTTTGGTTTTTGATAATTATGATAATATTTTATAAGGATTTAATTAACATCACCAAAAAACTTTAAAATACTTAAACACCTATGTATTTGAGTTAATTTATGTTATTTTTTTAAAGTTATATATTATAATTAAATATATTAGTTACTTTTCTGGCTATTTTTTGAATATTGATTTGATTTAAAGACTATTTTGGTACAAAATTTCTGTAGTTCTAAATGCACGTATAGTTGTCGTAAAATTCTGTGCCTATCTGAAGTTTAATACGCACTTGCAAAATAAAATACCAGCGCACACCGTCGCAAAGTATCTTTAGAAGGCATTTTGCGATAACTGTTATATTTTGGCCTCATTTTTTTTTACTTAAGGGCTCCATTTTATGTAGGTAATTTCTTTTCGTGTCACAAAAATTATATCAGGGAAAACGTGGAAATTAGGCAGTCAATGCACTAAATACTTACAGATATTAAGATATACACATTAAGATATATTAGTTTAGGGGTCATAAACTTCACATAAGATTGTTATTTCTTTTTTTTTCATTCTATTTTAAATTTTCTTAAATTTTAAATAATATGTATTCCACTGACAATTTTATCTTCCTTTCCAAACCAAGATCACAATCTGATCCAAGCAACAAAGAGCCACCAATGTGAAAATATCAGAAGCCTAGCTTGGATTTATAAAGGATTTTCTGGCTCTGAAATTTAATAAAGGTGTCGCTTGCTGCATAGAATAAGTTATATATTACTGCCGGCCGTAGTAAGTCGGTTTATGGCGTAATAAGAGGTGAAAAATGGTACTCTTGACGTGAGCTGGTTAGCGCAGGTTTCGGGGATAAATGGCATTTAATTCAATCTTCGCAGCTGATTCTTGTCTTATTGTCCGTTTTAATTTCACTATCATAATAACCCGAGATAGCGGGGTTGTGTTTCGGATAAATGCACTTTGGCGATGGCGTAAACCTATCTGCCTCAGACGCCAGTGGTTGCGGGGTCGATTCCCGCACGAAATAAGAAAAAAATATCCCGGGTTTATCTATACAAGGTTCATTTGTGGTCACCGGCCAAATTTTTTTTACGCATTGAATATAATTTATAGGAACGATTTTTGCAAAAAAAGTAATATTTCTTTTTACAAAGAAATAAATATATCGGCTAACATATTAAGGAAACCATGGTCATTCTAAATTACCATTGAAATAAAGGCAACTACGCGCTACTACAAAACAGCTTGTAGTACTACGTCGTAGTATTATCGATGAAATGCCGCTTCGTAGTAGGTATGTTCATCAACAGCGACTATTTTTTTTAAAGTTTGTGGTTCCATATTTCTACTTTTTTGTACTGAGCGACGATAAAATAAATATGCAAGTACATTTATATCGTATAAAAGATACTAACAATTAAATTTGGCTGGTGACTACAAATCAACCCAGTATACTTATTTTATACTCTAGGTTTTTATCTTATATCTCATAACAAAAGTTTGCTTACTTTGAGGCCATGTAGTTGTGGCATTTTATTTTATTTTTTTATTCTAATGATACCGAGTGAAACAGCACAAATAATAAGAATGTTTAGTTTTAGCCTTCGGTCGGGACTGCATCATTAATTCTACAACAAAAATGTACAAAAAGCTATCTATTTGAATAAAACTTACTTTATACTCGTACTTTAAAACAGCTTTGTGGATATTTTAAAAACAAAAATAAACAGAGGTAAAATAAACTCTACATTGTTTTAAATAGAGTTAGAGCTCTTTTTTAATACGTAAATCACGCTTCTCAACGAAAAATAAGAAGCGAAATGAAACAAGACGAAAGGCTTTACAAGAGGCAGGACACGCCAACCGTGCTCCCTTATCAAACAAACTTAGAATATTTGCATAAATTAATGCACGATGTTGCCATAAATACCGTTGTCTCGGCAGTTTAATTACGACTGTGTCCCAACAAAGTGTTGCTGCCAGTAAAAATGAACGCTCTCGATTAGGGTTGCCATTTAAAATATGTGACACGAAAATGTGGCAGGAGCTTTATAGCAATTATTTGTATTTGTGGTTGGTAGGGGTTTTACATTAAAAAGTTTTATTTATTTTTTTAGGAATATGTTTTATTTGTGAAATATTTCACTGACCTCTATATTTACCACTGGACTGGCGGCTGTCAAAGTGCTTTTGTGCCCGTTTGATAATCGCCATTTTGGCGCTGTCGGACATAGCGAGCAGTAGCGAGTGTCCGTGGTACTAAAACTAGTCGCTTACACATATGTCACATGTCCTCATTCTTGATAACTTTTATATAATGCTTATAACAATAACAACATAAAATTCGAATTAATATTTAAAAAATATAAAATCACTTAACAATAAGCAAGCACTTCTCTGGCGGCCACTTGCAATATACGTCAAAATTTGTTCTGCGGACACTCGCTACTCGCTAGTGGCGCTTCAAATAGGCACAAAAAAATAGCTGTCAAACTTACGGAACAGCCAGTCCAGTGGTAAATATAGAGGTCAGTGGAAATATTTAGAAATAAAACACAGATTTTATAACAATTTAGGACGGAACTTTAGAAATAGTATATAAAAGGTTGGAGTTGGAACAGCACCACCCAAAGATATATGACGTGGTCTGTAAGAATGAACTGAGAGGTCCCTAACTGTGAAGCTCTGGATGATAACGTTTGAGGAGAAAAAAAATAAGTGCCTAAGGAGAGTACCTACGCCTCATATTATTTTTTAAACATACAAATATTTCAGTTTACCTACATTTTATTCAACTCAACAAAATTGACTTGATAATTTTACATCTGTAACAACTAAATTTAGAGCACCCTGTAAGATATCAATCGCTGGCAATTTTTAAACCGACTTCAAGAAAAGGATGAGGTTCTCCATTCGTCAATATCGATTGAGTGCTTCATTAATAATTTCACTTTTTTAAATACGTATGAACTCGGAGATTGTTTTCCTTGACGACCGTATACTTCAGCTAAAGTTTTGAGGTGAAGTCGGTTTTTTAATGCTCTGCATTCGTTATTACTTGCTAACCTTCCTTTGACCATACTTCTCGACCAACAAAGTTTAACTACCGTATAACAATGTTTTGATTCTTATCTTCTTTCACTTAGAACATATATCAAAATTAACCTTTTTAAGTTATCAAATAGAACAAAGATATAACGTTATTACTTTTACACACGTTTTATACTTGGAGCAGCAAAAGCATGAAGATACTTCACCATGTTCGTACGTGTGCGTATGAAATCATTCAAAAGCTTTAGAGAAAACCGAAGAACTATGTTGGAAAAGACATTGATCCGATGTTGAATATGACTAATGCAGTGAGAAATCTACAGAGAGCACACTCTATATAGCAGAGCGGAGAATTTAATAGACTTTATCGCTACTTCAGAAACCGTTTAGACTAGCTTGACTTGACCAATGTGTTGCGCATTTTATGGTACAAGTAATTTAACCTTTTAAAATATTTCCTACCCAGTAACAATCTTACATATTTTATAGTATTGGAAATGTGTTAGGTGTTAACTGTGTGAAATTAATGCAACTGTAAAAAAAGAGAAACATGTTATAAAACTTCAGAAAAAATAATTTAATATATTCTTCTCGTGAAATTCAGTCAATAATCTTGGAATTTTATTCAAAGGACCTAACTTCGAAAAAAAGTTAGGTGCTGAAATAATTTGACAATTTAAGGTTTTTTTTTTATTATTGACTAAGCCCGCATTTGACTTCAATCTGAATCTTCTCATCTGATCTTAACTATTGCATTGTATAATATAGGGTCTTTCAATAAGTTCGGGTCGATTTCAAAATGGAATAAAACTGTGTGCGTGATATTAACGAAATTATTCTTTTATTTGAAAGACCTATTTATACCATTATGATTTGATTATGACATCATTCAACTGCCTGACGCGTCTGCGAACAGTGGCACAAATCTGAGAGGTCTTTTCAGCAGAATCAAATCGCCTAACTCACAACTCACGTCTGCATGAAATAACCCTACCTTCAAATCGTTCATGCAAAATGTCCATTGTTTTGTGCCGTCTTGCTGGAAACACATGTCATCCACAACCATATGGTTCAAATTCGGCTAAAATAATGATTAAAATGGATCTGCCTAGTGATTGTTGTCTGTTTGCTGAAAATTGGACCTCTCAGATTTGTGCTACTGTTCGAAGACGCGGCGGGCAGTTGCACGATGTCATAATCAAAACGAGATGGCTTGAATAGGTCTTTAAAAAAAAATTATCATTTCGTTAATATCTCACACACAGCCTGTTTTATTCCATTTTGAAATCGACCCGTCCTTATTGGAAGACCCTATATAATCGTACATGCTCTTTGAAACCTACTGTAATTTCGGAAACATCGTATCCGCTTCGCTCAAAGCCTCACAACGCCTTAGATATGTCAACAGAAAGTTCCTTTGAAATTTCTAGAACTTTCCATGCCATAGTCTAGATAGCAGAAGTCCGCTGCGTGACCGAGCTGGCTTGTCGATAAGATCGTAAGTTCCTAACTTTATCGTGCTCGGGAAGTTGCAGGAGTTGCTCTCGTAGTCACCTGGTCGGAAGCTTGAGGGTATTGAGCGATAAACTATGTTGCACTAGATATTGCCTGCGAATTTGTTTGCGTTCAAGTTTTGATTATTATATGTACTTATGTGAGATCTGATATTTTTAAGAGCGATTTTGCGTGTGAGCGATTCAAAATACTTCAAAAAACAGATCCAAGTGTTAAATCGTGAAATGGAATTCCTTCTTGAAACGAATCTATCCCGTAAGAACTAGATTTTTGTGGATCAAAAGTAGCATTTGGGCTATTCCAGACTGTACACTACTTTAGTGTAAAATTTTGTTAAGATCCGTTCACGACATTCTACCATGACTCATGGACAAATATCTGTCGATCCATGCTAACTTTTGCATTTAATTTATAATATTAGAAGGATCAGTAGAATTAATGTAGTTTGGGATAGAGTACTTTAAATTTATTGTTATTTTCGAACCTAAAAATCAATATTTTTCTTGAATTCCTTTCCGTCAAAATACATATTTTTTTAAACAAATTTCATTGCATTTAATAAAACGACAAATGAATGACAGTAATTCTTTTAGAAAGAGTTTTCATCGTGCAAGCTTTTGAAAATATATTTTATTTTATCCATAAAACACATTTTGTTTAACTTAATATAATAAAAATCAAAACGCTTACCTGTAAAAACCTATATTATTTGATTGTACAAATCAAACTTCTTATCATTCGCTTAAAGAACTATCGAAAGGTTTTAATATCGAATTATTTTATATATTTTTTATATATTTATTGGTAAGTTATTTAAGTAAATATAACACAAAATTTAAGTAAGTACAAATATTCTACTAAGGCTGACCTTAATCATTTCATTAAGCATTCACACAAAAGTTAAAGAAGCACACATATTCTTGAACGACTTCGCTCCATTTCTGTCCAAATAAATGACCCACTATGACCCCCAAAATAAACTCCCAGCGCAAGATGTTCTTTATATCTGACAAGCGCGCGTCAATTCTAGAAATGATATTGCTGCTTGAATTATTCAGTATTCTAGAACTCTTGGGTGTCAGTCTTCACTTAAATATAGATTTCATGACAGTATTTTAAGGGGAATTGTCAGCAAATCATTGTGGAAAGTTCTAGTTCGTTCTATAATTTGGGTTTGAAAACGTCGATCCTTATTGAAGGAAAAGTAAAACAAAATCAAGGCACACTTATAGTTTTAAATGCATATATTTTAATCTTAGACGACCGGCTGGTGTAGCGGTAACATAAATTGCCTTCTATGCCAGAGGTCCTGGGTTTGAATACCGGCGGCGGCGGATATTTGTGTGATGAACACAGATATTAGCCGTCAAGTCATGGATGTTTATATGTTTATTTAAGTTTATTCTTATAAAAAATATATATTTATTCAATATGTATGTTTATATATTTCTTAAGTATATCAGTTATCTAGTATCCATAACACAAGTTCTTTAAGAAACTTAATTTGGGCTAGATAATGTTGTGTGAGTGTCAGAAATATTTATTTATTTTATTTTATTCTCTTAGCTTAGTCATAATTGGTTACTAAGCCTACTTTTGACTTAGACCTGAACTTCTGGTAAATGAGGAGGCGGAAGATAGGCGCGTTCAAATTGGAAGTGTTTCTTGATAATATGTTAAAAGAACTTATTATTGCCTAATAAATAGTTTAAATCGACAGATTTATTATCGCTTTGACTACCAATAGGGGTCAATGAGATTCTTCTGAATCGACGCGTGTATATCCAGGGTATACAGGACTGTTATCGGACGAACCATAGACTCTAATTATGATTATTAGACCCTAAATGTAAAACTACAGCGCAAATACTTAAAAGATTGTTTGCCAAAAACAGTACCTTCAAGTATTAACTTTTTTTAAATCTACAAAAATATATGTCTTTTTTCTGACCATGTCCAAACCAACCTTTGATTTCAATCTCTTGTAAAAATCTCGGGCTAAAGATGAAAGAACAAGGATTCAATCAAGACGTAAATGGCGCTTCATAAAATTCTATCGGAACACATCATTATCGTAGCTATTGACATTTACATTTAGGTCTAAATTTATGTAATAATTTCCTTACATATAACACATTACGAAGAAAAAAAAAAATTTACGTAGCAATTAAGATTAGTTATTATTACTATCACTTTAGTTCTAACTTAGGTATGTCATTAATTATCTAAAAGTCACGATAAAACGTTACTTTCACATAGGAAACCCTGTTTTATTGTTTAATTTCCGACCTTCAGTCGCATATACCGCGGAAAGTTTGCAACAAATGATAAATACATGTAATATGACAAGGGGAGGGCCGGTCACCCGACACCCGCGACACCCCGCAGTCGGCATTTTGCCAGAACTTCCGACTAGGAACACAACTTAGACCTGGTTTTCTGAAACTGAGTTACGTGTCTCGTTTTTGTTTTTTTCTGATTAGTGTTGTTACTGGAAAAGTGTGTTGCAAGGCTTGATTTTCTTATTTAGACGCGTGATATATTCACTGAAGTAAATTGAAAATACCCGCCGTGATACTATGCTAAAAACCCGAAAAAATATCTTAAAACTTAACTGTTCTATTTTCAAATGAAATTCCAGTTTGAGGTACATTGGTTGGATAGTTACAGATCCTGTAACAGACACAGCTGACCTAGAAACATTTTAACTGTTTATTAAAGGCCTCGTGAAATCCCGAATGTAGAATATAGATGCACCGGGAGCAAATTTGTGAAACCAGGATGTGGTCAATCTGTGAGAAAAATTTCGTTAAAATTGTTTAGTGATCATTACGTAAGAGAGTAACAACCGAAACCCTTTCGATTTCACACACTTTCAAGTTTATTTAAAGAACAGTGGCAGCAGCGGGCCATCCATGATTTTAGATGATGTTATTTTGTGGCGTTTAACAAACAAAACATATTACTCTATTCGGAATTCATTCTTGAGTAACTCAGTGCAAAAAATATTCATAGACGAACGTGACACGAAAAGATATTGCATTTTGATTATTATGTTTTGTATGTCTTTAGCACAATTCAATTTTTTATTCGAATTTTATTTATTTTAAAAACGCTTCACACTTTGAACCAATGTGTTGAAAATTCGTAAAATAATATTTTATTAAGATAAGTGATGATTAGATTTCTTAGATTATTTCACGTGACTAAGGATCCGTCTTTGCGTGGATCAAGGATATGACTTACATACTAAGTATGTAAGCCATATCTTTCAATTTGCCACCCGTCACCTTCTCGTCACTCGTGACTTCTCTATTTCGTGCTCGTGCCCACGGAGTGTGAAGAGAGACTGACGTTTCATTTTGTTTCAGACACGTGTTGAGTTAAAATGTAAGTAATTAAACTAAAATCCGAAAACAGTTAATAAAGTTACTATGATGTATGAGGAAAAGACGACAATACCAGATGATCAGATATTTTTTAACTATTTGGCAAGTTAGTTAACATTTATTTTTTGTTTTTTTTTGCATTCTATAATGCTTAAATAAAATTTTATAGATAAAAATACTAAATAAATAGCTACCGTGTCCTAAGCTCTGTTGGTAGAGTCCCCGACAGGCATGCGGGATATCTGGGTTCGAGTCCCAGCCGAGATCTATTTTATTTAGTAATTTTATCTATAGTTAACATTTAAAACCTGCAAAGGATGCCTTATAAATAGGTTTCACTATAAATAAATACAGTTAAGGCTACTTCTTCACAACCTTAACGTTCGGGGTAATTTAAGATTCAAAGGGAAATTAAAAGCAGAAGTTAATTTAACTGCCATTTTCCCGATTTATTGACTACTTAAGTACCTGCTTTTATAGAGGAAACTCTTGCTAATTTTATCTTTTTTCTTTCTGTTTCTGTAGGCACGAAAGGTCGTTTTCATAAGGTAACGGACTGTAATAACAGAGAGCTTAGGTTCAAATTTCAATGAAGGGTATATTATGTAACTTCTAAAAAATGAGGAGGTTCTCAATTTGTGTGTATGTTTTTTTGTGTCTTTGTAACTCGATATTTCGGACAATTGTGAATCGATTTTGAAAAGTATTATTTCATATAACAGAAGATACTTCAGAGTTGGTCCCATATAAATTGCATCGAAATTGATTGAGTACATACATACATTCATACACAACTTCACGCCTGCATACCTAATGGGGTAGGCAGAACACCAGAGGTTATAAAACCATCTGATGTCACATTTTACTAATTTCGAGGCGTTATAATGATGGAGAGAGACTATTGCAGTGACAGAGGGTCAGCCTGTCGCCCACAAAAAAACCTCTCATTAAACTTCTGTCCCTTAACTGATTTTTATAGTATGCCCGGGATGAGAAGCAGCTGGCACATTCTATGCTTTTCCTTTGCTCCCAGTCCAGTATGGAAGTACTTCATGGATAATTTCAAACATTGGCGACATTATAATTCAACCAAAGTTTTGACGTGAAGTCGGTTTTTTTAATGCTCTGATTATTATAACTTCTTCCAGAACTATTCCTCAGTAACCGAACACTGAAAAATGGCTTCTGACAAACCGTAACGACTACTGAATACAAGTATACAGCACCGGGACCGACTGCTTAACGTGCCCTCCGAAGCACGGAAGTCATCGTGAGAAATTAAATGATCGGCGGATTACCGACCCCGCCGAACGTCGCTTAACTTGCGATATTGTTTGAAATGCACAGACTACGGCGCCACAACGACTTCCACATCTACCTACTATTATTTAATCCTATTAGTATTTCTATAATAAAGAATTAAAATAAAATAAATATTCATAATCACATCTAATAATGTCTAGGTAAATTTATACTTTTATTTACGTACCGACGTTTATTTTTCGTTGATTGAAACTGTTCTGAGTGGGTCATTCATGTTAACAATATGAAGTCCAATCAAGCGCCCATACGCCGCCGTCTCCCGAGCTTTGGAGACTTGTCTTTGTGTGACGAGAATTGACCCGAAATCTATCAACGATAAGCCAATGCTGGTTAATGAAATTTAGCATTTCTATGACGCTGAAAAAGGTTGCTTTTCATTTACGGAAACTGGCGGAAGATGACTCTTCAAATTGTTTTTTTTTTCTTTTAATGGTAAGTTGTTATTTTTATTGTTAAATTATAAAAATCTTAGGCTGTTTTCAGATTATTTTGTTGTAAGTGATCATTTTAGGTTGTCGTTTTCTTTTCAAGTAATAGGTGGATAAGGTTTTTGGATAAGGCTTTGAATGTAACTACTTTAGCACTGTGATGATTTATTGGATTTCTGAAATTTACATCAACCATACTTTACGTTTACAACATTGGTTTTGAATTTAAATCAGCCACAAAGTTCAGGTAAAACGAATTTTCAGCCATGAAAATACAGAAAATACCTAAGTTTTCCATATAAACACTCAATATAAAATTAAATAGGTTCTATATTTCTCACACTTGCCAGGCTTGGACGTGGTCGTAATATGAACAGATGACGGCACTAGTTCGATCGTAGCACTCATATATCACGGCATTTGCTGTCTAGAAACTTGCTTTGCTCCTGATGTATGGAGCTTTCACTGTGGCGACCGATTCCAGAAATGGAGTACGTGAATCAAATAGGTTTTCGTTTAAAAAATATTAAAAGGAGAAATACGTTGGAATTAAACATGGAAGATTTTAAAGCTATATGTATATACAAGGTGTTCCGCTTGATTTCCAATAACTTTGAGATTTTGTTCCTTACTAAAAAATTATACTTTTTGCCAAAGAATATGTGGTTCAACAGTGCATACTTCCCAAGATATCATCAATCTTAATATAATAAGTTCATAAATTATCACAATGTAATACATCATTATTTTTTTCAGTATTAATAATTAACTTAAAAATGTTAATGATGTATATTTAGGTACTAATCTTCAAATCTATTCTGGCAACAGAAAAATATATAAGAAACTATGTGCCCAAGTTTTTGCGTGAATGAGTAAAAAACGTCCATACATACACACTTTCACTTTAATCATATTAGATACTAGATAAAAATCATAAAATCCCGATTTGGTCACGACATAGATACAAAGATAAAAATACATACAAAACAAAATATCGGTACATTACTATCTACGAATGTGTTCTACTATGAAGTTTTACATTATCATAAACTTGTGTGGGTAAACATTGTATGTATTGTACGAACATTAAATTTTACATTCATACACTACTCATATACACACTAATATGCATTACTAGGTATAAACTCATATTAGGCTTGCCAAAAACACTACACGTACACAGTCATGTGTATCAGTTTTTTACTACACTATTAGTTTTTTTGTGTCTTTGTTACACGATATTTCAGATATATTTTAAAATTCTTAATTCATATGATAGAGGATACTTCATAGTTGGTCCCATATAAATTTCATCGAAATCGGTTGGGTACTTCATTGAAAATTTCAAATTTTTAAAACAATATGTATGATTTCGGAGAATGGTTACGTGGATGACATTATTAGTCGGCCAAAGTGCTGACGTGAAGTCGGTTTTTTTAATGCACTGCATTCGTTGATTATGCCAGATAAAAGTTATGTAAATAATAAATTAATACTAGACAGAAATGGAGTACGTGAATCAAATAGGTTTTCGTCTCAAAAATATAAGAAGTTTATTGTCATTCTACGTTATTGTAGAATCGTAAAACAACTTTATTCCGCCGAGTAATACTATATTCGCCATTTTAATAACTTTTATCCGACGATTGAAAAATCAAGCCTTATTAATTTCTAAATCATTTCAGGTTAAAGTGTTTCATCTAAACCGGTTCTTTTATCCGGACGTAAACGCTCGACTAAAGCCTATTCCCTCAACTTATAATATTGACGTAGTACAAATAATATCAGCCAAGTTCTATATTAATACTTGTTTTAAGGGTTCGATACCCTTCCGGTTCTTGTCTGCCAATCTGTCTATCGTCCGTGTAAATATAGATCGTATCTAAATAACGTCTGTCATTGCCCAATCCGTATCTTAAAAAGTATTACAGTTATATATTTGCGTTTTTAGACGTGTAGTGCGCAGAATGTTACATTACTAGTTCCATTACAGCAATCTGTACGCACCAATAGACTTGGAAATAGTTTTGAGAAGTACTAAACCTAATTATTAATTATATATTTATGAATAATCAACCAATGCAGAGCATTAAAAAACCGACTTCACGTCAAAACTTTGGCTGAGTTACGAGTATAATGTCATCAACGTAAACATTCTCCAAAATCATACACATTTTTAAAAAAATTTGAAATTTTCAATGAACTACTTAACCGATTTCGATGTAATTTATATGGGACCAACTATGAAGTATCCTCTATCATATAAAACATTCATAAATGTCCGAAATATCGTCTGTATGTTTTTATCCGAATAGGTTGGTAGTATTATTCTATCAAGATAGTTTTGAGACCCAGCTCATCTCAGCCTGAAATCAGGTGATACATCAGTAATAAACATCGAGTTATTAACGACCTTCCCAAAACAATCCTTGTATCAGACAAACTCGTAAGCCAGCACTGAATTACAGCACAATTTCCTGCAATCATCCTGTGCATAGTCACATACAGTCACGTGCAATAAGATGTATACACTCCGCAACTTCTTCGGTTTTAATAAGGTTCAACTTCGAATGACAATGTATACTTCTTATTGCACCTGACTTTACACAAATAAGTTAACATGCCATCATTTTCATAAGGTCGTATTTTTTTTAAAGAATAGAATAGCAGAACATTTATTGACGGACACAACACATAACAATAATTGGAACATAGAAATGGAAATACAGATAAAAGACAATTTTAACACAATCACAAAGTACACAGGTAGATAATAAGACAAAAATAAAATAATTTGATACAGCAGTGTAAAGAGGATAAGTTAAATTTACAACAATTATTGGCATTGCTGAGCCAGCCAAAAGGCTGACGACTCGTCATATGTCACGACTTGTGTCGCAACGATGATATTCTGTCGTGACTTATAAAGCTGCCCCAAATTAAGCTTATATGGTATGATCGTATTATTTCATACAAGTGTTATCTAGGGCGTTATATTATGTATATCTTATTGTAGCTGGTTGTACAGGCATCCGGCAGTGTTGTAATTAATGGTATTGGATTTATGCTCGCGGCTGTTTGCTTAGCGATCGAACGGTGTGATTTACCGACGACCCTTTGTATACAGGGTGAGTGATAATTTGTTTTATTATTTCGATGAATTTTTTACGATAAAGTCTGGAGAAAATAAACAAGGAATAGTAGGAATATGGCTGTAATAATGTGTAGGTTAAATTAGATTTAGGTGTATATTGCAGAACACATTATGCAAGATTATTAATTTTTCATGTGATCTCAATGATAGCATTAAGTTTGAAATAAGTATCTGTGCGTCTGTCTTTGGCATCGCAACTGCCAATCAGTTGAACCGATTTAAGTGGGTTTTTTAATCGAATGTCTCGAGATTGTGCTAAGCTTTATTTGACCGAAATCAAAGCATTCAAGTTTCATTGGAACAAGTGACAAGAACTTAAAGCCAAAATTTGTTTAGTTTTCGTAGCATCCCGTAGCATTTCCGTAGCTAGTTTTAATTGAACACATTTTTTTTCCAATTGAATAAGTAACATAAATAAAATAAATAGAAAACAATAAAGTTTTTCGGAACCTAGAACAAAACTAATGGAAAAAACACCTTTTCGAAAAGCTTCGTGAAAACTTAGTATAAAAATATTCAATCTTTAAAAGGTATTTCTATCTATCCTATACCTAAGTGTCGAGAATAATCAACTATAGGCATTATAATATATTCTGAGTTGTCAACAAAATAGCCAGCTGATTCTCTTCCCGGGCATACTGTAAAAGTCAGTCAAGGGACAGAGGTTTTAAAGGCGTTTTTGTGAGCGATTGGCTGACCCCCTGTCACTACAAAAGTCACTCTCCATCTTTTTTATACCTCCAAATTTGTCAAACGTGAAATCAGATGGTCTTTTAACCTCTGATGTTCTGCCTACCCACAGGTGACGTTGTATGTCAACAAAATATAATTATTTAAGTCTCATTGAATTTAAAGGCATTAAGTCTACTAGACCCACAACGTTTGCCGAGGAACTCCTTTTTAAATAGCTGTGGAGACATACTTAATCTTATATAGATGTCATGAAACAAATATAGTTCTATCTTTCTTTCTCTTTTGAGAAAACAAATTACGTTGGTATCGTCATAATACCTTAAGGCTTAATCCCACGATCCATCCAATTTAATCATCGTTTAAGTAACACGAAACACATGAAACGCTCACATTTGACATTCGGAAAATACATTGAATCCTTTTCCAACTGACAGAAATAGAATTGAAATACAGTTACGTATAGAAATACTTACACACATCGCCATCACTCCTAAAAGGGTTTAATTTAGCATCAAGCTGTATAAACAGGGTAACTTGCAAGTTGTTTATAACTTAGATACATAGCTTGAATAACAAACATTCAAAACTTGATTGGTAGGTATATTAACAGTTGAGTAAAGGATATGTTTGTTTGTAATTTGTAAATTACAAACAAGTTGCCGTGTATATTAATCAAATTCAGCATGTCATATATCAATACGAATATCATAAAGAGAAGACATAATAATATCGTATGTTTTTTTTTGTATATTTACATACATACATTACTTCACGCCTGTATGCCTTAGGTATGGGTTAGGCAATATTCCAGAGGTTTTTGAGGTAGGCAGAAAACATCTGATGTTACGTTTGACACATTTGAAAGAATTATAAAGATATAAAGAGACTATTGTAGTGACAGGAGTCAGGCTATCGCCCACAAAATTCCAAGAAAACCTGTACCTTAACTGACTTTAATAGTGTGCCCGAGAAGACAAGCAGATGGCATTTGTATGTTTTTCTTTCGCTCCCAGTCCAGTTCTTTATGTATTTGCATCGAATAAATTGAATTACCACGAGACTGATTTTGAAAGCTCTTTCATTGTTAGAAAACTAGGATAAATAAAGACACACGTTCATTTAGAAATTCCCACAAGCTTATGAGATACGTAAAATGTAAAACTATAGCATAGACTCATTTCCTTCTTTACTCTTAGATCTGAATAAGAGACGACCTTTCAGACCAGATGAGTATCTGTTAACTGTTTATTACATACATACAAAACTACACGCCTGTATCCTTTATGGAGTAGGCAGAACACCAGAGCATATAACGCCATCTGATGTCACGTTTGACAAATTGGAGGTATTATTATGATGGAGAGAGACTATTGCAGTGACAGGGGGTCAGCATATCGTCCGCAAAAACGCCAATATAACCTCTGTCTCTTAACTAACTTTTACAGTATGCCCGGGAAGAGAAGCAGCTGGTACATTATATGTTTTTCTTTTGCTCCTAGTCCAGCACGGAAGCGAACTGTTTATTAAGAATATTATTATACTAGATGGGCCAGGAAATTTTCAGTTAACTTACGCTCAATATATTAATTGACTAGCTGTTGCGCGCGGTTTTACCCGCGCAATTTCGATTCCCGCGGGATTTTCGGGATAAAAAGTAGCCTATACGGATTCGGAAGAATCCCTCTAAGTAATGGTAAAAGAAATTTTGAAATCGGTCCAGTAGTTTTTGAGCCTATTCAATACAAAAATACAAAGGTTTCCTCTTTATAATATTAGTATAGGTAGGTTGCATTTGATATAAATTATATTTATCCAATAAACAAATGGGTGAACGTCGTCTCTATTACATATTTTAGACTATAACTAAATTTTCAACTCAAGATTTTTTCATACAGAATACAATTAATCTGGATTTTGTTTGTCATGGCAACTCTAATGTAACCTTTTAACATTACGTTACATAACTTCACGCCCGAATCCCTTATCGGGTAGGCAGAACACAAGAGGTTATAAAACCATCTGATGTCACGTTAGACAAATTTAGAGGCATTACAGTAGTGGAGAGATACTATTGCAGTGACAGGGGGTCAGCCTATCGCCCACAAAAAAATCGTTGCAATAAAACCTTTGCCCCTTAACTAACTTTTACAGTATGCCCGGGAAGAGAAGCAGCTGGCACATTCTATGTTTTTGCATGGAAGGATCGCGTGTATTAACTTTGAAAATGAAGATTTGATAATAAAAATCCGTTGTTAATGTGTTTGTTTGTCAATTTGAATCTCTGGATAGTAAACTATTCACTCACAATCGACGGAGTTATCAAAGCTAAATTGTGTTTATAAAACAGATACTTCACATACCTTTCTCATCTCCATTCAATATTTCCAATTCAGTAATGGTTCTTGTAGTTAGAGTAGTGAATTAACATACCTGTAACAAAATAAAAAAGATTATTATCACAAAGTAATGAGAGCTTTGCGATATTTAAATTAATTTCAAATCGCCCTTGAAGCTCGTACAAAATTCGATACAAAAGTTCGTGTCATTAACTAAACTTATCACACTTATTAACAACTCAAAATAATCGAAGTTTTTTAATAATAGCAGGTACTTATATTCTACCTCATCGTCACTTGCCATCGTGAGATAAACCATTTATTCACGTGACAATGAGGTAGGGTCGCTGATTGCGAATCGTAAATCGCTACCAAATTTTTTTTTGTTTTTCCGCCAAAGAAAGTATTTGGCATCCACTAAAGCAAACTCTAGTAGGAGGAGGATGGATCCTGTTACGGACGAAAGGGAATTCTAAAGCGCTGCTAGCCCCGAAGGCTTACATGTATAAATTACCCTAACAGTGTGGAGACCGCAAGAGCGGCCACGAGACTTCTCAGAACGCCTGAGTATACCCAATAAACATCCCCCTTTAATGATCCGCCTTGGTGTAGGCCACTGATCATAATCGAAGCGACAGCCAATCGGTAGATCGGAAAGTTTTATTTTTGTTATTTGTTGTCTTCTAACAGTTCCTAATTTAAAGGTTATAAAGGTTTACAAAAGTAAATTTAAATCATAACTTACAGCGTGTTGCTTTTTTTGAAAAACTAGTCCATTGCTGGTATCTATTGGTTAAAAAATAATGAACGTGCATTTGAAGTTAAAATTATTAACATCTTTTGTTGGCTGGCATTGCTTTTTAGATACACATGAAGTTCAAATACTTACTTATCAGGAGGCGAAAAAAGTTATACTTACTGGCTTTTAAGTAAATGTATAATGTAAAAGGGACGAAGTCCACCCACAGTATGGTACGATGAGGAAAATCTTTTTTTAGATTGACAAAATAAGGACAATGAGGTGCTAAATACTGATTTATTATACTGACCAAACAAAGAATTATCACACATGTAATAATTACTTAAGTCTTCCTACAGTCGAATCACATTAATGCTACCAATATTTATAGCATAAAAGTTTCTAACGCTAAACTGGCAGATTCAGTTGAAATTTCGCAAACAGCCTTAGGATCCTAGGATCTCATATTACCAAGTCGTTGCATCGGGTTGAACGCGGTTGAAAACAGCAAATTTCAAACGATTTTGCACCCTATCCTCATAATGACCACCGCCTGAAATTATACCACCAGTGACAAAGATAAAAAGGTAGATTTTTTCTTGATAAAATTTTCACTACTAGTCATTTTATCCGTAATTTCGTAATTTCCAAGTTAAGACCAAGTCTACATAGAATACATGATCCCACTCCTTGGCAACCACCCAAAACTGATAAGGCTTAGGTACATATAAGCTACCCTAGACGTGACCAGTAAAGCAGCTGAGAAGGTCTAAATAGACATGTAATGTCTGCCCAGGAACAATCAAGGCTTTTTTTTATAGTTACAGTTATTGAGCGACTCATTTTGTCATAAAGGACAAAGCCAATTAATGTTACATTAGAGAAGAGAAAGAAATCCTGTATTAACTGAATAATTTTTGGTCTCATATTGTATATATTTAAAGATTATTTTAATCAATTTTGGTATTGAAGGTCGTTAATTATAATAATTTTAATAGTAGGTACTGCCTTAAATTTTCACTATCAATAAATAATTTTGTTTTTAATGTCTTGCATACTCATCTCGACGAATCAAGACTTCTTTTTATTAATTAACCGAGAGTTGCCTTGAAGATATCGCTTTGAAATGATAAAGCAAACAAAATTGTATTACAATATTATGCTTTTTCGAAATTTTGCGAATATAAACTCTGGCTTTTTGCAGATCAGGCTTTTCTCTGAGGGAAAATTTAGCTTAATAGACCTTTAAGCTGGCTAATTATTTTACGGATACAACACTGAGCCGAGGCGAGGGTGCCTTTTTCGTTTAGTAAACATTTTTTCTTAAATGGCAAGCCACTCATAAAATAAAGAAGAAAATACCAACTGTTTTTACAAGACAATTTTCATACAGATATTAAATCGTATTAACATTAAATATAACAATAATAAATTTTATCTGTATGTGTTTGCCTCAACGCAATTAAAAACTTTAGTCACGACTTTTTATACGAAAATATTGATATCTACAATAGTAAAGATAATTCATTGATTTTTAAACGAGTAAAATAACCAGATTATTAAAATTATATCCATACATCATATTTCAACGCATTAATTAAACTTCTACATAGTTAAAAGTTTGCCTGTGTTCCGAAATGTGCTCTCATACTGCTTATGCTTTCATTGAACGTTACTTTTGAACATCGTTGGAAATTGTTTGACCTTTATGCGCGAATCGGAACACTATGATGTAAGCAGGTTTCGTTTAAATTTAGAATGTGTGAATAAATAATGCAAGACAGCTCCGTCTTGACGTAGACTTAGCACAGATTGTGATTTTATTCTACTATCGACCCGGCTTTGTATGGAAAGCTGAGTAAACCTTACCAATCGGCATGATTTCTTTCAATATTTTTAACAATCATTGTCATTGAAATAAAAAAACTATAATGAATTATAATATTATAATTATAATAATAATTTCATTGACAACCGGCTGGTGTAGGAGTAACGTACATTGCCTTCTATGCCAGAGGTCCAGGGTTCGAATCCCGGCGTCGACGGATATTTGTGTGATGAACACAGATATTAGTCGTCAAGTCATGGACGTTTATATGTTTATTTAAGTTTATTCTAATGAAAAATATGTATTTATTCAATATGTATGTTTATATATTTCTTAAGTATATCAGTTAACTATTATCCATAACACAAGTTCTTTAAGAAACTTAATTTGGGCTAGCTAATGTGGTGTGAGTGCCAGAAAGATTTATTTATTTATTTATTATTATTATTAATTTAATACCTTAGCATACAATATACAAAACAAACTTTATGATTTATTTGTACATACAAACAGGATGAACTGAAATCCATAATAGGTCAAGCCTGAGCTATGGATAATAGAAATACACAAGCATATATGACAAAATCTATACATATAATAAAATGGTAGGAAAGTCAAAACTGTACATTGAATATTTTTTTAAAAGAATACTTGGGGTATGATCTACAATCGAAACAGAAACAAAAAATATAGTTTTTAGAATTTTTGTCTGTTTGTCTGTTTATCTGTTTGTCTTTCCGGGATAAACTCAAAAAGTACTGCATGGATTTACTTCAAATTTGGCATGAAGATAGTTAAGAAGTCGGGTCAACATATAGGCTACATATTATCACGCTAGCAGTGTTATAATCGTAGGTGCGTTTGGTGCTGCATAGCGTTCACGCAGACGACGTTACATTTAATTTGCAAGTATTTGGTGAGAAGATAAATGTTCTTCGGGTAGATATTTGTATGAGAAAAAATTAAAGTTAGTTTACCCTATGGGAATTATGCACCGAATATACACCGAAGCCTTACTTACGAATCACGCTATCCATTGTTAAAAACTTTATGTAAATCCATTCATTACTTTTTGAGATTATCCTGATAGGACAGATAGATGCGGAGTGAGAACTATACTGTACACTATTTCTGAAAAGATGAGTGCTGTTGCTGTTGAGTTTCTTGTCGCTTCTTCCCAACAGATCGTATATTTGATTTGTAAATCCTGTGACTCATTTCGAATATATTTAAAAGTACCTATGAAACAGCGAATATTTTGACTGACTTTTTATATACCTAGTAAAATTATATAGTGAAAAAGTTCTATTTTTCGCTTCTAATGAACAAACTCGAAATCCCGATTAGAAAACGTATGGTAAGCATTATCTAGAGGTAAAAAAGGATATATTTTCTGTAGCCACACGAGTGAAACCGCATATACACCATGAAGTTATGCAAAAGACAATTACTTTCAGAATCTGCTGTCTCTGGATTTTGGCGCGAAACATCCCCGACTATTCGGTTTATTGTTGAAAACTTTCGTGAAGGGTGTCTTTGTAGGATCTTATAAATCACAAGATTTATAGGACCAGTTAGGCGATTTGTATACAGATAGTTAATGCTGCGAGATAATTAATTGGTTTATATGGATATAGAGTCGTTTAACGGTGTATGATAATAATAACCTTAAGAGAGTTTTAGGTTTTATTATAGCAAATAAAAATGGTCTTATTAAGCGCCCTTTTCACTTTCACCTTACCTTTTATTGGTACCTCTAGTTTTACTTAGTTAAAAAAAAACTTTTTTTAATGGAAATAAACAAATTGATGAATGAGACAATCATCGGCAAGATTTACATTGATTTTGTTATACACAAGATATTTTCTCGTAAATGTCATGCACAATAGATTTCTATACCTATCAATATCATAATTTCTAAATCAACTTTTTTCTTACAAAAAAATTGGATTTTGATTATCATGGCAAAGGTCCACTTAAAGTGCTTACAAACATGAATTTGAGAAAAATAGACCGTCTATAATTTTAAAATCTATAGATACTCTATTTTTATGAACCAAGTTAAAAATCTTCACAACAAATGGTTCCAACAATAAATATTTCACGCCACTCTGAGTTAAAGATCCCTGCGAGCATTATCTGAATTTCTGCGGAAACTACGAATGGAGTTGCTACATTTCCACAGAAACGTTGTGGTTTATTTTCTCGAGTAGCAGAGCTGGCGTAAACACGTAACAATAGCCGCAGTTCTTTAGTTTTAGAGATTTGAGAAAAAATAAACTGTTATAGAAAATTCAATGGCTTGAATTAAATAGATTTTAAAATTAGAAATATCAGCTTATATCTGCCCAGGCATTTACTCATAAATAGGTAACAAATATTCATCATCAAACCCACAATCTTTTACGTTAATAATATGAATAGGATTTACATTAATCTATTAAAAAAAAAACATTTCACAAAAACGTTAAGCTACTGTTTAACTAAACTCAATTTGAACTTCAAAAACCTATTCACGTTAATCGATTCAAAAAAACGAAGAGTACAGGTACCATCAAAAGTGCAATTTAAACTCACTATTCACTAGCCTCCTATCAAAAGGGCAATTTGCAAAAGGGACCAATAAAACTCCTCTTGCCACTCCACTGATAGGAATGGCAACACAATGAACGTCAGAGGAGCATCCCGGAAAAGGGAATAAAACCTCATAAAACGGCCCGACTCCTTGTTTTAGAGCGTGTCAGAGTACAGAGGGAAATTTCCCTGCGTTTTTAAAAAAGGCTAATAAAATGAAACGTATCTCTTAAACGTAGAAGCCAATGATTTGTTTTCGTCGCTTCATTTGAAATCGCTCTTTAAGGTTTTATATCAGCTTATATCTGCGGCTTCATTATTTACTAGCAGCCGTCATCGGTTTTACTCGTATTATTTAAAATTCAAAAGACAGCAATACGTCAAATAAATTCGCAACCTGGCTCCACGATTAAAATTAAATTTAAGATGTTTTGTTTTTGAAACATGATTTATTTATTTATTAACACTTTATTGTATGCCATAAAATTGTATGAAAAAGGAAATATATAATAACAATTTTGAAATACAATTAGCGGTCCTATCTCTACCAGACAACCATGAATATTTCACCAAATAATAGACCACACAGTGTAAACGCTAATAGGTGTACCAACAAGTACTGACGCAGAAGTTTCCAAATTTAAAAACAAACTGAGGTTACATAACTGGCCAGTACGTATTCATTTTACGGCTTCATGGGAAAATCCTGGTATGTTTTTCTGCAAAATCAGTAAATATTAAAAAAAATATTAGCTTTTCTCGTGAAATACCAGGAAATCATAAATCATCAGAAAGCTCAGTTAACTCCCAAAAAGGACAGGCGAACATTCAATGCGTTCATGCGATATAGGCATTTTGATTGTAAAACTTCTCGCGACACTAAGATTAATAAATTCGCCATTTTATTTCCTCATGGAAATAATAATATTTCTATTTGTTCTAATCTTCAATAAATTTAAAGTGGAGTTTTCACGATGCATAATTTGAAGTAAAACACTTTTTAATCCGATTGATCGCGTATTATTTTTATTTTACATTTTAACTTGACTTTGCAGACCCCGTGGTCACGAGGGACTGGCTCAAATTAATATAAATTATACCTGACAAATTCGGTCAAAAAATGTCTTATTTCAAATCGTTTTAATTGAAAAAGTCGCTTGAAAACTGAAAGCAATATTATCTTTACAGATGTTTAGATCAAACATTTTATATTAAATAAATAGTTATATTTGTCGAAGCTTTGACGATGCATAACATATAATAAGTAAAGTACTTTTAGTTACGATTTTTTTCTATCCAAATTATTTATTTCCTGTGATACACTCCTCACTCTGTAAATATTCCGAAAAGTTAAGTTAATATGTGAAAACTGTACTGTTTTAAATTACTTATTAAAGAAACTTTGTGAATATTATAATAAAATGTGTTACATAAACTTCAACTACGCAGCTTCAAAATAAACTTAAATGTGCGTGTGTTCTGTTGTCTAAACTAAGGATATAAAAACAAGCTTACTACTTTTTTTATTTATTAACACTTTTTATTAAATAAAAGGATTTTCACTCACAGTCTAACAAGGATAAAACGAAACGTATCAAGAGAAAAGGATAAAGATGTAGTTAAATTAAGAATCCTGTGAACCGAACGAACCAAGGACGACGCGGCGCCAGTAAGGTGAAAGCCAAAAACTATAAGCATTTTTTTATAAGATTTTTTTTTTTCATTTGCTTATAAAAAACTACATATATTTTGAAAAGGGAACGTCTGTATTTCTGTATATTTGGGGTAATATTCGGAGTTACTGAATAGATTTCTGTATGGTTTCCACTAGTTTGCGAACAGTTGTCGGGGTCACTGTATGATAGATTGTATAAAAGTCAATTTATTACGGATGGTGTCAAGAACGTCAGAGAAAATATTGTTTTGAATATACTTCAACTGCAAATACACTAATATCTTACAGCCAAACTGCAGCCGAGCTGAGTCGGGTGGGTACTACACCTAGTTCCTTATACAGGGTGACTAATGACAAATTTTAGATATCGAAGGAGAGCACTCTGTACTCGATTCTGTTCATAATTATGTGATAACAGTAGATTCTGAATTTTTTACTAGAACTCCCTATAAATAAATGTTTTGTTACTACTTACTTTAATTACGCCTAGTCAATCGCGGCACGTGACCAGGCACCCAGATCGCTGCCAACGCTAGTGTAACCGTGCGTTGCGTAATCAACTTTTTAACTTTCGGTTAAGTTTACTTAGTAAATAATTAACATTTATTTGTTGCTATATTTTCTCTTCTCATATATCATGATCTCAAACTACCAAGTCCTCGAATTTCAAAAGTGACCCACCAGTCACCGTGTATAAAGAAACATACACACTGGGCCGTATTCGACATTCACTCTCTAATGGTCTAATTTATGTCAAACTTAGAGCCTTCAAAATCAGTTTTTTGGCAAATGTCAAGATTAACGTCACCGAATTTAAAAAATAAAATAAAAAAAATATCCCCACACAATCACATCAACCACATGGCCCCAAAGTAAGCATAGCTTGTGTTATGGGATACCATGCAGCTAACTAGGGGGGAACCTAGATTATAAATAAATAAATAGGTTTTATAGATAAATAGAATAGAATACATAAATAGAATTTGACGTAAGAGACGCCTAAAATTACAGATTGTAATATTGAATTGAGCTCATTGTTGCAAATAAATAATAAATTCATTTATCAAGTCATTTATTCCGAACTTTATCGGTAACGTATCCATTATACACGTAAAGTTAATGTCTATAATAAAATATAAAACAAATGCGCGTGTAATCACTATCGGGGTCTTTTATGGGTTTCTTGCCGAAGTTACAAGATTACTTTTGGGATAAAATACGCAGTTTTTATCTGGATTACAGAAAAAGGGCAAAGGTAGGGTTTTATGAGAAATGCTATTTTATTTCGTTTTCGCTTAACTGATTTCAAATACGGTTTACGCTTCTATATAATAAAAGCTTTTATTTTTAAACTGACGGTTATATGCTCAGTTTATTTATTTAAATGGATAATTATGAAAACTTAGCAACATGAGAGTAAAAGAGCTGAAATGTTGTGATGCTATCTTGATAAATAACACAATAAAAGAAAAACAAACAAATTTTTGCTTCCTCTGTTATTTATAACTCTGTAATATGTAAGTCACCCCGCAACCCCGCGCCCCGCTGCACGTAGCCTGACGCAAGGTGCGTGGCATCAGTGTAAATAGAGTGACGCCAGTTTAGAGACAATAAATATTTTTTTGTATTGGAAAACTTAGATTTTTAAAATGATTAATTCGTAAAAAGTTGTAGAACAAATGTTGTTGAGATAGATGTGGAGAGGCAGCCTGCATGAGTTGATACGCTAATTAAAATTACCCTGTATATAAAAACGCATTAATAAGCTAGTCATGTAAGGTGACTTATTGAAGTGACACTACCTTGATAGTAGGTCCCTTTCACGGTCTATTTCGGTATGGACCAGCTTCATGCATTCAAAAAGTCAGTCGCAATATAGCGCCGATACCGCGGTATGGAGAGTTCGCTGTTTCATACCAGAGGGGTTTCCTACCAGTGATATGAATCGCCGAATAGCGTTTTTACCTAATAACGTTTTTTTATACCAGTATCTTTTTAAACATGTCATCTTCGACCTCATACTCACTTCCATTTTGGTGAAATTAAGGTCGAACACGGAATTAGTCTCCGTCAAAATAAATAGTTGAGCAATCAGGAAAAAACTTACCCATATATTTTAAACAGCTGATATTTATGACAAATTAATAACAAATTGAATACTCTATTTTTTCAACGACGAAAGCTTGTCGTTTATAATAATAGACGAGTATAATCTACAAGCAATTTGACTTCAAATATAGAGTAGACTGATTAACACGAAGACTAACCCACTAACTAACTATCTTTCTTTCAAGACTTCTGTTTTAACTAGAACCAGTCACGCAAAGGTTGAGAGATATTTGAAGTTCGTGTGGACAGCTTGGACTCATTAATTGGCCCTACCTACTAAAAATAACGCTTTCCGAAACTATTTTCGAACGTAGACGTATGACATTTCTCGACAGTTACCCTAATAAGATTTCTAAGTAAAGGGTAAATCAAATGCCCCATGGCCACTCGCCAACGCACGAGACACGAAAGCCCTAGATTGAGCTATCAATATTGTCAATCATTCATGAATTTTTAAGGTTTCCCCTTGATTATACGTACTTTACGTAAACGTAGCTGGAACTTTTTTTTTTGTAACGTGTAAACTGTGCTTTTGTACGTTATTGTGCAATTGTTTTCAATTTGAAATGCAAACACCGTTTTAATCCCGAGGGAAAGCGCTAAATCCGATTTCTAAAGCTTACGAACTCCCAAATTTCAATTAAAAACGAAATTTCCTAGCGTCCTTGTGCCAACCAACAATTGTTCAACGAAGACGAAGTTATGTCAATGAGAAAACAACAATGAAATAAGAGTTGGATGATTTATAATGCTTAATGCATTCTGGCAGGGTACTACTGAGAAGAGTCTGTTCTTTTATTGACGTCCTCCGTGGCGCAGTGGTCTAAGGGTGTTAGGAAGGAAGTCGATCGGATTTTTTGGCATATTAAAAAGTATCGATCGACGATTTGACGACCACTTTGGCGTTGGGGTAAAACTAGCTGCATCAGACGCCAGTGGTTGCGGGTTCGATCCCCGCACGGAAACAGAAAAAAAAAATGTTCCGTGTCGGGGTCTATTATGTATTTATATTCTAGGTTTCCCCTAGTTCGCTATTTGGTATCCCATAACACAAGCTATGCTTACTTTGGGGCCATGTAGTTGGTGTGATTGTCTGGGGATTTTATATATTTTTTTATTTTCCGTCGACTGTTTCATTTTTCCGTCGATCGATTGTCATGGTACCACCTGAAGCTACTGCCAACGCTTTCCACAGTGAAGAAGAAAATATAATGTTCCGTCTGGGTGTTTATCTATTTATGTATATTCTAGGTTCCCCCAGTTAACTACGTGGTATCACAAACGACAAGCTTTGCTTAGTTTGGAGCCATGTAGTTGGTGTGATTTTTTATACACCAGGCCACTTATTGATAACGGTATAGTAAGTAACGATACGGGTAAACGAGGTCAAACGCAGGTCATCGATAAGAATTTTCTTTTATGGCCTCAAGAGCCTTTAACCTTCAAGCTTTTGATACAGGAAGAGGGTTAGCGTGAATATAAGTGTGTACACTATATTCGCATCACAGAAAGTCCTTTACAAAACTGCACATTTTTCGACTGGATTCATACATTTTCTAAAACGATGGACTGTTTAAAACCTCTTTTATTTTAAAGCCCCCGTTTGTGACAAAGTTGAGCCTTCGCATCGAACACTTTGTTGGAAAGTCAAAAAGGTTTATACAAATAAAGAGACTTGCACACTAAAGGATCAGCTGCCAATCGAAGTCTGCTATATAGTGGGAAATTGCAGCCTGCAATGTAAAAGCGCTTTGTGGGACTCAAATTAATTAATGTGGAGTGAATGCTGAATAGTGACCACTATTGGAAGAAGGACAAATACTGGTTGTTAATGAATTCGAATGGGAAATATATTTTAACTGCCCTTTTCTTTTTTTTCAAGGTTTTTAAAAAAGTAGCAGGTTTTAATTATTATCTAGGATAAGAGACAACATTCTTCTGTAAATGTAAAGTGATAATTTGAACTTGATTGTATACACCTACTATAGGTACTTTATATATACATACTTTTATCTAAATACATTTGAAAATAAATTTGGATCAGTTTACTGGAAGTTAACCAATAACCCAGAAGTAGCAGGAACTTCCAAAGGTACTTGAAATTTCTCAAGACGGAACCGATCCCTTTTTTTTAATGCCACTTTATCCAAAATTACTGGCAATAATGGATGTCTCCCAAGATGCCCCAAATCTCAGCACAAGACGAACGATTTGTTTGAAAACATCAACATAAAGTTTTTCAGCGTTCCAAAAATTATTGGTTACCTTTTTTGTTCTTTGTTGTAAAAAAAAATATAATATTTTTTTATCTTTCATTGTCAAAGTAGAAATAAAATAAAATCCGCTAAATGAAGTTGAAAAACCACGGTGTTTAAAAATGATTGTTGCGTAATGTGCAAAAAAGTAACGATAACTAATAGAGTTGCACAAATGAACCAAAATAGATACAAAAACCATTGAAATTCTTTCGCGAATTTTCCTTAAGACTTGGGCTATCAAATGCAAAAAGAATTTTACAAATCCCACTTGTAGTTTCTGAGATTAGCGCGTTCAAACAAACAAAAAAACAAACTGTTCAGCTTTATATATTAGTATAGATAGATAATACACGCTAATTTAAGACCTCTTTAGTGGTACGTAATTAAAGTGTCAGATTTGACAATTTACTGAATTCATTTCAACCTATAGTCAAGTTTTAGGGCACAGTACGTACGTCCTCTCAATTTCAACTGCCATAAAAATAATACCCACGATAAATTTCTGTTTGCAATAACAAATGGCACGTTCCATTCGGTTTGGTAACAAACTAAGCTTCGGAAGCAGTTTTTCTTAAACCGTCGGCCATTTTGAACAGGCTGGAAGTCGCTTTTCCGATCTCTAATTGGATCTCATTTAGACGAGGCAGCTCCAAGCAGGATGTGCTCCTCACAGGAATATTGATGAATTCCTCTTTGATCACCAGCCTCCATCTGTGTCTGCTAATGTGATTATTGATTCGTTTTATTCTGTGATTGGTTCGATTACTGCTCGAGTGATTGATTTAACCCTAAGGAACGTTGATTGTGTGGAGTTAAGTAGATATTTGCAAGGATTGTTTTCGTCAATAGACAGCTTAGTGTGGATTTAATTTTTTGGATTGTGTTTTGTATTTAAGTAGCTTTATGGATGGGGTAAGGTTCAGACTAAGTTACTTCGCAATTGGAGTAATATACAAAAGTTAAGTCTAAAGTCTGATTAAAAGAAATATTGCAGTGATAGTTCGATTCTCGAGGAATTTCAATAGGGTATTAATTAATTCCTAATTTAGTTTTAATTTCATGAAATTTAAGATAATTATGACTCGATTTTAAAAATTCTTGTGTCATATGATAAAAGTACTTCAGAGTTGGTCCCATATAAATTTCATCGAAATTGAGTTTATTGAGTCATATATAATTTCAAATTTTAGAAAAAATATGTATGATTTCGGAAAATGTTTACGAAGACGACAAGTTTCAACCCAAGTTTTGACGTGAAGTCGGTTTTTTTAATGCTCTGCATTCGTTGATTATTAAAGTGGCTGTTTGTGTGTAAAGAGCATTTTTACGCTAATGCGTTTGAGTGCTCTATTATAAAAACAGCGTACACAGATCAATCGGCACCTAGTGTGTTTGTAAATATATTTTTGGATGCCGAATAAATGTTTTAAGCTAATGAATGTTAAATAAACTGAAATTCCAACAAATGCCGGTTTTGAGATATTAAAATATACCTACTAAAAACTCTCATTCATCCTGCTTTTTTCGACATTTTATTTGTAATACGATCACGTTTACAAGAACTATGATTTAAGGTACAGTCACGTATTTGTGCATCGCTGTGGATTAGTTCTAATTTGTTAAACATTGGTGAGGATCTACAGGGTGTTCCGCCAAATACCTTTACGGAGGTATTCTAGTACCTACCCATGAGGATTACAGAAAAAAAATTATAGAAATTTATTTTTCAATTTTTGTATGAGAAAAACGTCAAAATTTATTGCTTTCATTCAAAACTTTTTTTTTAAATATTTTTTCTGTAATCCTTATGGGTACTAGAATACTTCCGTGAAGGTATTATATAGGGTTGGCGGGACACCCTGTATGACTGACCCACTAATACTGTTGTTGTTAATAATTGCTAAATGGGATGTTGGTCTTCCTGTTACAATAAAAAACAAAATAAAAATTTTGAAAAACCCACGACGCGACGGTTAAAAAGTAATTGAAAAAGAATAAAATAATTTAAAATTCCCCGACTGAAATGATTTATGTGACGAGAGATAATTAACGTGAAAAGCTTTTTTAAAAGTTCACTTAATCTCACACAAAGTCGGTCATATCATGAACAACATACTATTCGTTTTCATAGCACTTCCCTACGCTTACCTATTCGGTTCTCGAAGATGTAGATGTCGCAATAACATAGGTATTCAACTCCCTATGAACTTTATAAGAAGAGCAAGAAAATCCGTCGAGGGCTGCCATCAATATTTTAAATTTCAATATAAAACTACAAAACGAATTCATTCAATGGCAGCCCCAGACGGATTTTCTTGCTCTTCTTATAAAGTTCATAGGGAGTTGAATACCTATGTTATTGCGACATCTACATCTTCGAGAACCGAATAGGTAAGCGTAGGGAAGTGCTATGAAAACGAATAGTATGTTGTTCATGATATGACCGACTTTGTGTGAGATTAAGTGAACTTTTAAAAAAGCTTTTCACGTTAATTATCTCTCGTCACATAAATCATTTCAGTCGGGGAATTTTAAATTATTTTATTCTTTTTCAATTACTTTTTAACCGTCGCGTCGTGGGTTTTTCAAAATTTTTATTTTGTTTTTTATTTCAAACTTTTTAAAGAGCATAATATAGGTACCATACATTACATAACACAATACCTCGTTCCTCACCAGCCCTCTAATGTCCCCACCACCGCTGGAAAACCCATGTTGTTTATTTAAATACATAGTGAAGTATTATAATAAGTATTTACAACTCAACTTTGCTGGTGGCTCAACTTTGGTGGGGCTTTGTTGTAATGTAACTCGATATCATATTACGTAGAATGGTTTGTGCAAACCAATGTTACCATTCTTCAAAACCACTGGTCCGATTTTAATGCGGTTTTCAGTGATGGCTTTATGTTTACTGCAGCGCCCCCTGATGAGTTGTTACCCGCATTAAAATCGGACCAGCGGTTTTAAAGATTAATGGTAACATGCAGCGCCCCCTGGCGAGTTGTTACAGTAACACCTATCTAAGAACATGCACCAATCAAACCCAAAGCGATCACTGAAAGCCACATTTAAATCGGACCAATGGTTTTGCAGAATTAATGGTTGTTATTACAAACAAATGTTTACTGCAGCGCCCCCTGATGAGTTGTTACCGTTAAACCTATTTAAGAACATTATACCAATCAAATCCAAAGCGATAATTGAAAACGGCATTCAAATCGGACCAATGGTTTGCAAACAAATATTTACTGCAGCGCCCCCTGGTGAGTTGTTACCGTAACACCTATCTCAGAACATGCGCTAATCAAATCCAAAGCGATCACTGAAAACAGCATTTAATTCGGACCAATGGTTTTGCAGATAAACGGTAACATTGGCTTTTACAAACAAATGTTTACTGCAGCGCCCCCTGGTGAGTTGTTACCGCGACACCTATCTAAGAACATGCACCAATAAAATCCAAAGCGATTACTGAAAACCGCATTAAAATCGGACCAGTGGTTCTGGAGATAAATGGTAACATTGGCTTTTACAAACAAATGTTTACTGCAGCGCCCCCTGGTGAGTTGTTACCGCTACACCTATCTAAGAACATGCACCAAGCAAATCCAAAGCGATTACTGAAAACCGCATCAAAATCGGACCAGTGGTTCTGGAGATAAATGGTAACATAGTTTGCACAAACACCCTCTCACCCCAAACGCATATACCGTCTCCGTTCCGTCGTGGGTAAAAAAATAAATAAATGTGACTGTAAGCAGTGTTAGAGAAAAGTTTTAGGATAAGCGATGTCAGCAAGAAAAACCCGCCTCCGGTCAAACTTTGGGTCGATGTTTAAGAGAAAAGAGGTTTATTTTTAGCACGTTGTCTGAATCCGTCGCCATAAACTTTAAGTTGAAAAGTATGAAAGGCTTTACTTACACGTGTTTGTTTAAGTTACGACACAAAATGTAGCTTAAAACACGGGGACTGGGAGAAAAGTAAAAACATAGAATGTGCCAGCTGCTTCTCTTCCCGGGCATACTTTTTATGTAGGCAATCGATACTTTACTTTCATCAAAAGTAAAATCTCGAAACAAATGAACTCAAATGAACTAAGAAATGGAAATTATTTCAATATAGGGTCATAGCGCAGAATTAGCAATTCAAACAGTTACCATTCAGTAGCTAAAGATTTGATGATTCATCGGTCGTTCACTCATTCTATTTCAATCGGATCGTCTTTATGAACAAATTATGAACATGAATCGAATAGAATTTGTGTAAGAAATTGTTGAATAAGTAACTAGATGTTAAGTGATTAATGATCGGGAAAGACATTTTTATGATTGAAACAGAAAACGTGGTCATAATGTAACATAAAAAACCTAATATTAGGGAAGTCAAACCATCTCTCTTTTTTGTATCATATACAGGGTGGAATTTTTGAATGCCCCCTGGAGGGAAATTACTCTAAATAATAGAGATAGCAAATTTGACTCCAAAGAAACATTTCTTTATTTTGGAAAAGAAATAAAACTGCACTCAAAGATTTTCGAAAATTCGCTCGCTTCATGCAGCGATCGAACCGATTAAAATCTTTGGAGTAAAATTTGCTATCTCTAAAATTAAGAGTACTTTTCATTCAGGGGGCATTAAAAATTTTCACCCTGTACAGAGAGTTATCAAGCATATGGGTAACGTTATAATAAGGAATTATTACAACCCCTGGACCACTCTATAGGAACCAATACGACTCTCAGCCACTACAGCGTAAGTCTCTGCGTAACCTGTTTTCAAGCGCCTTCAAAAAAAGAAGGAGGTACTCAATTCGTCTGTATGTTTTTTTTTATGTTTGTTACCTCATAACTTTTGCCTGGGTGAACCGATTTTGATGATTCATATGACAGAAGATACTTTCCATTTAGTCCATATAAATTTCATTGAAATCAATTGAGTACTTCATGATTTTTTTTTCAAATATGTATGAATTCGGGTTTCGTTTACGTTGACGACCTTATACTTCAGCCAAAGCTTTGACATGAAGTCGGTTTTTTAATGCTCTGCATTCGTTGATTATTATATTCGTCAGTAGAGAGTTGTTTTGTCATGGAAATAAGCAGTACGGTAGTATCTACATGGACAGCGTGTTCACATAACAAATCAATACTACCATCAGTATAACCTTTTTAAATTGACTAATAACTCAAGATAGCGAGTCGCTAGCCATTGCTCTAAAGAAGTCCTACGGTCGAATAAGGATCACCTGGATCAGCCTACTTGCACAACTTATTCTAGAGTAGGCACGTCTCCGTAAGCATGCATTTTATTAAGAATATTAACGTGTTCCATTAAAATAATCAATTTTGATATTTCGTTAGTTCATAATTTTCAGCCGACTTCCAAAAAAGGAAGAGGTTCTCAATTCGTCTGTATGTTTTTTTTTTGTCTTTGTTACATTTCGGACAGTTATTAATCGATTTAAAAAATCTTATTTCATAGGATAGAGGATACTTCATAGTTGGTCCCATATAAATTTAACCGTAATCGGTTGAGTACTTCATTGAAAATTCTAAATATTTGAAACAATATGTATGATTTCGGAGAATGTTTACGTGGATGACATTATAAGTCGGCCTAAGTTTTGACGTGAAGTCGGTTATTTTAATGCTCTGCATTCGTTGATTATCTATTATCTATTCTCTACATAAATTTTACATTAAAAAGCCAGAGGTAAAAAAAACAAAACACCTATTTTTCTTTTTTTTTTACACCTTTTAAACATAAGGCTATTCAACGGTTTCGTGGAAAGACACAAGTTGTCTAGTCTGCGGCCATCCTGTGTAAACATCTATCACCCTGTGAATAGTAGACTGATGGTAATCCTTTGTCTTCAAGATGGAGTTCGTGTATTTTGCAGGAGTTTCAGTTTGAAAAGGCGCATAGTTTTGTTGGAGAACCTTTCAATGCATAGAGCAATAAATAGAATTTTCTCTCTATTGTGTGCTATTGAAAACTTTCCTTTAGATACGTTGCTTCGTATTTTTTTCTAAAGAAACTTAAGTACAAAAGATTTTCTTAACAAAGTAAGGTGGAAATAGACTATATTTGCATCACAATGAAAAGACCTAAGATGGTGTGATAATACTTTAGCCATTTCAGAAAGCTATGTTATAAGTACATAAATAATGTACTAAAGGCAGCAGATCAAGTGTTACAAAACTGTAACTCCAACGAATTTTTTACTTAACGGCATAGAGTTCAGATTCAATCACAATTTTTTTACAGGTTAGTAACGCGTAATCTGCTGCCTTCTGTACATGTGATAAAGAATCAAGCAATTAAGCCCCTGGCATTTAAGTTTGAATAATTTATTTTATCCCGCCAGGGCTGAATACACCCCTAACGTCCTTTTAAAAGCGCGACGTAAAAGGGGGCTAATCATTTTGACGACCGGCTGGTTTAGGGGTAACGTACATTGCCTTCTATGCCAGAGGTTCGAATCCCTACGGCGACGGATATTTGTGTGATGAACACAGATATTAATCGTCAAGTCATGGATGTTTCTATGTTTATTTAAGTTTATTTTCTAATAAAAAATATATATTTATTTAAAAAGTATGTTTATATATTTCTTAAGTATATCAGGTAACTAGTGTCCATAACACAAGTTCTTTAAGAAACTTAATTTGGGCTAGATAATGTTGTGTGAGTGTCAGAAATATTTATTTATTATTTATACTGACCATGTTTGTCCACGAACAGTTTTATAATGGCTCTTTTACAAAGCTTAAGCAAAGATTTTATCGATTTAAGGTGATGATGGATTAATTTGAAAAAATAATTAAGTGTAGGTATATTAAAATACAAACCTTAGATATAAAAAAAGTTATTTTTCTTAATGTCTGGCCTAAGTTTTCTCGAAACGAACTAAAGCCACCTAAACGTCGAAATAAAATTAAAAATATAATTGATAACACGCAATGAAATCCCACTTCAAAACTCTTGCATTTATTCAAATTCAATCTTGAAAACATAACGTTTTGAACAAAGCTAATTCTTTTCTAGGTCCTATCAAATTATAATACTAATGTTTTACCTTTGCTCCCAATCTCGCATAGATCTACACATTCATTATTTTTCATTCCCGATTTAAACTAACCTGAAAAACAATAACTCAAACCTGTCTAAAATTAACCATATCACCAAAAACCCCGTTAAAGTAAACCACACAACAGTTTCAACTTCGTTCAGTTTTAAAGCTCCGGAATTAAAGAGCCTGCGGTCACATGAAAATCTGAATTATTTCATTAACTATGGCTTTAATATTTCAGGAGAGAATTGATGTCAGATTAATCTTTAATCTTTGTTATTATTATAAGGCTAGATTTCGGTTATTCGTTTTTTTTTTTATAAATTATGGATGGGACTTTGTCTTCCATGCCACCTGATGTTAAGTGAACATGAAGATGTTAAGTGTTACACGTCCATCCACGAGAAACCTATTCACTCGACGCTTAAAAGTACTAGGACTATACTGGTCAGGGCAGTTCATTCCAAACCTTGGCGACCCGTATCAAAAAGGAACTGTCAAAGCGCTTAGTTCGACTTTTCGGAATATCTACCACATACGGATGGAAGTTCTGTCTGCGTCTAGTAGTTCGATGGTAAAATGGTGAGGGTTCAATTTGTTCAAACAGAGCACTGGCGCACTCACCAAAATGTATCCTGTAGTGCACGGTTAAACACGCAACCTTACGACGATGCTCTAAGGTCTGCAGTTTTTTGGTTGTAAGGTCGACGTCGTTAATATTTTAATATAGGCTCTATTCTAGCCGAATTACTGGGTTATCAAACATTTTTTTTTAATCAAAGACTAAGCCCGGTCTTGGCCTCAATCTCACCTGATAGTAAATGATGAGGTCAATGATAAAAGCGCACGGCCTTAAAAAAGAACTGGCACTTCATTAAACATTAATACAGACAGAAGCACATCAATGTACCGGTAATATGTGGCGGCAGATTATATAGGGTGACTGGTGATAAATTTTAGATATTGAAAGAGAGCACTCTGTACTCGAATCTGATCATATTTATGTAATAAAATTAGGTACTTAATTTTTTAGCTGAATTCCCTTTAAATAAAGAAAGAGTTTTACTAGGTCGACGACCGTTTGTGAAGCCGTCTATACCTACCTACCTACTCTGTGTTGATAGCATCGTGCGTACGTCCGTACCAGTGTAACTAAGCATTGCGTTATGAATTCTTTAACTTTTGGTAAAGTTTACTCAGTAAAAAATTGATATTTATTTTTTAATTAATTTTTTCTCTTCATGTAATTAATGTTAGGGCTATAGTAAGCCGACAGACACAGACTAAATTACACACATACATACACAACTTCACGCCCGTATCCTTTATGGGGTAGGCAGAACACCAGAGGCTATAAAACCATCTGACGTCACATTTGACAAATTTCGAGGTATTATAATAATTGAGAGAGACTTTTACAGAGATAGGGGATCAGCATATTGCCCACAAAAAAAAATCCAATATAACCTCTGTCCCTTAATTGACTTTTACAGTATGCCCAGGAAGAGAGGCAGCTGGCGCATTCTATGTTTTCTATCGCTCCCAAGCCAGCATGGAGACTAAATTAAAGGTACTAATATAATGAAGAGAGTTAATATGATCGATAATTTTAATGTGTTTTTGATTTGACGAAGTAAGAACTAATACGAAGATACAACGATTCGTTTATAGGGTAGACCCTCAAGTTTTCCTTTAATAATTATGTAATCTTTTTTTATAGAATATGGATGGGACGTTTGTCTTCCATGACACCTGATGTTAAGTGAACATGAAGACTAAGGTGGTACACGTCTATCCACGAGAAACCTATTCACTCGACGCTTAAAAGTACCAGGACTGTACTAGTTAAGGAAGATAGACGCAAGCAGTTCATTCCAAACCTTGGCGACCCGTATCAAAAAGTAACTGTCAAAGCGCTTAGTTCGACTTTTTGGAATATCTACCCCATACAGATGGAAGTTCTGTCTGCGTCTAGTAGTCAACATCGCGAAACATCACATTTATCGGCAATCCATTTAGAGTCTGGCTGATGAAGTAGAGACTAAAAAACCGCGGCAAATTTAAAAAATACCATGAAGGTAACCCCCACAATAGTACGAAATACATGGGTTAAACAAACTTAAACGGTAAAAACATCAACAACCATTCGATTGACAACAGTGACAACCACAAAAACTTTGACATTTATGCTAGTGCTGCCATATAAAAAGTTTGCAAAAACATCCAGCGTCTACTTTCGTTAGCCAGACTCTGACTATCGTATACAATCATTTTATTGATAGGATTGTATTTTAATTTAGGTGGTAAAATTGCTCGCACATGAAGTTTAATTAATATTCGTTTAATTAGTATTAGAACAATGAGTTTTGGGTTGGGAACGGTCAGTGTTGTTGCTATTTATCGCTTTGTTAATAAGATTAAAATTAGCGCAGCTTTGTTAAATTCTGCAATCATAATACAGAACTTCAAATGGTTTCTTTAATAATTGAAGTTTAAGAATATTAGATAGATTTAGCAACGAAGCTTAGTTTCACCAAAACCTATTCCGTAAATTAATTTAAAAAAGATCCTTATGAATTTTCACACCTGGCAACATTATACATATCATGCCCCTCTTCTCAAGTTGACATGTGTTTGTTTAACAAACAAGAATTAAGCTAAAAAGACACAAAGAGGTTAGCTTGCTATTTTTTTAATTTCGATTTAATTTTGCATTGTAAGAATGTCGCCTAAATAAACACAATGGAGTTAAGTTTTGAATTAAAACTGTATAATGTTTATTTTACTTATTTAAATTTAACATCTTTCAATACTTAAATTTTCGCAAACCATATGTTACATATCAAAAGTGTTCAGTGATCAGGTATATTTATAGCACTAATAATGTATATGTAAATACTTAAAATTTAATATCAAATACATAAGAAAGTATTTTAGTTTAAGTTTTGGTATTTTGTCACGTTATTTTTAAACCAAGTTTAATCAAAACAAATGAAACCTAAAAACTTTAAATAGCTTGACTATTTACAAATTACCAACTCATATCATAACTTTTATACATATGATATGCACACAAGGCTTGAAGAACTCGCTTTTATATTTAAACTCACTTCACAAACAAAAAAATACTCTAAAAACTTTTTTTTTAACTAAACAAACTCACCTTCAATAAATGGACACCATATCACATCATATGACAAATGGTTTTCATATCCACTGTTAGTAAAATATTTGTTTGACTTATCAATATCTACAAAGATTATTACGAGCAACAACACACTGAACCAAATAGCATACATAAATTCGCCAGAGGCCTTATATTTCAATGTCAATGCAAGATAGGTATATCAGTAAAAATTCCGCGATTTCTAAATATTTACGTTTTATACAGGGTGACAAAATTTTAAAATACTGAAGGAGAGCACCCTGTGTTCGATTCTGATCTTCTTCTTCTTAGCGTGTCGATGAATATTTACTTATATTATATTTTGCCCGCCCAGAAACTTGCCACCTTTATGGCATTATTGGTGGCTTGTGCAAGGTCCTCGGTAGAGCAGGTTTCCGGGCACATGGGGCAGGAGAGATGTTCCATTGTTTGTGGAGTCGCGCCGCACAAACAATGCTCATCTTCGTCAATCATAATTATATAATAAAAGTTGGTACTTAATTTATCACCAGAATTCCCCATAAATAATTACTACTGTATTACTATTTATTCTAATCATAATTATGTAATAAAAGTTGGTACTTAATTTTTCACCAGAATTTCCCATAAATAAATACTACTGTGTTACTATTTACTTTATATACAACTTAGTCAATCGCGACACGTGGCCAGGCACGCGGTTCGCTGCCCACGCTAGCGTAACCATGCGTTGCGTAATGAATTCTTTAGCTTTCGGTTAAGTTTACATAATAAATAATTAATATTTATTTTTTATTATATTTTTTCTCTTTATGTCTGATCTCAAACTATCACGTCCTTGAATTTCAAAAGTGACCCACCAGTCACCCTGTATAGGAACTAATAGCAACACACACCAACAATACGAATAATTTACAGTTTACAGTTAAACTAACAGTTTAATTGCTTATAAAGAATTTAGAAGTATGTTGATTTAAAGTGTAAAAAGGCAATTTTTACTGGTGATAACCTAATACTTTTATGTTTATTTTTCTTCATACCTGAACGATAAAGTCATGTCGCCACTTTGGCGATGGAGTAAACCTATCTGCCTCAGACGCCAGTGGTTTCGGGTTCGAGTCCCGCACGGAACAAGAATAAAATTGTTACGGGTCTGGGCATTTATGTATTTTATAGACATAGCTGTATTTTAGAATGTATTTTATGTATTCTAGGTTCCCCCCTAGTTCGCTGCATGGTATCTCATAATAACACAAGCTTTGCTAACTTTGAGGCCGTGTAGTTGGTGTGATTGTCTGGGGATTTTATTTATTATTATTAGAAAAGATTACACGTATATATATGAAACAATAACTTAATTATCAAAACTGTTATGATAACCAATATCCACATGATTTATTTCAATATATCATCTTTGTCGGGTTACTACTATGTTAAGTAAAGGAGCACCGTCCCTCCCTTGAGACTTGGGACATTACTCATCCTTCAGTTCGGACGAGGCATCCCCTATAAATTTGAGACCCGTAGAGAGTGAGTTTTTCCCAAAATTTCAAATTATCTTCTCATAAATCTTAAAACAATGTAGATTTATGCTTTTATTCCTAGGTTGGGTTGTGAGGGTGGGAATCATGTTTTGTAAGGATAAGGGGAAAGTGTGATGAATGATTATAATTAAAAAGTTGTGTTAGCAACTCTTTAATTATGAATAAATTATAACAAACGCTGTTGCTGTTGCGAATCTATTTATATTCTATTTATATTTTACTCGATTGCGCTCTCTACTTTCCTAACCTTCTTTTTATCTATGTTTACTCCCAAGTCTGGCCCTTGCTGAAAACCAGCGCCATCTAGAAAGAAGTCTATCTAATGACATATGCTGAGCATGTGGCCATTTGCCAATAAATGGTTTGTTATTTATATCTATATGAATAAGTTAATTTTTATAAGTATTTATTTTATAAATAAGTTAATTTTTGTATGATAATAATTTAAACATACTTTCTATTTTGTAACAATTTTTTTGGCAATAAACGTTGTATTTTTTTTATATCATGCGAACTCAGCATCTAAGACATGTATCGATGTTGAATATATGCATATTTATAATAATCTGCCTGCGTCTGTTTTTCCTGACCACTACAGTCCTGGAATTTTTAAGTGTCGAGTGAATAGGTTTCTCGTGGATGGACGTATACCACCACAGTCTTAATGCGCACTTTCATTCAGATGGCATGGAAGACAAACGTCCTACCCTTACAATATAAAAAAATATAAAAAAATTGTGTGTATTAAACAAAGTCAGTTAGTTTTAACCGCTCAACTAATTTTATTTTTCTATTGTTTCTACATACCTTCCTACTATACATTATAATAGTGCCTTAATTAAGAAATCACTTTAGAAACGAGATGATAATTATTTATTTACACTTCATTATACAATCACACAAAAGGGAAAAGAAGAACAATAAAAAAGAAAAAAAACGCATTGTACGAATAGGAGGCCTTATCGCTACAGAGCGATCACTAACAAGCAACCAAAATTATAATCATATTTTTTATTTATTTTGAGTTTATCATACTATCCTTATTATGTAAACTCACCCAACACAGTTTTCTCATCAATATTCATACTTCCACGGTTTTTTTCTCCGCCACATCCTAATAACCTGAGAAGCCTTATTATTTTTTGAGAATTACTTATATCTTAAAAACCTTTCCAAAGAACGAACCACACAAAAAAAAACATAAACTGTCGCTTATTTGTCTTCAAATAAAAAAAGCCGCCTTCTCCACAAACACTTAGACAACTCAACACAAACAATTTACGTGCAGCCCCTTAAGGCAGTTGATTCTTGATTCACCCCCGCATGACAGACAAGGGATCACGGATTGATGCGTGTCATAAACCTTTTCCCGAACCTTCGCGAACCTTCGATCTAAAAGTTACTCTAGCACTTTGCAATATGTTACGTAATGGAAACAGCTTTGCTTTTGTTAAGGAGAAATTTGACAGAAACCTTTTAACAGTTTCTTGCCTATACTAAATAGTAGAGAGAATACATTTGTATTTCTTTGTGTACTTACTTTTTTATTTTATTTACGTAGTTTCATAATAAAAGAGGTTTAACTGGATTTTATTGAGTTAAAATGTTAAATTTAAAATTTCGATGTATTTCAGTCAGACACCATGGTATTTCGTTTTATGACAAAACCTACTTAATATCCGTTAATGTATTAAACTGATTACAAAAATCTATAAACATTAGAACGATACATTGTCGCGGAATATATTTATTTGTCGCAGATTGACACAGCGAGCTTCATTTTTAATTTATCATAAATCTTGTGTTTATCTGGATAAATCCTTTTTTTAAAGCTAACACATTTTATACAGGTACTATACTAAATGAAGATGCAAACAAGCATGTTCATGCATGTGATGCAAGCCCTGAGGCAGATTGTTACCCCAGCACCACAACAGCGATTGCATTTAATATTAAATGTCAATTCTCGATCTTGATTAGAACTATGAGTGTTGCCATGTCAACCATGTCTCTACTTCCTGTGAAAGAATCTGAAATTAATAATTTTGATTCTATATAGAAATCCTCTCTATATCTCTGTAGCTTAGCAAAGTTTAGTTTAGTTTAGCATCACCGAGTTTGCAGAAATTATATATAATATTGTCTTAAGTTTTCGCGATTCATACTATTAAATAAAACACTTTTTAACCGGATTTATCGCGTATATTTACATTTTAAATTTTGACTCGACGTTTCGGTGTCTTTTCAGACTCCGTGGTCACGAGCGACTGAGGTGTCAAGCGTCGGATTGATAGATTGAAAAAAGTTATACATCATCATCTCCATGCTACGCTCGAAGACTGAGAAACAGCTGATGGAGATGATGATGTATAACTTTTTTCAATCTATCAATCCGACGCTTGACACCTCAGTCGCTCGTGACCACGGGGTCTGAAAAGACACCGAAACGTCGAGTCAAAATTTAAAATGTAAATATACGCGATAAATCCGGTTAAAAAGTGTTTTATTTAATAGAAATTATATAGGTAATTAATTTGAAACATTCCTATGTTACCAGTAAATCTGGGAATCTAATGCTTTGATGAATATTTGCTCATGGAGACGAGGAATTTACTATAAGAGTTTTTCCAGCCTATGTTTTTCCTTATTATGGAATAAGGAAAGACATAGGCACTTAGGTATTTATTCGAAACGAAATTTTTAAATTTTCAACTTTACCGATTTTGTTGAAGTTTTTATGCGACCAGCTCTTAAGTACCTTCTATCAAATAAAACAATACGAATCAAAATCGATTTATAATTGAAACACTCAAAAAAACATGCACACGAATTGAGAACCTCCTTTTATGGTTTCCAACTTCCAACTTCTATATAAATTTCAATAAAATCGGTAAAGTTGATAATTTTGCAAATTTCGTTTCAAATAAATAAGTTTCTGCGTAGATGGTGGTTTACTTCAGCCAAAGTATTGACAAGGACATGAAAATATTGATAAAGTCGGTTTTTTAATGCATTTTTGATTAGGTATCTTCTTTTAGGTGCTTTGATAAGACGTGCTCAAAGTAGACGAATCACGACAATAGATCTTGCTTATTGGTTATCATAGACTTTATTTTATTACTAAACTAAGTTCATTCGTCTTTTATTTAGATTTTCTGCAATGCCTTTCCTTATTTTAAACAGTAGATTATTTCTATTTTTCATCATCATCATCATCACAACTCTTTGTAATGAGCCCACTGCAGGGCATGAGTCTCTCCCCTGGGTGACGAGGGTGGTGACAGTGCTGGGTGGTGGATGTCAGAATTTTCAGGGCGCCAAAGTGGCTTCTAACAATCCCTAACGACTACTGTATACAAGTATACAGCACCCGGGACCGACTGCTTAACGTGCCCTCCGGAGCTCGGAAGTCGTCGTGAGATATGAATGGTCGGCGGTCACCCATCTAAGTACCGACCCCGCCGAACGTTGCTTAACATGTGATATCGTTTGATACACACAGTAACAACGGCGCCACGACGACTATTTCAATTTTTATGGCACAATTTTACTATTGAGTAAACTTGAAAGCCACTACTTTTCTTTAGTACCTACTCGAAAAGTCTACTTTCTCTGGGCTTAAATTATCAATTTAAGGACGACAAAGTTAGAGACCACCGTAATATTTTTCGCAGATTTTATTTTTTCCTTAACAAAGCTTCAATATAATTGTTTTTTTTTTTGTAATCGCATAAAAACGATTAATTATATTTAATAAAAGTCGTGTATAACCATGGTCAGTAAAGATACCAAAACGTCGAATTAACATGTATAATTATATTGATCGCGATAAAATACGATAAATACTTATTACAACCGAACGTTGCGAAATGTATACATTTTACTAGTCCTGACTGTACACATATCAACAACCCCATCGTTATAAATATACAATCATGCCATCTCCAAATTATCTATCCATACGTAAATAATGTGATTTCCGAAGTGGGGTTCTGTAAAGCACTTTATCCCGATATTAGATCATATCGCGCCGTCTTATACGTAAATCTCACTTCGGTTTTGCTCACATTGCCCAAAAAATTATACAAAATTTGATGTAATCGCAAGTTATTCAACTGAATATTTTATTTTTTGTCAGTAAGAGGATTTTGTGATGCATTGTTACTAGATTTTAATATCAAGGACCTAAGCATCTTAAATCTTATGAAACCATACCTTTAAACAAAACACCGTTATATTATACGTAAAGATATTTTTAAAAGTCTTTACAGATGCCAAACTTCTCTTAATGTGCCTTCCAAAAACGTTAGAAACAGCTTGAAAAATCACGATTTTTCCCGAAATGCCGGGTAAATCGAGCGAAATTTCCGGGAAAATGCGTATTGATGTAGAAACATGAGACGTCGTTCGTTCGACGGTACCTAATCTTGAAAGAGAGGAGAGCTTTTAAAAAGGTTTTTTTAATTCAAATATAATGATGGCGATTTTCAAACTAAGACCATTTTTTTGTTAACTTCATGAAAAATTTCATCTCAGCTCTTCATTGTTTTTTTTTTTTTCTGAGGATAGTTGTATTGGTGTTTATTCATGTTTGTTACTATTTTTCACTAGAAAGACTCGACGCTTTAAACTGTTATTTGATGCGCTCTCACCTCCCTGGTATTGCCATTGCATAGATGAAACTATATATTGAAATAGGATCGGGGTATACTTAATAGAAGCCATAGGATACATTTGATAATATTTACTAATCTATAAAGGGTGACTGGTGACAAAATTTTAGATACTGAAGGAGAGCACTCCGTACTCGATTCTGGAAATCATGTAATTAAAGTAGGTACTTAATTTTTCACGAAAATTCATTATAAAAAACTAAAGATTACAATTGCAATACACACCATGACATTGTAATCTAATTATAAATATTCAATTGTGCGTAAGAAATAATATTGTGTGACCCTTTCTGCCTTTCTTTTGAATATATCTGTTATTTATGAGTTTCGACACTCCAATTCTTGTTTTGCCCGCATAGCAAGTATAACTGGTCATAGATTCCACGCATGATTTAGTTTAAATTCAGAATAAGCTACAACTTTGCTGAGTTGCAAACATCGTTCTCGAAACTTTAAACGATTTCTCAGAATTCTACATAAATAGTATAAAACAATTTGTGTTGAGTTTGTATTTGCTAGATTGTCTAGGTAAATATACTATACTAGTGTATTGAATTTTCATAGTAAATACTGCATGGATTCTATTCCTAGAGAGAAACTGTTCTATTTTCAATATTAATCAATTTTAGTGGAGCCATTTTTTCATGTATGTGTATAATTGACATTCAACAGATAAAATAAGCAAGTAGTATTTTAGTTTAAGTAGTATTTACTGTAAAAGTCAGTTAAGGGACGGAGGTTTTTTTGGACGTTTTTGTGGGCGATAGGCTGACCCCCGATCACTGCAAGTCTCTCTCCATCATTATAATGCCCCCAAATTTGTCAAACGTGACATCAGATGGTTTTATAGCCTCTGTTGTTCTGCCTACCCCATTAGGGATACAGGCGTGACGTTATGTATGTATGTAGTATTTTATCTCAATATCATTGTATTACATACATTATATTTGTAATGTCAAGGGATATCTTCATTGGATTTCATTGCACACAAAATCCCATAAGTACCTTATATCGAAGGAGTATGTTACAATGGCAAATAACGTTTTATTTGATCACGATATCATCTTATTTTTATTATTGTACTCTATAAAAAATAAGTTCGAGGGCAAGCTTTTTCCGCGCAATTCGTTTCATAGAGGATTTAGAGGACATAGGGGATTTGTTTCATAGACGTAAATATTTAGTAGTTTAGGTTTTCAGACCGCATCACCATTACCGAATGACATTTGTCAACAAACTTTTAATGGATGGTGGTCCAGATCTTTTAAAGACAGGTAAAAGGTACTTTTGTCAAGCAGTATCTCTATTAATTCGTAGTAAGTCGTATTCTTCAAAGCGCTAATCCAGGTTGAGTATTATTAGCGGGCCAAGATTTTTACATTGACCAACATAATAACAACCTATAGCTTTAAACAGTTTGAATTGAATTAACGGAATAAAAAATACGAACAAACGGTATTGAGCAACTTATATAACTTGAGCTTAAACTTATCAATGCTCATCACTTATCATCACATATGTTGACGCTAAAAAGCCGGATTAAATTCCATTAAAAAAACAATGTACTGTACAAAGCTGTACACAGAGATTTATTTCCCTATTTCAAAAAGGTGCTCTAATTCTTAGCGTGTATTAGCTACAAAAATAAACACCAATACAGTTAATTATAACCATAACGCAATAATGATGTAGGTACAAAAACTATTTACAAATGACATTTTACATTACTGAACTGTATACATTTTAATCTAAACTTTTAAATTTCGAATGTAATGAAAATTCAGAAGTCGTCGCGACCGTCTCTTGCTCTTATCAGTAAAGTAACGCTTTGTATACAGTGACGTAAGTTGGATAGAAAATAAGCGAACTTTGAGCTAAATGCTTCAATTTCTAATTTTTGTATCGATATTTGAATTGAATGATATTAAGACTAGAAAGAAATACTACGACTCAAATTGCCTGTATTAATCAAAAAATGATTTTTATTGAGATTTTTAGTTAAATATTTCACAGTTATCAAAAAAAGTGTAAAAAAGAGACCTATTATGTTTGGTCATAAAATAATGTTTATCAAAAAACTTTATAATAATAATTTTGAATAATTCGTTGAGCTTCTTGTCAGCAGTTTTCATGGACCAGAGATAATATATTTCTGTTCGTATGATTTTAGTTTGACTTTAGCACCCACGCTGCAAAACCAACAAGCGCGGTAAACATATTAAGCCATAAATAACAATTATTCCTAGTCTAAAAATAGCAATATATCGTTTTCACGTTCTTTTAAATAACCATCATTGTAACCACATCCTTATTTGAATTCTACGTAGGTAAAGCTCAGTCAGGGTTTGCAATTTTAACGTTGACTCCAGACGATAAATGTGTTCGCGCAGAGGTGCTTAGCGAAACCTCCGTCGATCTTTAGGGTTCAGTGGTTTCAAATTGAAACTTTCAATATAAAAATAGTTTTAAGTAAAAGTATAAACAAAAAAAATAAATTTTTCTGTTAGTATTTTCAGCGCAATTAGATCAAAGATTTCTTCCATGCTGGACTGGGAGCGAGAGAAAAACATAGAATGTGCCAGCTGCTTCTCTTCCCGGGCATATTGTATAAGTTAGTTAAGGGACGGAGGTTTTATTGGCGTTTTTGCGGGCGATAGGCTGACCCCCTGTCACTGCAATAGTCTCTCTCCATCATAATAATACCTCCAAATTTGTCATACGTGGCATCAGATGGTTTTATAGCCTCTGGTGTTCTGCTGTATTAGGGATACAGGCGTGAAGTTATGTATGTTAGATCAAAGATGAAGAAGCTGTGGAAGCTTATGCAATGCTCGCAATGTTAAGTACATTCGTAAACCTGTCTTATGCAATTATGTACACACATCAAACAAAGTTTGAAATCACTTTAATAATACGACCTCTTTTTTGTCACGTTAGCATAAAACGTATTTTCTTTATTTTCTAAGATTCTTCATTTAAAAATCAAATCTTTTAATATGAAAAATTATTTATATCAATTGTTTTTCTGTATAAAAATAGATTAAATACTCGTATACACTCATTCAGAAATCTGACCAACTTGATTCAAGCGTTTTTTCTGATTTTCGAAGAAGGGAACTCCTTCAAGTTTCAAAAATATGCCGAGGGGATTATCAGAAGTTTTGAGAGCAATAATTGTTACATTGAGGGAAGGACATTCGACGCAAGCACGCAGAGTGGCTGTATCCCAATCCTGTGTCGTGAACACGACACAGAAGTATCGCGGCGTGGATAACTTTGCTGATCGACCTCGCAGTGGTCGGCCAACTGTTCTTACTGCTGCTCAAAAGCGTTACATCAGATTGCTGACTGCCCTGGACCCAACAATCAATGCCACTAAAATGGGCTGCTACTGGACTACAAATTAGCACTCAGACCCTCAGGAATTGCTTACACCAGCTTGGATTACGAGCGAGGAGATCCTGGCGAGCACCCCTGACTCCGCCAAAACGAAGAAAACTATGAGGAAAACATTTGGCGGAATTCTCTCTTCGTTGACGAGTCCAGAATGAGCATTCATCCAGAACCCCGAGGGAGGAGTTATATTGCACTAAATAAAAACTATTTCATAATAAATGGAGGCACTATTTAGTTAAACCCTCTTTTTCTTTCAATAATTTGCTATCCGAAACTGCATTGAGACTTTTAATTTCAAATTTGGTTACTAAAAACTTAATATTTTTTTGTTACTTCAAAAAGTTTTTTTTTTTTTTATTAAAAAAATGTTACGTAATTTAAAAAAAAATCCAGTGATCACCAATGCTAGTGATCTCAAACTTTTTTGATGTGTGTATGTTGATAAAGTCCAAGAAATCAAATTCGTAACGAAATCAGTTCGTGCATCTACAAATTTTGATTATTTGGCAAAAATGTTAATAGCAGAACAATATCTTTCATATTTTTTTATTAATTTTCAAACATTTAATTATCAAACAATCCTTATCTCCAAGGAAACTGACCTTAAGCCTTTCTGTTCCTACAACCAGCCTCAAGTTGACCGGTGTTTATCGTAGTCGTACAAGACTACGGAACCTTCATGCATATAACCGCGGTCCTTTTTACTTTTAGCATACTCACTACTTCAGAGGTAGTTCGTCTAAGTCGAGTAGTTAATTTTCATTTTTATTTTATTTTGCCGACTGCGAAGCGTGAGATGTTGCAAAATGTAAGGTGTTTTTTGAAGATTTCTAAATTCATGTTGAACCTGGTAATGGTAACTATTAGTAGATACGATATTAATGGACTTGAATATTAAATTTCAATCCTAAAATTTAGATTTTTACAAAAATACTGAATGAACTTTGTCATGACAACAAAAAACCAGTCTACAATAAGAGAGAAGGAAGAAAGCAACCACCAGACATACTCGGGTTATTCACCTTTTTATGTAGAGTCGATGTTTTTTGCTGACCTTATTCAAACAAAAAAATTAAATTTAAATAACATAATTATCGCGCTCACTATGGGCCTTATAAATAAAGTCAAAGTCGGCCTTGCAGAGTTTAATCAGAAATGAGGAGATTGGGGGAGGCCTCTGTCCAGCAGTGGGCATCATGATGATGATCATAGTAATCTGTTTTTCAGTTCTAATATTACAACCTAGATTGCGATGTTTTTAGGTGATCCATAGCTGTTTTAATAAAGATGTCATCAAATACTTGCGCAAAAAGAGATAACTTCTATCATTAATCAAAAACTTTCCAGAGCCTTTGAACTCATCTTTAGCGTGGGTTTAGTAAAATTAATTAAGTTCATGAAAACATGGTAGTCGACAAAATGTAATAAAGTTCGCTAAATATTACTGTTCAGTCTCTCTGATTTTATTTAAATATGACAAATAACTTTTTCCTTAATCACTAGTGTGAACGTGGTTTGTAAATATGCTGATTCGTCGATTCAAATAACTTAATACAATAGTAAATTAACAGTTAATTGACAGAAAGTTAGCAAATATTTCTGAACTTAGCTAATTATAAGCTTTTAAATTTTGCCTTCTTTTATTGAATTTACCCCTTTTGTTACATAGTTCTGTTTTAATTACGATATTATTGTATGGATATAAGATTATCACAATAAACTGAGAGGCTAGTATTTAACTTAAAACGAGAAATACAAACAATACTATGCATCGATTTCTACAGCGTTTCATTTAAAAAAAGAACTTGCTAAAACTGCCTTAACAGAATCTCACTATCAAGAACTGCGTACAAAAGCTACCGTAATGAACAAAGTTTCTCCTCCATCTTTCGCATCATTGTAGCTGCAGAGATGAGCGTGGGCTGCAAACTGGACGGAAGCGACTGCGAGAGCGACAGCGGCGCGGGCAGCGACGCGGGGAATCTGGGCCGTTCTCGACGCGCCAGCGGGCTCTCGAGCGATTTGTGGTGATTTCATCATCATCATCACAACTCTTTGTAATGAGCCACGGGCATGAGTCTCTCCCCTGGGTTACGAGGAGGTATAGGCCATAATCCACCAAGCTGGCCCAGTGCTGGGTGGTGGATGTCAGAATTTTCAGGGCGCCGATATGGCTTCTGACAAACCCTAACGACTACTGTATACAAGTATACAGCATCCGGGACCGACTGTTTAACGTGCCCACCGAAGCACGGAAGTCGTCGTGAGAAATGAATGGTCAGCGGTCACGCGTCCAAGTATCGACCGCGCCGAACTTTGTGACCTGTGATATCGTATGATACACACAGTAACCACGGCGCCACGACGACTTCACCACTCAATACTTCTATCGTGTCGCGGAAATCGCTGCGCGCGCTACTGTCGCTCTCGCTGTCGCTGTCGCTGCCGTCCAGTTTGCAGTCTAACAATTCTGGTTTAATTCCACCGTGGCCGGTGTGGATAGATAGTTTAGCACGGGTTTAAACTATAATAGCACTGAACCCGTGAGCTCGAAATTAGATTTATGCATCTTTGTATCTACATTGTAGATTAACGATGCATTTTGAAAGTTGGAAGTGCGAATGAAATTACTGGTTTAGGGTTCACCTTTAAAGTTTAGTACATTATTTTGTCTATCATGGTATAGGTACATTTAAGTGCTTAGTTTTTATTTTTTCGAAGGAAGAAATTTCATTTTGATAGAGCTGAAATTAATGCTTAATTAAAGGTTTACGAGCTTTTCTTTATACTTTTGGTACATGGAATAGGTATCTTATTTTATTTATTTATTTTATTTATTTATTGTTAGTTACACGGACATTGCCCAGTTACATAACTAACACAGTTAGTTATTCTACATTGCTATATTTAGCGACAGGTGTTGTACAAATATTTGAAGGTCACTTTGATTCTATACATTTTGTGAACCGCTAAACCAGTGCTGTTATTGTAATTTTGAGCCTACCTACAAGTGTTAAAAAGTATTTGACCATGTTCGAAATATTTTTAAGCATAAATATGAGTAACCCTCTGTCCTAGGCGAACGGCAAACGCGACAACGCGACGCAACGCCATAAAAAATATGTATGAATATATTATATCCTTACTATTACTTATTGGTGACTTATTGAAACCGGCTGATAGCAGCAGCGCTATATATGGCAGCAGTCTAACTAAAATAATAGCACTGTGCTCGACGACGAGCTAGTTGACGAGATGGCAAAAGTCGTCGAGCTCACGGGTACATTTAGCATAATACCAAAATCAAAATTCTCATATACATAATAGTTCTTACTCACACCGTCATCAGCGACGAGCGCTGGTGTCGTGTTATGATATAAGTGAATACCAATTATGTCACTCGTCGCTGTTGCATCGGTGAACTCAACGCTGTTGTTTAGGAGAATAGCCGCGCTGGTGGCCGATGCTGTCGCGTTGACATGATTCACCTGATTTTCCTTGCAAGTCTTCCTTGATGTCCAGTCGCTAAACTAGACCAAAGCCCGACTAAGAATAACTATACATTTTCACTGAGACCCTTAAGATCTGTTGTAAGTACTTTCCCTCCATCTGAATAGGTCGTTATCGGAACGAATGCCCTCAAGGGACTTAAAACTCGACAGTTCTTTATCCTCAGTTCACTTTGTCCAGAGTTCGATCAGGTGTTTGTTAAAAAATTCGTAGCGAAGACTGTAAAAAAGTGTTCTATGAAACTGAATCTACATACCGGAGCCTTCACAAAACAAACACGACGAGGATTTTCTATTGGAAGCCACATAACGTTCTTTATACCCTTTGAAAGACGTATATAAAGCTTTTATATTATACAAAGGTTTATAGATACATCAACTTTTATTAGTAACTTGAAGAGAATAATAATATTTTCTAATTTATTAATAAATTAGAAAATAATTCTAATTAATTTCTGGGTTCATAATATTAAATAAAAGACTTGTTTAACAGGACTTTGTTTTTACTTTTATTTTACGAGAATAACTTTAACGTTTTTTTCTCCATACTTAGACACTTTTGCTGAAATCTTACTATTTTTATATTGTATTTTTATTTTTTATAAGTGTACCATTCTACAATATGATAAAACAAGGGACGCTCTGTTTATAATAACAAAAACACATGAAGTGTAACACTATTTTATATTTCAAACTTCTTCTAAGTAGAAAACCGCTTGAACAATAGCTTCTTCTACCTAACCCCAGTCCGTATACAGAGTTATAAACTGGCCACTTCAAACTAGAAACATTGATTTCTTTCTAACACATTCCTCAAGGAACTCCACTCAAATTACCGGAAATTTCCGGAACTTCCCACAAGCTGGCAACAATCACAAAAATGCACAAGTGCCGTTCACTGACTAGTTACTGAACTAACTTCTCTGTGAATTTGTTGAATTCGCGTCAAAACTCTGCCTCATTTGCATCGTAAAAGGTTCGGTCCTGAACAATCAGGAACAGAGGTGAAGTCGGGAAACTAGAGACACTTTTGGACACTAATGCTCCTTGGATTGTGCGGACGGGTAATAAATCCGGGATGTGATGTGGTAAGTTATCGTACAGATAACTGAATAAGGAGTTAAGCTCTTTTGTCATAAGGTAAATTTCAGAATGAGAAAGTTTTAGAATACCTTTTTAGCTTGTTCATACGCTTTATAAGCAAATTTTAAACTAGTTTTATTTTGGGTAGGAAAAAAATAAACAGTGATGCTAGATTGTAGCGACCGCCAATCATGTTATTAGACATGTTATTAGAAATATTAAGCAGATTTGACGACCGGCTGGTGTAGCGGCAACAACATTGCCTTCTATGCCAGAGGTCCTGGGTTCGAATCCCGGCGGCGGCGGATATTTGTGTGATAAACACAGATATTAGTTGTCAAGTCATGGATTTTTATATTATGTTTATTTAAGTTTATTCTAATAAAAAAAAATGTATTTATTCAATATGTATGTTTATATATTTTTTAAGTATATCAGTTAACCAGTATCCATAACACAAGTTCTTTAAGAAACTTAATTTGGGCTAGATAATGTTGTGTGAGTGTCAGAAATATTTATTTTATTTATTTATTTAGATTCATTCGTTTATAAAATGAAACAACATACATAACTTCACGCCTGTATCTCTTGAACAAATCTCCGATAAAACCTCTGTCCCTTAACTATGCATAACTATGTATTACAGTATGCCCAGGAAGAGAAGCAGCTGGCACATTCTATGTTTTTCTTTCGCTCCCAGTCCATCATGGAAGTAAATGAAACTATGAATATATTTCGATACGCTGGCATGTTCAATAGTAAGGATAGGTGTAGTGCAGTTTTTATACTTTTATACAGTGGTCGTTTGGGCGCAGTGTCTTTAAATGTTGACTTGCTATCAGCTAAATAAGAAGCATTGGCTGCTTGTAAAAATATTTCTACAATGATGTACATAACAGTCACATAAAAATTAATGGAATTACGTGAAAAGCCACAAAAAATAATTCGCATATATTTTATTTTCTCTTATTCTAACTTTTAATATCATAGCTCTGTGTTCTTCGGTCAGTTTTAGAGTTCGTCCGAAAATGGTCGACATTTTGTCGTTTCGTCAGTTTCGGACAAAATACCCTCGTTTATACAATACACGTTAATGGCCCATTGAAAAGGATGTTGGGTCGAGACGACCGAAGTACATGGAAAGTAGCAATATTATTAGAATAGGGCTTATACTTTTTCTCATAACTTTCCACAGATAAAGAAGAATGGCAAGGTCCCATACATTGTCAGTACCGCTTTTATTTCACATAGCATTCACGTACCTCAAACTTAATATGTGCGTTTTATTGCTTAGATGACGAGTAATCAGAATATAATTATTAGATTTATACAAAAGTTGGGAATAAAAAGTCAAAACAATAATCTAACCAAAAAATTACAGGAATTTATAGCGGAAAACACTAGCTAGGTACGCACGCAGCAGGTATTAACCAATCCAGAGGTTTGAAACGGGGCGGCGGCGCGGGCGGCTTAATTCAAGTTTGACAGTAGGACTTTACAACTATTATTTTTTATTGCCGGGAAATTAAAAAATGTGCTTTCGGCAAGTTTAATTTGATTTTATTGTATTTCTAAATATTCCCAACAACTATCACAACAATAGATGTTGGAAAAAACGTGTCTCATATTGACCTATTAACTACATATACATATAGCCCGGTTTTGATACGCTTAAAAACTCTAAAATTAAGTGATACCGTGGCCGCCAATCCCCTTTATATTGAAAGAGATTCCGCCAATGACGGCTACCATTCTTATCATTCTATGGAATTACATGCTTTTTTGTCCAGAATAGGAGGGCCCGAAAACATTAACTAAAATTTATTATTCGTTTTATCAGAACTATTCAGTAAATAAGTTTGTACAAATCTTAATATTGAACAAAAAAGATAATTAAGTGAATTTTTTCTATTTGTTTCGTCACGTCCGTCAAGGCTTGTTTTGCGCTTGACGTTGTCTGTAAGGGTTACCATTTTGTATAATCACCCAATTCTCAGGGAAAAATATAAATCCATAACATGTTTGAAAACAGAAATTATTTATTTTAAAGAAAAAAGTTAGGTGAAAAACATGGCATTTGAGAAATAATTAAAGATTAAACATTTAAAATTATTTTTAAAAATAAAAAGCATCAAATAAAAGTATCAAAATATTTAGGTACTGTAACTGGGTTCTGCAAATATCAGATTATTATATTATTTATTAATTAGCTGACGACATAAAAATATCAATTTTAGTGTCGTCATCTTCGTCATCACTACTTTCATCGATGTTTGCAAATAGTTCAACGATGAAAGGCTTTTCCAAGTATCTGTCTTTCTTGCGAAATCCTTCATGCAATTTATTCACATGTGAACAATGACTGCGCCTTTAATAGCTCCGACGGCATTTAATGCATTTTCAAATATTTTTTTGGGATTTCACAGGGTTGCTTTTCAACTTTGATTTGTGCTACTTTTGTTTTTATGAAAACCCTGATCATTTCGATCATATTAAGATCACACTGACAGGTATGGCGGTAAAAGAAATATCAATAAAGTTAGCTGAATTTAACTAAGATGCAAAATAAATAACCCGTAAGAAACAACAGAAATAGTGTTTCCTAGTATTTTTTTTAAATGTACGATTATTAGGTAATCATCGTAACCATTTCATTCTTAAGAATAAAATAATACACCCATGGTGAAAGGTCCATATAAATATCTGCTGAGTTTAATTCACTTATCATAAAGTCCTCACAGCAGTGGCTAATCTCCTGGAATCGTAGTTTCATTTTACGGAAGTATAACAAAAAAAAATACATAAAAAAAATAACTTTCAAAGTATGGCAATATGTAAACATTGCAGAGGCAACTTTCTTGTGTACTCTTAGTATGGATTTATAGGGACTTCAAATTGTTTTTCTTTCTTAAAACAACTTCTTTGCTTTTACCACCACAATAAGTAAGCCGATATTTTATACATTTTAGCGTCTTTTTTACCATTTTTTAAATCTAAATTACAACAATATAAGACGGCAAAAGTCATAAAGTGACACTTCATAAGATCGCGTTTAGTTCATTTTTTTGCCACACGCCCTACAAGTCCCTTGTAGGCCTATACATTCACAGATACATATTAATTACGTCATATTATTAAGGTAAGGTGTGTGTGTGTATAAAGTATATTTTAGTTAAATATATTGGGTGTCACCTTGCGCGATCTATCCCTTGAATCTCGATCTTAAGTATAAAAACCTAATAATTACTTAGTGTTACGTAAGTATTAAGAAAGTAATTTATGAAAGCTCCTATTCAAAAATGTTCTATAATGTATTATTTGGCGGTAGGCATGTGTTCTTTTTCAGTACAATTTTAGGTATCTAATTATAATAAATCGACTTATTTTTGTACAAAAGCATGATACAGGCTGTTTAGAACATTATTTCATTATTACAATAACTTTGTTTTCAGTAGCCTAGCTAACTGTACAGATGGTAGCCGGCAGATATATAAAATATGGCGGAAAGCCTTTGCGATTTTGTTGTGGATTCAAGATACAATTTTTTTAATGACTCCAACTTGGGACCTCTCGTTTGCCGGACGAGTTCTGTTCCACTGAGCTACCGGGGCCTGGCGGTACGCCTCGAAATTACTTAACACATTTTTGTTTTTACGTTATATTACTAACGTAGCTGGTATTAAGGGGCTAGGCCGTACGCGAGCGACATCAATTCCGCGCGATTTCACGCGACCGCGAAATTTATGTCGTTCTGTGGTAACTTGGTTTGTCATCTTTGTTTTCTTTCAGATTTTATTGTATCGGTACTTTCTACTCACTGAAATTAATAAGTTATAAGAATAATTATTAATAATAACTTACAGAGTACACAAATTCATAATACGTAACTTTGCCGGTGCATTAAACACGCGTTGTGTCGCCTTGAAATCCAAAAGCGCACTGGCGATGATAGTACTAAATCGAATGTTCCTGATGCGTGTGGTTGTTCATACGTGTAACTAACAATAAATAAATAAATTAAATACATTTTTCTATGGAGAATTTTCGTAAAACTTATCTAGATCTTAGAGCTTTAAAAAAAGAAGACATTGTTTGTAAAGGTACAAAAAAAAGTATATGACTATATTTATTGGTTAATTAAGTGTTCAAAAAGTATTTTTTTAATCAATTCGAATTGATTTACTGGGTTAAAATCTGAAAAATACGAAGGCATGTTCTTGCATTTTTTCTCAATTTTGAGCGATTATTGACGTTTATTTTACAATAACTATTAGGTTTAAAGAGTTAAAATGAGCACTACGTTAATTTTTGGTTTTTCATATTAATATATGCAAATTATAACCATTCTCAATCATATCTAAATAGGTAAAATATGAAGAATCGTAACACTCTTTTCAGTGTTTTGCACAATCTCCCTCCTTAACGTATTTTAAGTATTATTAACATAGTTTTCAGTTATTTAAAAGTAATTAAGCATTTTAAATGAAAAAACTTTAAAATATTATTAAGTCACTTCTTATCTACGAGTACAGTGTGTTTCCGAAAAATCTGACTCCCTTTATTTCTTGAGAAAAAATAGTTTTAGGAAATTGTCAACTTCAATACCCTGAATTGAAGAATTAATTAAAATTAATTAATTAATTAATTTAATTAATTCTTTGGAGAATTAATCAAAGTTTTTGTTTGATCCTTATTCCAAGTCAATATTAAAGAACTTATTGAAAAAACTTAATTCTCACGAATAAAGGGTGTTCGATTTTACTGGAGTACATCCCGTAATCAAATAGTGCATCATAACTTTATTATTATAATTTAATCGACTTTTATAGGGTCAAGTGAAAAGGTTTCTCGTGGATGCACGTGTACAAAAAATATATTAACCACTTTAAAAAAACTTAAGATAGTAAGCGTTTATTTAAAATGCTTTATAATGTTGAATAAAATAATATTCCTTGTAATTCTAAACTTAGCACATAGACATAAAGAGCAACCCGCTTTATACAAGGAAATATTTATTAGCAAAGTTATTGCTATTGTCCCAGTTTTCTTCGCGTACACTAGCAACAAGCGTGCCTCAGACACTTTATCTGCATGCAAGTGTCAAGTCACCTTATTTATTTCTGGGAACCGAGGTAAGATAACCGTACAATTTTTTTTAAGTTGTACTTAAGTGCCTAAGTGAATGACAAATAAAATTGGTTGTTGTATAGTGCTGTTATACTGTTCAAAAAGGATTCTGTCCTTCTTTCGATTTCGGAACTAGTCCGACCACGACCTCAGTCACTACGAGATAAAAAACTTCAAGTAAAATTCATAATATTAAGTTTATAATTGCCTCTATTATCTTTAAAATAAAAAAAAACCTTTCTTGCTTACTTCATCTGAGAGCCAAATAACAAAATTGATTGGCCACCAGAACAAAGTCTGCGCCACTTACAAATAAATAAACTTTTTCCCGCGATAAGGGTATTACCCAATTATGTAGTTTTCCCGAGAACTAGGGAACTTGTTATTTCATTAGCCCATTCGGATTTAGAGGGCGAAGTAAATAAACTTGCCGATTAGAAGAACTGCCTTTCTTGTTGAACAGCAATTCGATTTACAAATTCATGCGCTTTGAGAGAAAAAACTAGTCTTCTCTAATTACTTTCTAACGAGGATGTAAGAAAGAGAAAAACTACTTGACTCATATTGGCACATAACTTTTGAGGTCTTAAATTAATTTAATTAATACTATTTTAATATTACTATATTTACTTGCTACTGATACTTTCATTTGTATCTGATTTGTAAAAACAGCTTTTTTCCCGGAAATAATCAGTGGGATTTGGGAAAATTTTTTTTGAGATGACATGTTCAAAAGTTATGCCAATAAACCCCTACCAATAAGCTTGATTTATACCACACAGCAAACAAAGTTCTGGATCGAAATGAGCTTAGAATTTTTTTTTTTCAAAATGGCGCGTTTTCTAGTCTACTGTCTATCTATAGCTTAACAGACGGCGCGCACGCACAAGTTTTCTTTTATAAAAATGCGCAAATACAATTATTACCTTCGGTGGATTTTCCTTTCACCTGATCAATACTCAGAATACTTTTTATTGGACAACAATCCAACTAGTCAATTTAAAATTAATCATGTTTGATAGAATCTAAAAATCTGCGTAATTTTATACAAAGTCTACAAAGTACCCTTTGCCACTTAAAATTATAAGCTTTTAGTGTCTCTTTCTTCCCAATCCCGGGAAAAGGGTTGACAGGCCGCGGCCCACGGCTCTACGATTGTAGTCGGCGAGTTCTTAATATAGTTAGCAGCTTTATAAACTTTGATAGCGCGATGTAGCGAAATTCATTATGACGTCATCGCCGTTACCATTTAACGATTTTTTTGCAGATACATATCAAGTGAACGATAGCGTGATAAGGCTCCTTATTGAATCCAATTCAATATGATATCCGATATTTCAACGATCGGACAGCGGACTACATTATGTTTACGATCTGAAAATAATGTTAAAGCCGAAAAAAAAATACTATTAGTATTGTAAAAGTTATAATATCGCTCGCGACTGTTGCTGCTTGAGTTTTGATAGCAGTTAATATATTTTGTTTCCGTATATTAACGCCATCAAATTATTAAGAATCATGTTAAACCAGCTTGTCAAATATAAGAAAATAAAAAAAATAAACCACATACCTGTAACTTTATTTCGGTGAAATTATCTGAAACAAATAAATTCAATTTAAAATCTTATTCATTATGTTAGATTTGTGATGAAATTATTTTACGCTGCAGTCACAGCAAGTCTCATTTACCGCTAGCTACGAATAGTCTACGTTGATTGCTACAATAAACCGTAGCAGTTGGCCTGCTACAGTTAAGTAGTTCCGTAGAGCGCGCGTCGAGGGAAATTTCTATTTGTTCTTTAGAATACTTTTCGTACATTGTTGAAACTTAATTAATTTGTTTCAATATTCAGAAGTTATCAACTGTTGATGATTATTCGAGAATTCTCAAAAATAGACCTTTTTAACATCTCCTTAAAATCTTTGAAAAAGAATGTTACACTTAGCTTAATCTAAACCTTATTCCTGCCTATATGTTAAATGCTCTGTTTCTGATCTGTTTTAAGTAATCGAATTAGTTTTATGTATTTTTGTTGTTTTTAAAGAGATATAAATAATGTTAATATGTAAAGCTGTTAAAATCTCATCTTATTAGTTTATTTTAATTTAGTAATAAGTTTAAATTTAACCACGTCAGTTTGTATTTTCATGTTGTTTTAGGCACAGTTGATCTTTTTGTATATTATATGACTAAAGTATAATAAATTGTATATAAACGACTGTTTGTTGCCAAAATAAATTTTAAAAAAAATTCTTTCTGGTGCTAACATTTACGAAAAGAAGTACTTGCACTTAGTTATCAATAAGGTGAAGACAAGGTAGTGTAGAGGCTCCTCTGTTATCCAGCTTGTATAGATTATTATAGATTAGCTTGATGTTTTATGGCCTAAAAACCTCCTGTCGACCAGAAGGTAATGGCCCTACAATGGGTTCACTAAGAAGGTTGTAATGATGAGCCGTATAAATGCAATACCTAGACGATGTAATAAAAACGACCATTGTCCTACAATAATAAGGTATCATTTTCATCACAAAGCGAAGCCTATCGCTAAAATATTAATATTCATAAAACGCATATTTTAAACACACGCCTGCCTCGGAAATATTCACTCATTCAAATAATTACCTCGCACTGAACTGAAACCAAAATCATTCTTTCAATATTTAATGAAGGAATGCTCCCGATACTGATAACCGCGGATCATTAAACCTGCTATTAATAATGAATATTTATTTTAACATATTTCGAGTATTTTGGAGTTCCTATGCATTCTCAATATGTTTGTCTATACTAATATATAAAGCTGAAGAGTTTGTTTTTTTGTTTGTTTGAACGCGCTAATCTCAGAAACTACAAGTGGGATTTGAAAAATTATTTTTGCATTTGATAGCCCAACTCTTGAGGAAGGTTATAGGCTATATTTCCCACGGGATCAAAAGTTACGCGGGTAAAACTGCGCGCGGTGGCTAGTCTGGGATAAAGCTTAATGGCCACATTAAACAGATTTTTATGAGTATTTTAAATAATAGAAGATGGAGGCTTAAGTCAATATTTATTTACTACACTAACTAGCTTAAATTAAGTTTATTATAACTTGTGCTTTGTATAAGGAATAATATTTATGTTCATTATATAAATATCTAATTCAATTAGGGTTCGAAAACTCTTTATAATTTACTATACTCTTTTATTTTTAGTCCTGTAAATGTGTTGTAGACCCAAATAAATAATGCTCTATTCTATCTACTTTACAACGCACTACAATTTTCTAAACTTATACGCAAAAAGGTTTATTTGAATGGGATACTCTTTAAAACTACCAGTCCAATTTATTTATTTTTTGCAATATTTTAAGTAATATAATTATTTCTATCTAACCCACAAACTGTCACTGATCAGACAAATCTAACAACCATTTAAATTAACTTAGTAATTTAAATGTTTGTTAGATTTGTCTAAGTACTTATTTTAAGGGTGGCTTAATAAAATGCATTAACGCAAGTATCGTGCGAGTTAGCGAGTTTTTAAGCTATTGCATAGCTTCTATCGCGGGCCTTGAGCGGAGACCGAATCCAGAAATTCCGGGACCAAAAAAAAAAGCCTAACACCCCCCACTCCGACCGGCACAGCGGTGATACTTTGATTTCATAACTTTACATGCGGGCTTTAATGAACAATCAGCGCCATCTACTAGGAACTTATGGAACTTCATATTAGATCAAACATTGCATTAATAAAATAAATAAATAATTATAATTGCATAAGTTGATAAAAAATGCTATGCTATTGCAAAAAAGCTATTGCTTTACCGCGGCAGTCTCCGAGTGCCAAACGTTTTTTTTTTTAATATTTTGAGGACTTGACCTCAATCGCACCTGATGGTAAGTGAGGATGAGGTCGCACACGGGCTTAGGAAAAAAGAAGAAGCGATACGATCATCGTGCGACAACTGAGTACACACAATCGCAATCGCGCGAATTTCGAGTAAGACACCCATTCCATTCATCATTCAGTATGGATCGCGAACGCGTGCCACTGAAAAATCGCTGACTCGCACGATATTTGCGAATTCGTCTTCTATTAGCACGATGCCTAAATCATGATGTGACACAGAAGCTTATATTTAGCTTTGTTGATAAGATATCTGTTACTAATTTAATCCTCAAACTACCATGAATGAACGTTGCTATGGCAGCAAAAGTCCGGATTTTAAATTCGAAAAATCTATGGCATCGTAACTCAGAAACGGCGGGTTTTTTTTAACTAGTCTTATCTTCTTATCCGTTGACATACTTTTTATCTTAGTTTGGTTAAAATCAAATCTGCTCAAACAAAGCTCCCAAGAAAATAAGATCTTATAGGAACTAGTGACACGATCTCTGCAAATATAAAAACTAAAACTCAAAATATTTGTTTCATTAGAATTATTTTCCCCTTACTATGTTTATGTAAAGTCCTCTCGCTGAGTCCGTATGACCGCAATTAAATCAAAACCAATTATTAACAAATTTTCATGCTATTTTACGAATTAATGGAATGATGCTTGAGGAATTTTTACAAAATTATTTACAGTATATTGTCAAGCACTGAACATCGATATACAGATGGGGCTAGAGTGTAATCAAAACATGTAAAATAATTGCATATCTTTTGAAAATGACTTTCTGATTACGTAAATAACTAAGAATACATATTTGGAGGAATTATAATGATGAAGAGAGACTATTGAAGTAAGACATAGGGGGGCCATCCTGTCACTCACAAAAACGTCAATGAAAAATTTTACCGTTAACTAAGTTTAACAGTAAGCCCGGGAAGAGAAGCAACTATGTTTTTCGTTTGCTCTCAGTCCAGCATGAATGTAAAACATAAAAAATCTTTTTAATATATAATCTTACATATCAAAAAGTTAATTAACTATAAATAGAAAATATATCACCCGCAATGTAGAACACTAACCAAGGATCCTCACGATGTCACTCCGTTTACTGTCATGAACATAAAAATCTTTTACATCGCATAAAGCGGGCCACCCGCGACCCGACGGAGTGAGTCGTAAGGTTTTATGGCGCCTAATTTAAAAATAAATCGTCGCAACATTGTGTGTACTGGCAGGCTTTTCGGTATGTGTCGTATTTTGAAATATGTTCATAGGAATAATGTTGCGCACTTAACCCTATTTCTTTAAAGTCTTGGCTGGGTGATTTAATTTATGTTGTTATGTTTTTGTTAAGCTTTAAAATTTGGCCAGACAAGGGCTTGCTTGACAATTTTGGGGTATTTGTGGTAGGAAAATATAACTAAATATATAGTTTTAATTTGATAAACATGTTCCGGGTTAGTTTTAAAAATAAATTTATGTCTGTAAACAAAAAATATACATGTACCTAGTAGGTTTTCTCAGATTACTACGTCAAAACTATAACAGTTCAATTATTCTTTCTAGTTTTAATCAGTTATTGAGTTTGACTTGACTTTTTGTGACTTCATGAACAGTTATAATAATTATAAGTCGGTATAAATGCATAAGTACTAATCAGTATAAATCACTTTTTAGAAAAAAATACGAAAAATTTTGACCACAACAAAAATAAAATCAAATACATACATAACTTCTCGCCCTTGGGCTAGGCAGATACTAGGGAACGCCAATGAACGAAAATTAAAATTTACTACGAAAACTTAAACAATAAACGACCACGGTCATTTCACTGGTACAAATATCAATTTTCACCTTATTTCAGCTTTTACAGTTTCACGAATGCAAAGTAATGACATCGCAAACAATTCTCTGCAATAATGAATCGAGCGTGTTGACACAAACTGTAAGCCAAATGTGGATGATATGCGCAATCAAAATCCAGCTGAACAAATGTTATCAAATATATCGTTAAGCTACTACATTGGTTGAAAAGTTCGCGGCCTGGCCATTAAAAAAAAACTTTTGTTATTTTTTCTGCCGTCATTTTGAACTGTCATTATTCAATTGTCAGTCCGCGAATTTTCAATTTGATATCTTGTTTAAATAAAATTTTACGAACAATATAAATACGTGTGTAGAACAAATTTTCACTAATGGAGAAATTTGAACAACGTGCTGTGATTAAATTTTTGTTTAAAAAAAGATTAACACCAAAGGAGATCCATGATGACATGCAAACAACATTAGGGGAATCTGCCCCGTGTTATACCACTGTGAAAAAATGGGTTGCAGAATTTAAACGTGGACGAGAGAACATCGAAGATGACCCTCGCTCCGGCAGGCCAATGACGTCTACGACCGAAGAAAACATCAATAAAGTGTGTGATCTCATATTGAAAGACCGTAGATTGACTATCAGAGAAATTGCAGACACTATAGGCATCTCATATGAATGAACGCAAAACATCATTGTCCATGAACTCGGCTTTTCTAAGGTTTCGGCTAGGTGGGTCCCCAGATTGCTTTCAGTAGAGCAAAACCGAATTCGACTCACGATTTCTCGCGACTGTTTGGAGATGTTCGAGGCTGATCCGCAAGGTTTTCTTGACAGATTTGTGACAATGGATGAAACCTGGGTTCACCACTATACCCCAGAATCAAAACAACAATCCAAACAATGGAAAAAATCAGGTGAACCAACTCCGAAAAAAGCAAAGGCAATTTTGTCGGCTGGCAAGGTGATGGCATCGGTTTTTTGGGATGCTAAGGGTGTCATTATGGTGGACTACCTTCCAAAAGGCGAAACAATAAACTCTGCGTACTATAGCACCCTTCTGCGCCGTTTACGTGAAGAAATTAAACAGAAACGCCCAGGATTACTGAGAAAGAAAGTGTTGTTTCACCAGGACAACGCCCGAGTCCACACGTCTGTCGAGTCTATGGCTCAAATTCGTGATTGTAGTTTCGAATTGTTGCCACATTCAGGTTATTCTCCTGATTTGGCACCTTCGGACTTTCATCTGTTTCCAAACCTGAAAAAACACCTCGGTGGGCAGAAATTTTTAACGAATGAAGAGGTCGAAGCCGCTGTTAACCTGTATTTTGAAGACATTGAGGAATCTTTTTTTAAAACAGGTATGGAAGCTCTGGAAAGCAGATGGAAGAAGTGCATAGAGCTAAATGGAGATTACGTCGAAAAATAAAAATATTTTTGTATGTACTTTATTCTGTTTTCTTGACTAGGCCGCGAACTTTTCAATCCACCCTCGTATTTTGCAGCTGACAAATACATGTGTTGCAAAAATTCAATACAGACAATACTATGTATGGTCTGGATCAGCTTGTGGTACCTAAGAGGCGACTGATTTGAATGAATTCCACTTGGTGATAGCACCCCTTCAGCTGCGCTATTCTCCTAAACAACAGCGTCGAGTTCAGCGATGCAACAGCGACGAGTGATATTATTGGTATTCACTTATATCATAACACGACACCAGCGCTCGTCGCTGATGACGGCGTGAGTAAGAACGGTTATTCATTTGTCTATTTTATTTAGGTTTTGGTATTCTGCTAAAGTAACATCTGTAAGCTCGACAACGAAATATTTGCCATCTCGTCGACGAGCTCGTCATCGAGCACAGCGATGTTATTTAAGTTAGGCGAATAGCCCTACTACACGACCATTAACTGATTCACATACACTTTCATTTAAGATATCTGCTGGTTTTGGCTGGCCAGCGACTACAATTGTGTAGCCAAACGGTGATGTGTTCCGGTAATGTTCCATGAAAAACCAGTTACATCCTACACCCGTGACGTGGTGACTGTATGCATAATCTTCGACTTTATCTTCATTTTCCACTAGGTGAGATTGAGGTCGAACGCGGGTTAAGTCACTTATACAGGGTGACTGGTGACAAATTTTCAATACTGAAGGAGAGCACTCTGTACTCGATTCTGATCATAATTATGTAATAAAAGTAGGTATTACATTTTTTACCAGAAATCTCTGTGAATAAATAAAGAGACCTTACTATACTTTTTCCGACGCGCTGCCTCAGTCAACACGCACACGGCAGTGTTCCCGCCACACGCACTCCACTACCCGCTAAGTATTTATTGTATTACGCTAATGTAACCATGCGTTGCGTAATGAATTCTTTTTCGGAGAAGTTTACTCAGTAAATAATTAATATTTTTTTTTTCTCTTCATGTACTGAACTATCACTATATGGAATTTTGAAAGTGAAACACCCTGTAGAAAAAAGCCGCGTTCTGTCTTCCATACTTAAGTTATCTTAAAATAAAATGTCTATTGAACGCATCTCCTCATAGTCTGATATTAGCGGTTCGACACCATTATAATAATCAACGTGGTATAATATAATTATGCTTGGTGGTAGGATCCCTTCTGGGTCCGCCTGGCTAGCGACCACCCTTTATATAAAGTCTGCCGCCAAATGTTACCGCTCCGGCGGTAATGTGTTCCGGCAATATTGTATAAAGAGCCAGTTCCCTCCTAAACCCGTGTGCTTTCATCTTCGACCTCATCGTCACTTACCATCAGGTGAGATTGAGGTCAAACGCGGGTTTAGTCACGTATAAAAAAAAAAAAAAAACGATAAACATTAACGTGCGGTTAATTAGGCCTCACATCGACGGTAAAAAGCGAACCTAACCCACACATAGCATACATTTTTTAATTGCGCATTTTGCATTTTGTGGATATTTTTTTTTATTTCATATTTAGAATCCGAAAAAATTCTGCGTCGAATGATCTTACTCCTCTCTACGTCTTACGTGGCTCTACTGTAGTTTAAGAGATATACTTTTTTTTTCGAAATTCCAAAAAGGTTTTGGTCTCTCCTAAGCATTTTGACTTTTATGGGTTACAGCAGGTTCGCATTTAACCGTCGATATATAAAATGAAAATATTTGACAAAAATCTAAACAAATAACGGCCCGGGAAATATTAGTGTCACCAGGATAAATTTTCAGTTTTTATAATCTCACAAAAACAAAGTAATATCATATCAAATAATGTGTCTAGCAAAGTATAAACCAATTGTGAACGTTCAACGTAAAACATGTGCAATCAAATCCAACTGAATGTATGTTATCAAATATGTAGTTTCGTCATTTTGCAGCTTCGAAATAAAAAGCGGCATAAAAACTGTATGAAACCAATACGTTGCAACGCTTCTATTTTTTTTATCGGCATATCGTATGTTTTCCACTAATCTCCAGTTTAACCTATTGGTAAGTGCAAATGAAATCGAAGACGACAGACTACACTTAAATTTAGAAAGAACTGATTCGTCATCATCATCATCATCCACAGCCTGTAGACGTCCACTGCTGGACGGCGGCCTCCCCCAAGGTCTTCCACGTCGCTCGGTCCCGCGCCGCCCTCATCCAGCGTTTACCGGCGACTTTGACCAGGTCGTCGGTCCATGGTGCGGGGGGCCTGCCTACGCTGCGTCTCTGCCTACTGATTCGTCACAGAACACAAATATATTTTCCCAACGTATCACGACAAGTTGTCTTATCACAAAAAGTTTATTCGTCAATCTTCAACGTCTGACATCACCGCGTCGATACCATCTTAATTATCAGCCCTAGACCTTAACGGTATATTAGAGCATGGACTCACGTACTCACGCATAAGGGGAAAACGCCGAATCTGCTCTCAGACTCTGTTAATTGGTGAAGCTTAACCCAGGAAGTACTGATCGGAAAAGTTATTTTTCCAACTCAATTACCCGTCAAATCTTTTTTTTTAAGTATTGTGATGATATTTGAGCCGTATTAAGATGTTTGAAGACGATGGCTTTGAAAACTAAATGAACACAAAACTAGAACCAATTTTTTTGCTGCTAGTTGCTCCTTTCATCAGACTTAATACTTAGATACTTCACTTCGTACTCAATATAACACAATCTGTACACTTTTGTCATAATTGTATTTTTCCTTATTTGTTATGTTTAGTAAAACATAAACAATCAAATACATGAGGTTGACAATCGTAATATATACAGGGTGTTTGGTAACAGGATGCAAAGCTGAAAAGAGGTGATAGTCTAGACCATTTAGAACATTTTGAGCCCTACATGTGTTAAACGAAGTGTGATAGATTTTTTTAAATAAAAGATTTAAGTTTTTTCCAAGAAAACTCCGAAATTTGACAATAAATCTCTAACAGTTCTTCTGTTACTGTAGGTAGATTTTTTTAATTTTATGTTTTGGATTGTCTAATGTCTATTGTATACAATCACTGTAATTTGAAACATCGGCGACTAAAGAAAAAAAAACTGAAGGGATTTGAAAATAAAAAATGTTCTTCCTTTCAGCTTTGCATCCTGTTACCAAACACCCTGTATGTTACGGTAATAGTGAATAATTGAAGATTATTAATAATTGTCAATTATTATTAATAATTACTGAAAGTCGCGGTTAACTCTCTGTTTAACTCTGTTTTGTGCGATTATAAAAAAAATTACCACGGAGGTTAACGCAAGGAGCGAAGCAAAGCGGAGCCTCCTAACCTAACTGGTCCATTTCGGTTATGTGCAACCAGCCTCAGCCTCAGCAACCAGCCGGTTGGTAATTATTAATAATTATTGATAATTATTAATGTAATAAAATAAAATAATAAAAAAAAATAAGATAAAAAAAATGTTCCGTGTCTGGGTGTTTATCTATTTATGTATTTATATTCTATATTCCCCTCGAGTTCGCTGCATGGTATCCCATAACACAAGCTATGCTTACTTTGGGGCCATGTAGTTGGTGTGATTGTCTGGGGATTTTATTTATTAAAAAAAAACTCTGATTTAGGTGATTAGGTTTCTATTGAATGAAAGTCATAGAAAATAATTTAGATTCTCACAAATAATAGCATTTCCACTTTATTCTATTTCAAAATGTTAGCATAAACGCGTTTATATTAACTTAAAAACAAGTTGTTTCCAGCGGTTCATCAGCTAAAAATAATTACAAAGCAATTAGATTCACGAACATGAAAGGTTTATGATATGAGCGCAATTCAAATTATCAAGTACACAGAACTTTTGATTGCTTAAAACTTCTGTAATATCTATACATACACGTGCCTGAACTTCTGAATAACTTTGTGTGGAAATGTAAGGAAATCAATTTATTAATTTTAAACTACTGAATAATTGATTTCAGTTAAGTATTTAATTAAGTTATTAGGTTTACTTAAAGTTAGAGTATATGACTGGCAAGACGCTATTAGTTTTGAAACTATCATCACTGACAGAGACGATTTAGATGTATTATCTTAAATATTCATGATTCATTAAATAAAATACAACACTATTTTAATTATATTTTAAATTTTAACTCGACATTTCAGTGTGTTTGGAGGCCTCCTTGTTCTTTTGTTTGAATTTGTGCCTCCTTGCTGCAATGGCAGAAACACGAGGATAGTGAGCGCGATGACAAGTCCATGAGAAATAGTACTTATTAGGTGTTTTCTTTGTGTTTGAGATAGAAACATCTTTATTAAGTGATCCTGAACATTTTTACAAAGATACCAAGATAGCGTAAGCACACACAAATTGCACGCAAGAGACACATTCATGTTTAAGAATAATATATGTAAACATTTGGACTACACATACTAGGTATGTAGTCCTAATGTTTGCATATGTGTAGGTAATATATATACATGAAGCTGATAAGGTTTCTCAACAGATGTTTATGTAATTTTGTAATTTATGGTTTCCTGTAAGAAAAGGCACATTCTCGTTTTAAAAAAAGATTTTTTTTAGAAGATTGCCTTTAGAAAAGATAGGCGAAAACAGTTGCTTCATAACAATTGTTTAATCTTGAAAAATAAGTACATAAGTACCAAGTGAGATAGGGCATAGTATTGTAATACATGTTGATAAGGACAGACTATTGTAATGACGACTCACTGGTACACGGTGAAATTCATATGAGTTGTTGTACCTTTATATATAAGTTAAAAATTGAATTTATAAAAGTTTAAAATAAAAAAGTATTTTAACCTGCACCCAAAGACCTATCCGGCAAAAACCTTTTCAAAAACCTTTATACTACCTTATTAATTCTTAGAAGAAATAGAAACAGTCGAGGGCTATTTCTGAGGGTCTGGAGGACCGGGGAAAGGACTCAGGAAGGCTGTATTCACGAGCCTCACTTACAAACGCCGAGGGTCGCTAAATTACAGGAACAAGAAGGACATTTAAGGGTTGTCACGTGGGAATCTTGACTTTTTAAAAAGTAAATCCTAGAGGTGAACCGATTTTGATGATTCTTGTTTCATATGATAGAAGATACTTTACATTTGGTCTCATATCAATTTCATCGAAATCGATTGAGTGCTTCATGAATTTTTTTATCAAATATGCATTAATTCGGAGATCGTTTACATTGACGACTTTTTACTTCATGCAAAGTTTTGACATTCGTTGATTATATTTTATAATTTATTATTATTGTCTTTAAAAAAATTTTTTTGTCACTTGCACAACATAATCTATTTCTAATAAAGTTTCTTAAGGAATTTTTGCTATGGATATAAGATAACAGATTATAAACTTAAGAAATATTTAAAAAATATTTAGTAACATAGTACTATTTATTTATAGGGAGTTCTAGTGAAAAATTGAGTACCTACTTTTATTACATAATAACGACCAGAATCGAGTACAGAGTGCTCTCTTTCAGTATCTAAAATTTGTCACCAGTCACCCTGTATAAGTATTGATTTCCTATATGATTTCGATAACCAGTAAAAGCATTTTTATTTTGATACTCATTTCACAAAATTAATAACTACTGAGATATATGCTAATAAAATACGAAATGCAAATGAAAACATACTTACTCATAAAATAACATCGAAGAGACAGTTTCATGTTGTCGCACTGCGAAAACATTACAATCAGTCGTAAACCGAAGAATGACGAATTTCATAGTTCCATTTAAAATTAAACGCGATATTTTTTTTGTAATATGACTCGAAAATTTTCATCACGACACATTTTTAATTGTTTGGTAATACTTAGGAAAAAGAAATATTATGAAGTCAACAAAATCTTAGAAATTGTAAATTGTACAGTCAAATGTATAAATTTTCATCGGACTTTGAACCTTATTACCATCGAATAAGTTGCAAGGTATATACATTTTATTAGACGTGACTGTATCTACAAAATACAGGGTGTTACTCTTCTTGTGGTAAAGAAGCTGATAATGTCTCTTCAAAATTAAATCGTTTTGAACCGAATTTTAACACGTTTCGTTTAATTGACGACTGGCTGGTGTAGCGGTAATATACATTGCCTTCTATGCCAGAGGTCCTGGGTTCGAATCCCGGTGGCGGCGGATATTTGTGTCATGAACACGGATATAAGTCGTCAAGTCGTGGAAGTTTATATGTTTATTTAAGTTTATTCTAATAAAAAAATGTGTTTATTCAATATGTATGTTTATATATTTCTTAAGTATATCAGTTATCTAGTACCCATACGACAAGTTCTTTGCGAAACTTAATTTGGGCTAGATAATGATGTGTGAGCATCAGAAGTATTTATTTAATTGTACATTCTAATTCGACGTTTTGTAGTATAGTCACCGTGGTTACGAGTAATTGACTTGTTTTTTGTCAATACCATAAAAATATCTAACTTTGGTAACAGAGAAATAAAAAATTTCGAACATCAGAAGACATATAATATTTAAATTTACCACTTTAAGTAAAATTTTATGTATAACAATGTTTGTGCAGGATTGACTTTCATTACAAATTTCGAATCTTTATTCGAAATTCAATTTTCCACAAGCCGATTGTGCGCATATTTCCTTTCCGTTGCACTCTGTGCAAATGGTTCATAAACTATTGTAATTGTATGCGTTTTCACAAAGTTACAGTTATTAAAGTGTCTGGTTGCAAAATGATAATGCTCAACTGAAAAACTGAATTTTCTGAAGAAAATTTGAAAAAGGGCATTTTCTGATCAACTTTGAAGTTACTTCGGTATTTTTGAAAACATTTTATTTCCTTTTGACTGAATGCGCATTTGACGCAAAGTGACGATACAGTTCAAATGAAAAACGGGTGTCAGTAAAACTTAAGACTTCTGTTTATTAGTTACATTTTTTGACAAAACTAATGCCCCTCCTTTTGGCCCCTCCAAAGTTGGTTAAGAATTAAGAATAGGACAAACTTACAGACAATCAGACATATAAAACTGCCAATGGCTTGTACAACATTCAAATGGCATGAACCATCAACATTCAAATGCTTTTACAGTTCCTTCTAAATACAAATTATTTAGAAGGAACAATCCACCAGCCATTCTTTCAAATTGATGAATCACAAAAGTCAAATATACTTCCCCGCAAAATAAATTTGAAATGTTACTAAATTACCAAAAACAATAAAATTTGCAACTTTCCCAGCCAATCCCTACATTAACCAAGCCCAATTTAACAAAAGGCCGTCATCAATTTCCCACAGATATTTACGAAGAAATTATCTTCAAACGATACTAAAGCTACAACGCCAAGCTACAACATTATTTCCTCCATTACGGCACGCAATGGGGTTCTTGACTTCATAAAATAATTTACAACCTAATAGCCAAATGTCAGAGGCGGTCTTACTTCATTACTCACTTAAAAAAGCAATTTTTACGTTTTTTTTTAGTGCCAGCTTACAATATTGCACTGTATACACCGTGATAAAGGATTTTATTGTAAACAGCGTAGCACCTACAAGATAATAAAAGTTTCAACAACAATTTCTTTATTAAAAACCGCGGGTCCTATTTTAGGTGTTACAGCATTCGCGCGTTGTAGAGAAAAATTAAACTGCTTGCTATTCCAGAGCACACAATGAAAAATTTGCAATTTCGTAGAAAGTAATCGTGAAAATTAAAATGGCAAAGGAAATCTTGGTCATTTTTTATACAGCTTTCCAGAAAATACGACACCGAGTTATATTAAATCAAGTTAAATAGATAATAAGGTCGCTATTAGCAAGAAACTTAAACTGGAATTTAATTGCATTGTGTCCCGTTTTGTTTCCTGAAAAATATAATGTCACGCCAACCACGTACGAATATGTATGCATATTAAATAAGTTTAAGTAAAAGAAGTTTATACCAACTAAACTGGGTCTTTGTGCTCCACCGAATGGTTTATGAAAAACTATTAAAAAAACAGTTTGTGAAAATTGATTCATTGTATTTATTTTATCTTGAAAAGAAGTTTCATAATGGAAAGACACACAAAAATCACGAAGCAAAATATGTTTAATGCCAACAATTATTTAAGTACCTAGCGTTATTTTTCCTGCAATAATTTCCTGTGAGCTCCCACTACCGTCGCCGCTCATGGCTCACAGCTTCAGTGTCCCCTGTATGAGCTGACTGGGACTACAGCTTCGTATGTGACTTTTTAAGTGGGTGTGAAAATCTGCTCCTAATGTTTTATGCTCTGCTCTCAATCTTTAAGAACTTGGCTAGCCAGCGCCGAGTGTAATATTGCACGAACTACTTGGTGCTACTTTTGCCCCTATCTAACTCAAAACCTCTTTCATTACATCAGTCATTTTGTAAAGTTATTTAACATTTTGATTCTGATAAGAACTGGCCAAGTCAAATCTAATGTTCTCTAAGATCTCACATTTTTAAATAACAGCAATTGCTATATGTATCTAATAAAGCAAATAAATAGTGTTCAATACTTGATCATAATGATATTTTGTTCCTATAAATACATATTTCGAATTTGCTTAGAACTTGGCACTCATTTAGATCTCTAATTCTTTGTATTGAACTTGGCTCTCAATTTTTACATTTATGTTTTTGGTAGAATACTTAATACTTTTAATATCTTTAACCTTACTAAAAATACTTTATGTGTATTTTGAAGAACTAGGAATGAACCCACTTAGAAGCTTTTTTTTGTATCTTTTTTTTTTTTTTTTTTTTTATTTATTTAAGGTCGCTCAAACATCAAGGTCATTAGCGACCGCATTAACACAATTAACATTCAAATATAATCATAATATTTCGTTAGCTTAAGAAATTTAACAGTACTTTTACAGTTGTTTTTGTTTTTGTGTCTTTGTTACACGATATTTCGGACAATTATGAATCGATTTTGAAAATTCTTTTCATATGATAGAGGAAACTTCATAGTTGGTCCCATATAAATTTCATCGAAATCGGTTGAGTACTTCATTGAGAATTTCAAAGTTTTGAAACAATATGTATGATTTCGGAGAATGTTTACGTGGATGACTATCCACAGTAATGCGATCCGAAATACATTTATTTGTATCGACGCCATTTTCGTGTAACGGTAAAAAAAATGTCTTTTGTTCCAGATTCAAATCTCAGCTGGAATTGATATTTGAGAGATAAACACACATCTGTTTGAAAATGTATTTTTTTACGGTGACTAAATATGCATACTGTCAACTTCTATCTTATGAGAAAGGTAAGTGAAAATGAGGTGAACGACGACTGGTTCTCCGAAATTATTGCTGGAATCTATCATTGCCGTATTTGCAGGCTATTTTTTTAACGAAGAGCGCATAAAAAGTTTTAGCAAAAGATGTTAAATATAAACAATAACACTGTTATAATATACATTATATTTACGACTCACATAAGTCGTAAATTTGCGAATCGAGTTTCAATAATGAAAATCTAAAAATACCTGACCGTTTACTCTAAAGTGATCGGATAAAATGATCCGATACAAGATTGTAAACTGCTGCCTTGAAAGGAGCTAAGTGCCCTCTTCAAACGACCGTTCCGGATAAAATGTTCTGTGGGAAAGTTACTACATAACATGTATTACAATACAAAGGTTGAGAGTGGTACTCAGAGGATTTAAATTCACGGAAAATTACTTTTTTATGATTTGCATTTTATTTTTGTGTTCTAAATGATATAACTTTGTTTATCTTCGTAAATATGAAATTGATCATTTTTTATAAATACAAATATAATAAAAATATATATAGGTAGTGTACAGTTTCCAATATTGTACCGGTTAGTGAATAATCCAAATTTCCCTCGACTTTAGAGGAGTTGGAAAGAAATGAGTGAAAAAAATATAAAGTCCATCTAATAGATGACATAGTTTTTTTATTTCAAATGTAATTAAACCTTTATATAATCTAAAAATTACAGTTTTTTTTAAGTCCAACGGTCCATTTAAAGCAGCCAGTCTCTTTAATTGTACCAGGGGGTTTCCTTTATTGTACTTAACAAAAATAAAAATCTCAACATGATGGATTTTTGTTTTAAACAACCTAAAGCCCTCTCTAAGTTTTCTTTTGACCATTTATAATATTTTTTCTCCTTACAAGACATCTGAAAAAAATATATACATATATTTAATACTTTAAAAAACAAGCTCCTAAATTGTACCAGACCAATTAAAGGATACTTTAAGTGGTACATTTTAGGCAACACACTTACATACATTTAAAAATTCCGTTAGAAAAATGACCTCAAACATTATGAATAACAATGTTTACTATCAAATATGACAAAAAAATAACAATAAAACGTAGTTTTTTTTGTTTTCGCTTCTCAAATCTTTCTTTTGCAAACACGGCGAATCAAAAATGGCAGCTTCTTTATTATGTTGGCAATATGATTAAATAGTGTTGCACGCTTAAAAACTATATTTATGGTTTGGTAGATTTTAAGGTGGTACAATTTAGGAGCCAGTCCATTTTACGCAACTTCACCCTATATATTGTGTTAATTTTTGAATTTCTATTCTAATCAGAATACGAATCTTCAACGCAAAAAGATTCAAAATGCCAAGAAATTTAATTCAAATAGCATTAGTGGAGACAGCTTTGAGTGGGCTCATTCCTAGTTCTTCAAATTTCACATACTATGAGAAATATTGTTTCACAGCTTAAAAGCAGATTCTTCACACCCTTTTAACTAGACACATACAAAGTGGCAGTCGTGCAGACACTTGAAGCCCGTGAGTCATGAGCGACGGTAGTGGGAGCTCTTAGGAAATTATTTGCAGGAAAACTAATGCTTGATACCTATGTATAACACTGGTATACAAAACACTGGTGTATTTTTGTTTTATTAAGTTTCTGAACGGTTTCACACTTTGATTTAATGTATTTACGGGATTCTTACCACGATTTTCGATTTTGTTTTCGCACGTCCGATATTTCGATGCTGTTACAAGCACCATGATCGCGGACTGGCAGATTGTCATGGTGCCCGTAAATACATTAAATCATAGTGAAAATAACTGGTTTCACACTAGTTTGATGTCAATGATTCCAAATCTAACCTCAGTCACGTCAAATAATATGTACCTATACACTTAGCAACTTATTCGTTTGTAATAAGGTTCTAATTGCAATGAAAATGTAAACATATTAGATGTCACTGTACCCCTGATTTCGCTCTATTTAACAGACATTTTATTGGGATAAGAAGTGTAACTAAGCAGATTTTCAAAAATATTCGTAAAGTCGAAATTAAGGAGAACTTGGAAAAAAATACAGTTTTTGTACCATTTGTGGCAAGTACATGTTTCAAGAATTTCATTTACCTATGTATTTCCAACGTTGCAAAACAAGCTTTCTTTGAAAACTTTGTGTAGAAGCTGTGTGTCATCATTACGTTTATAGCCTAAATTAAAAATACCCTGCCATAAGTACAAAAGTCGTATGATTTGGCATGAACCATCAAATCTTTCAAATCACCAAAGTCGATGCATCATATACCTATACCCGGCGCGGCGAACCTTGATCCCTATGACACTGACAGTAATTTCCTCAACATAACTATTCCGTCACCGTTACATTAGAATCGTATTGGAGGCTTCTAAAAATGGCATTTATTTATTTTACGTAGCTATATTCCAATAAAATGATATTCCGTTGGAATTATATTTATTGAATCATACCTTACGAAGTAACTTTTGCACAACGTAAACGTAAAGTGTGATTGAGATTGAGATAATTTCTTGCAAATGTTATGAAGTGTTATAATTCCAACGGAATATCATTTTATTGGAATAAAGCTACGTAAAATAAGTAAATGCCATTTTTAGAAGCCTCCAATACTATTCTAATGTAACGGTGACGGCACTACAAGGTTATGTTGTGGAAATTACTGTCAGTGTCATAGGGATCAAGGTTCGCCGCGCCGACTATAATATGATGGCTGATTACTGCTGGAGTGTACAGTGTACTACTTAAGGGGCAGTTAATACACAAAAATCTAATAAAAGGATAATATTGTCTTAAGTTTTCACGATTCTAAATTTAAAAGGAATTTTTCATGTTAAATATTTTTTTAATAAAACATTTAGTTTTGGAATTCATGTATTTTGTATGAAATCTCTATCTCTGTATATTGCTAAAAGTAGATTTTATGTATTTATGTACGTAAGCATGTATTTATTTATTACATACATACGTAACGTCACGCCTGTATCCCTTATGGGGTAGGCAGAACACCAGAGGCTATAAAACCATCTGATGTCACATTTGACAAAATTTGGAGGTATTATAAAGATGGAGAGAGACTATTGTAGTGACAGGGAGTCAGCCTATCGCCCACAAAAACGCCTTTAAAACCTCTGTCCCTTAACTGACTTTTACAGTATGCCCGGGAAGACAAGCAGACAGTATGAAAGGAGCTAAGTGCCCTCTCTCTAGTGGATCTAAGTGCAAGAATACTTTTATTCATTATTTATTAGTAGTATATTTATTATATCTTAGTACAGGTGTTTAATTTAAGTATTTTATTATTTGACTATTATTTTTGTTACGCACGCACTGATTTTGTTTCGATGTACCTCTTCAGTCACAGGTGAGCTGGTAGAAATTTCTCTCAGAAATAAGCTATACCTTTGTACATTTGTCTTTAAGTACCTAACATTGTATCTTTTAAACTGTGTGTACATGAATAATTAAATAAATAAATAAATAAGACAACAGATTTGTTTTCTTTTCAGATTTTGTTGATATTAGACATAAGCTTTGCAAAATAATTCAGAATCGGAAAATTTCATAAAACAAAACCATAAAAAGTTTCACATAAAAAGTATTAAACAAATAAATTACGCAGCAGCTTTTTGGTTACAAAGAGACTTTTTAAAAAGAAAATCTACTTAAATCTTTTCTTTTTCTTTAATACCTACCTCCACAAATAACTTCGCATTTAAATAAACAGCCCGAACAATGTGCCTACTCATACCAATCATTGAAAAAGTTTTACTTATCTTTTTTTATAACCAGAGAGTAGAGAGAGAGTAAGGAGCGAGCGTCAGCCTCTTTTGAACCAAACTTTTTGCTTGTTTTGGTCGAAAGAACGCGTATGGCCTGTGGTATTCATAAAACACTCGAGCAAGATTAAAAAGTTTTATCCTCGAAAGGGAACGAGTAAAAGTTTTTTTGAACAATATAATAAATTAAAATACACGAAGAAATGTCTGGGTTTCGTTAAAAAGTGATAGAGCAGGAAGCTTATGAAAATATTTTTTTTTATAAAAGAAGTACCTACCTATACATCATTGCAAAAAATATCAATACTGCTCAAGTTTTCGCGATTCAAATAAAACACTTTTAACTGGATTTCTTGCGTAAATTTTTCATTTTAATTTGAGGTTTCGGTGTCTTTTCAGGCACATTTATCCAGTGAAATATTGTTTTATTTAAGAATGTTATACTAGATTTTTTTCCATGCTGGAAAAACATAGAAAGTGCCAGCTGAGTCTCTTCTCGGGCATACGTAACACAGATTTTTATCAGTTTACAAATGTGTTATTGGAGGTTTTTTTGTGGGCACTAGGCTGACCTACTGTCATCTCCACCATTATTATGCTTCCAAATTTGTCAAACGTGACATCAGATGGTTTTATAACCTCTGGTGTTCTGCCTACCCCATAAGGGATACAGGCGTGAAGTTATGTATTTAAATTATCAAGCAAACGTGCACAAAACTGATTTTATAATTAAACTTAATTCCTTGCAATCCCTGTAGAACTTGGTTTGTTATATTATTATTTGAATGTATTACTTACATTCTAACTAAACATATTTCAGGGTCTTTTCAAACGCTGCCGCCCCGCACCGCTTTATCCATCAGTGACTTTAATTACAATGACCTACCTACCTATATCCATTGGTGGACTGTGCAACACTACTATGAACACACCACAAAAATAACTATACCATGGTCAATTTAACATCTTAAATATCAATTATGTATGACCGTTGCCATGACAACTGAAAACCAGATTAGATTTTTTTTTTTTAATGGATTATGGATGGGACGTTTGTCTTCCATGCCACCTGATGTTAAGTGAACATGAAGACTAAGGTGGTACACGTCCATCCACGAGAAACCTATTCACTCGACGCTTAAAAGTACTAGGACTATACTGGTCAGGGAAAATAGACGCAGGCAGTTCATTCCAAACCTTGGCGACCCGTACCAAAAAGGAACTGTCAAAGCGCTTAGTTCGACTTTTCGGAATATCTACCACATACGGATGGAAGTTCTGTCTGCGTCTAGTAGTCCGATGGTAAAAGGGTGAGGGTTCAATTTGTTCAAACAGAGCACTGGCGCACTCACCAAAATGTATCCTGTAGTACACGGTTAGACACGCAACCTTACGACGATGCTCTAAGGTCTGCAGTTTTTTGGTTGTAAGGTCGACGTCGTTAATTAGTTTACGGGCTCTTCGGTCAACGGAGTCCAGCGCTTCTAGTTGATATTTGGCTGAACCATCCCAAAGATGACTGCAGTACTCCATGCATGATCGCACTTGAGCTGTGTATAAGTTAAGAAGCTGTGCAGGGCCGAAGTACCGCCGTACCTTCGAGATGATTCCCAACTTTTTCGAAGCTACTTGAGCCATGGACACAATTTGTTGACCGAAGTTTAAACTGGATGTTACAGTTACGCCTAAAAGCCCTAGATGGTCAGTGATGGGGACAGATACATTTTGGAAGATTCAATTTATGTCTAATCGAGGATTAAAATTGAATATTATTCTCTATTAATGTTGACATGCTAGTTGTTGTGAGTCAAACTATTTATCCACTCTTATCTTTGAACGTGATCGAAACGTAAAATTATATGTACTAACTGATAAATAATCTACGAATAATGATATGTCATTTATGCTATAACTACGTTCGCTGATAGTGGCCGTTTTTCAAGGATCATAATTTCAAAATTTCTTTTATTTTCGTTATGCTGATTACCAACTAACTTAATATTAAAAAGACAAGATCATGCTTAGTTTTTGATATTGGTCACAAAATAAAGAAGAAATGGGGTTTTGGGAAATTAGGTATTTGAGGGTAAGAGAGTAGAAAGTGATGATAAAAGTCGACAACAATAAATAAAAACATACGTAAAATCTAACAAAGGTAAATTACAGAAATATTGGTCTAGTCTGTTAATCATGCATTTATCTGTTATTACTCTACAGGAATATTGTTAAATTGAAATTTCATTATGAGGTCAAGGCATGAATCTCAAATAATTTATAATTTTTCGTGATATGCCTAAGATAGGGAGATATATGCGAGAACAGCTGCCTATACGTTCATACATAGTTAAAAAACATTAAGATTCAAGTATATTTATATAGGATAGTTTTGGTTTAAAATTACTTCTTCTAAATTTAAATGTACTACAGAAGGTCAAGATATTCATTGAATACTCGCATATCAAAAGACTACAGTAACGATACCATAAGTGTTATCATCCTTTCAATTGTGCGGCCTATTGAAGTCAATAACATTAATATAACGCTGGACACTACTCACACATCAATATATATAAAACTGTTCCGTTACTGACTGAGTGACTGAGGTACTGAGTGACTGAGTGACTGACAGACAACGTACAGCCGTAACTACTGGGCGTAGAGAGCTGAAATTTGGAACATACATTTTCTAGGGGATGTAGGGGTGCACTAAGGAAGGAATTCCCGAAATTCCCACGGGAACGGGAAATATAGGACTTTTTAGTTTGTATGAAAAATCTTATTCCTTGAGTGCACCGATGTGAAACTTGGCGTAAAGGTTTTTCAATGTGTTACGAAAGGAATTCCCGAAATTCCCACGGGAACGGAAAATATATGATGTTTTAGTTTGTATGAAAAAATCCCATTCCTTGAGTGCTCGGATGAGTGATACTTGATATAAAGGTTCCTCAATAAGTGTTTGTTTGCATTATGAAAGGAATTCCCGAAATTCCCACGGGAAGTGGTTGGACTTTTTAGTTTGTATGAAAAATCTTATTCCTTGAGTGTACGAATGTGATACTTGGCATGAAGGTTCTTCAAAGAGTGATTGGTTGTGCTACAAAAAAAAAATTCCCAAAATTCCCACGGGCACGGGAAATACATGATGACATGTGATACTTGGTATAAAGGTTCTTTTAGTGGGTGTCTGGTTGTACAGTTTCTGAAATTTCCAAGAGAAGGGTAGTTAAGCGCATACGAAGTTGCGGGTTAAAGCTAGTCAGTATTATAAAGAACCAAACTAAGAGAAATACAAATCATATCGAATCTAATCTTATTTATTACTTCAATTTAAGGTACAAAAAAGTTACGTTATCATGCAATTGAACGAAGCCAATCAACATTTAGGTAGGTATATTATTTTTTTTTTATTTGAAAACCTTCTCCTATCTCTTACTTATAAACATTAGAAAGAGAGATTTAATTTTTGTATGATTCTTTGATTCAAAAAGAACTTTGGTACTAAACTTACTTACAAATAAATCTTCTCCCTTAAAACGATAATATATATCCAGGAATGGGCGATATTTTATCAAAAAACTCTCATAAGTAGCAGGTAGAACTGTGCTAAAATGCATACATAAAAAACACTGTCATATAAGTAATATAAAAAAAACACTCTGAGTTATGATGAATATCTTTAGATCAAAGAAACATTTGTACAGTGGTAATGGAACCAGCACCCTATTACGGAACAGAACACTCCACCGTTTCAGATAGAAAAACTAAACTCAATTTATGTTTGAATGCCGCAACTTGATTGGCTTATTTACGTAAATATTGAAGAAATGCTAAAAAACTTCTTTGTTGTATAAGGTAAATAACTTGACAGGAAATTGCTTTCTACTCTGGAGTTAATTGTTATAAGGTAATGAATATAAGTACTATGTCTATTACCTATACACAAATTTAGAAATAACTTTTAGGACTTTGAAATTTTACCAAAAATTGTGGCTAAGAACGCGAGATATGGCTATCGTGGCCGCCAGAACGAATTATAATACTACTCTATTTTATGGTATTCTATGGCAACTGGATTTTTCACAGTGATCAACGATTATAGTCTACGTTTAGGTAGTATCTATCATGTGTATGTCTATTGTGTGTAGGTATATTTATATCTACAGTGTGACAAATTTTATAAACTGAAGGAGAGCACTGTCTGTACTCGATTCTGGTCATAATTATGTAATAAAGTAGGTACTTAATATTTCACGAGGAATTCTCTTTAAATAAATAAAGTTTTGGTACTATTGACTTAACTTACGCCTGAGTCAATCGCGTCACGTGACCTGGCACGCGGATCGCTGCCAACGCTAGTGTAACCATGCGTTGCGTAATCAATTCTTTAACTTTCTGTTAAGTTTACTCAGTAAATAATCAATATTATTTTTTTTTCAATTTTTTCTCTTCATCTTAAACTATCACGTCCTCGAATTTCAAAAGTGTAGACGAACATGTACGATCATCCGTCGCACGCCTGAGATTAAATTGATTGGATGCATATTTTACATGGATTACTGTGTTCCTCGCATCACAACCTACGCAGAAATGAACAATTGTCACATTCATGCTTTAATTCTAAATCAGTCTCCCTACTGGAGATTACTCATGTGTTTTTCACACCTAATGCCTTTACCTAATGCCTATTGTCCTTTGGACCCATTACGTGATAGGATTATCAGATAATCTTCAGAATTATCTTTATTAAAAATTTACTTTAAATCATACGGAGCTTTTTGGAACATCGGTTGTTTCATGCCACTTAACCTGACAATTCAGAAAAAATCAGGATATGAAGGATTTATAATGATATACAGGGCTGTTTTTTAATCTCCCGCCAATTTTTTTAACCAATAAGTATCATTTATAGAAACGATTTTTTCAAATAAAGGGATGTATTTTTTACAAGGAATTTAATATATTTGCTATCATACTAAACAAAGCCTGCGAGGCTAGCATGCGACCATCGACAACATCACATTTACATAACATACATTTAAAATATGATATTTTTGGTTCTGTGGGCTTAATTATGGTATCAAATTGAGAAATTCTATCTATTATGGTGCGCATATTAGCTAACATGATAGAATAAAATAGCATATTAATATTAATTTTGTCTATTCGAGTCTTTATCGATGGTTGCATGCTAGACCACTCTTAATTATAAATGAATTCTATAAAGAATAAAGACAACTACGCGCTACAAAACATCTTGTACTACTACGTCGTAGTATTATCAAACGTTATCAATGAAATGCTGCGTCGTAGTATTGTACCGTTCATAGGGTGTTCATCAATAGCAACTAAGTATTTGTAAAAAAGTTTGTGGTGCCATATCTTTGTTTATTTCTACTGAGCGCGACTAAAATAAATTAAAATAAATATGCTGGCATGTTTATATTTTATCAATGAACATCATATTAAAATTTGTCTGGTGAGTAAAAAAGACCATTGAAAAACACTGGGTAAGAATAAAACAAACAGCGTGTAAGAATAACAAATACCGCTCCATCAAACACATAATTCATGTTAATCAAATTAGTAAGAGGCCTTGTTATCTATACAAATAAAGCCGCTTTTCCGATATCGCAAAATTAGTCCCAAGACAAAGGAGTTGTCACTGAATTAATTGTGTCGTCTTTCGTAAGCTTTGCAAAGTAGAACTGCCTTGTACCGAGGGATTGGAAATCATTACTTGGCGGTGGGAAGGAGTTATCTGTTCGTGGATTGGATTCCCGAGGATTTGGTGGCAAGCTCGTGGTGGATTAGTGGATTGTTTGTTGGATTTAAAGTTGGAAGTTGCACTTTGTTATCTGATAGATGGCGTTGTTTATAAATTGTGTTTTATAAAAGTTATAGGTACTTTTTTGTTTGCCGTTTGGCTCTGGGAGAAATTCGTGTTTTTGTGTATGTCGATTTTGAAGGAAATTACTCTTCATATTGTACCTGGCCTTCAATTGTATGTCCCAGGATCAGCAAGCAACTCTGATTGTGTGATTTGATTGCTCAGCGTAACCTATATGCTCATTTCACTCTTATGGCAACATAATAAGTACATTATGTTCCACTGTATTAAAGCCATTTTTGAACAAATACAATATATAATAGTTAGTTGCTTGAATGTTCTTATCTTAATAATATTTTTAAGCTTTTGGCATTTAATAATGCTCAATTAAGTAACTTAAGTAACTGAAAACATATGCTAAATAAACTCCCAGGACTCGAACCGTTTGCCAGTCGAATGCTCTTTCACTTAGCTGTCGGGCCCTGGCTAATTCTATTTTTACGTTTATAATGCTGTTATAGCGTTGTTATCTTCCAGGTTTAAACATAAAACAATTTAAATGACAACACGATTATACTATAGCTACGAAATAAGACATAAATTGCATTTATTTATCAATCTACCACACATGTGTATTATGTTATTTATCGTTAATCCTTTTCCTTGTTTTCAGAAGAAATAATGATTTAGGCTCCATAAATAACACAATAAGAACAAAATACAATCACAACACATTTTATGCTGAATCCTCATTTAGAATACGCTACGACAGAGCCAAAATTATATCAATCCATATCCTTTGTATGAAGATGATAAATGGTTACTGGAGCTATAAGGAAAAGTATTATCTCTTTTGTATAAATTCTGCGAGTACCAAATAGTACTGTGTACGGTAAAGTAGCACCGGGATCGCTGCGTTTGCTTTCAATTTGGGAAAATTCGATGACTTCAGAGTTTCTTAACCACTGTTGGTCTTTTTTATCTGTTAAGGGGCCAATTTGGGGCTGGATTCTTTATTTAAAAAGTTTTTTTGCAAGCTACGTTTTAAACTTAGAACACGTTAAGACAAATTGGTCTATCTGTTTCTTTTCCGTTGAATTTCATTCATTTGTTTCTTTATATCATAAAACTAGGTCAGTAAGACGTAAACGTTATATTTGTAGGTTACGATTAAGTTTTCTCCGCACTGCGTAGCACTTCACTTATCGCTCGCTTACTTGTGTTACATATACCTTTCCTTACCCTAAGCCTACAGACTATATTTGCTGAACGTCATTGTAGAGATCCACAGATAATGTTTGTGTTCTCGGAATAGGTTCTTTTGTCTATGCCACCTATAATGGTTCAAGTTTTAATTAGAATTAAGGTGAGGTGTATTGATTTATTTTGGTTACACCGTGGACAATGCTTTTAACTATGATTAATTTATATTGTGGGTTAACAAGCACGATATAAATGAAAGCAATATCTTTATCCGTGAAGATATAGTTGGCTACTTCTCAATTTTTTTTACAACCACTTTGGTGATGGGTCAAACCTGTCTGCCTCAGACGCCAGTGGTTGCGGTTTCGATTCCCGCACGGAAAAAGAAAAAAAAATGTTCCGTGTCTGGGTGTTTATCTATTTATGTATTTATATTCTAGGTTCCCTCTAGTTCGCTACATGGTATCCCAAAACACAAGTTATGCTTACTTTGGAGCCTTGTATGTTGTAGTTTGTGTGAGTCTGGGGATTTTTTTTAAAGGTTACGATACATTAGGATAAGGGTACAAAGAACTCAGAAATATAAAGGGCTAAACAAATATACATATATTTGAAGCCTAACTTCCAAAACCCTCATTTCATATCTCCACTTATTACTAGTTATATTATATCTAACATGTAAGATGTAAGATAAATCTCAGAAACTGTAAACAGAAAATGGACTTAAATAAGAAACAAAGAAAAGTATTAGAAAACACCGAAAATTCGTAACAAGCAGCGCCAGGGCTGCGCGCGGAATAAAAATGAGAATCATTTATTTGGAAAAACATGAAAACCGGTTTTCGGGTTCCCGCACTTAACTTTATACGGCAGAAATAAACCGCTCATTTCGAACTTATGCAATGCGGATGTCGGTCATTTCTCGAACAGAACTGGGAAAAACCGCACTTTTTTATACGACAGAAATGTATTTTTTTTTCAGAAATAACTGACAAACATGAATCGTTAGTGGTTTTGACGTATGATTGTGTTTGCTGTTGAAATTGTAATCAGTAATCTTTCTTTTTACTTATATTATAAATGTAAAAGTTTGGATGGATGGATGTATGGCATTCAAAATTGCGCAGGTAAAAACGCGCGAATAGTAGAATAATAGATTATGCATTCACTGAAAATTCTTCTTCTTATCATAAATTTAAAAAAAATCCACATACAAAGTGCTGCACTTGTATATATGCCCATTTATATGAACTGTAAAGCTTTAAGCAAATTTTTTGTTTTGTCTATACTAATATTATAAAGAGGAAACCTTTGTATTTTTGTATTGAATACTAAAAAACTACTGGACCGATTTCAAAATTTCTTTTACCATTACTTAGAGGGATTCTTCCGAATCCGTATAGGCTACTTTTTATCACGAAAATCCCGCGAGAATCGAAATTGCGCGGGTAAAACCGCGCGCAACAGCTAGTTTGTTATATTTGTATGAGTTGTTTTTATTGCCAACAAACTAGCTTCAATAAAGAAGACGCTCGTCTACTGTCTGCATTCGCAAATCAAATTTATTAAGTTCAATATAAGTCATATACTATTGTAAAATATGAAAATGTAGGTACTTAAATCTCATACGTTTAAAGTCTCAATTTAAGCTACGGACTAGCAAATAAAACGGAATTCTCGCAAACTCTCATGAGATAATCAAATGATTCGTATTTGTGAGATATTAGAGATATAACTGCTTTACCGAAATAATGAACCATGCTCACCATTGGTAAGCTAAATGTCTAGCCATAGCTCGTTACTATAGCTTAACTATTAAACTTTTCTATCGTAGTATTTCAACTTATACTTAACAGGCTAAATTCACTACTCGCATAATATTGTCTTAAGTTTACGCGATTCATACTATTAAATAAAACACATTTTAACCGGATTTATCGTCGCTCGTGACCACGGGGTCTGCAAAGACACCGAAACGTCGAGTCAAAATTTAAAATGTAAATATACGCGATAAATCCGGTTAAAAAGTGTTTTATTTAATATTCACTACTCGCATCATGATGACGGTATTTGAAACTACTGTTGTATTTTCATGCATTCACTCAAAATCAGTCGCCGAACTGGAGAATACTCCTGTTTTTGGAGTAAATACTATATTATTGTCCACCATAACCATAACCGTAATAGGATTTCCAAGTTTGCCCTCAACAATATTTACTTAAAATACACCTTCCAAAATATCTAGGTATAGACGAGCCGTTTGCCCCAGCGTTACCCACACAAATCTCGATGCTGCAGAATATCTGTACAAAAAGATATTTTATGTCTTGCCTACCTATGTGCGAAATACCTTACAATAAATTTGATACAGCGACTTTTAAGTTTATAAAATTAGAAGAAAGTACGGTGGGATTGTGCAGTAAAGTTCCTCACGTATTTTTAAACATATTTATTCTATGAATGAGTCTGTTCGAATTATTCCGAACGACCAGATGACAGATAGGTACAAAAACCTCAAGCGATAGGTTATGGTGCTTACAGATTGCTGTAATAGAACTTGTAATGTAACATTCTGCGCACTACACGTCCAAATACGCAACTTGCGCAGAATGTTACATTACAAGTTCCGTTACAGCAATCTGTACGCACCATTACAGTCAACACGAAAACTCAGCCTACGGTGGTTAAAAAGGCGTTCGGTCTAGACGTTCAGAAGGCGGTATCAAGCGCTATCAAGCGTAACAAGCCTGTCAAATTTCCTCGACCAATTTTAAACTTAATGTCGAGGGCACAGACTTCAGATTCAAACAAAATTTTTGCCTTCTGTACCTAGTCGATAACCGATGCATTTCTTGCTCACCCTCTTGAGTGGCGGCGTTTTCCGAAACAAAGCAAGTTTGGGAACCCAATTACTACCCTATTGGGTACCCTTTGGCATTTGTACTCGTATGTAGAATTGATCTTGGCACTTTTGTGCTGAACCACCATGCTCAGTGAAAATTTAAAAAGCCTTAAGGACCATAAAAACAACGTCGTTTTGCAAAAAAAATTGCATGTTTATTTAACGACACAGGGAGTATTTCTTTACTAACTAGAAATAAAAAATAAAATAAATAATAAATCAGAGCTTGTGATATGGGAATCCAATGTAGTGAACTAGGGGGGGAACAAAGAATATGAATACATAAAAGTATTATAGAGAAACGCCCAGACCTGGAACTTTTTTTTTTCATGTTTTGTGCGGGAGTCGAACCCTCGACCACTGGCGTCTAAGGCAGACAGTGTTACCCCATCGCCAAAGTGATCATCAAAGAAACTTTATTTTAGTTGATTGTCGTTCTTGAAAAAGCGCTTTACAAATAAGCGATGCTAGCTCATATAATATGAGATAAAGTACTAAAAATAATTGGGTTAAACAATTTACCGAATGAAAATCTAAGTCCCATAAAAATATGTATTTTACCCGCGTTTCTTTTATCGTATTAAGCGTCGATATAACATACAAATGTTTCCTCACTTTAGAATTTAATGCCGCATAATATTTTACTGCCATTTCTACTGAATCACATTCATATCCATTCATTCGAATATCAACTACGTTTCTTACGTTAAACTTCCTTTTGGTACGAATCAGTGAAAACGTAATACGCTTTAAGTCATATTACGGAGTTTTGTGTTAAAATATAAAAATATCTTATCTTTGAGTATAATAAAACTTTTTGGATTTGTTTGCAGGATTTGTGAGTCTTTAACTAAGTAGCTGTATGTGTTCATCAGAAGTAGGTAGGTACTAATAAAATTTACAAAATCAAAAACATGTGTCACTAAGAAAAAATATTTTCATCAAAGGAAAACCTACATTGTGGTCAAAATTTAACTGAAATATTCCTTCTTTTTAATGTCTCATTAAGGTTGAAGCATATAACGCTATTGAAACAAGGCTCTAATACAAAACAACTGCACGTACCGAACACAGATACCCTTCTAAAAATGAGGACAGGCGAAACTCCGAAAGCATTTTTATCGTAAACTCGAGTCGAGTTACTATCGTCGGTTATTGGGTATTCCAAAGGAGCACAGCGCAAGCCGGCTAGATATTAAACACGCCAGTACCGCGGGGATACTGCAGCGAATCAATACCGAATCTCATCTCTGGCACGCATGCAATAGACCTTAGCCGAAAGAACCTCATTTCTCAAACCGCAATTCAAGAATGGAACACGTGTGAAACGACTGAATGTACGATTCTATTTTTAAATTTACTGTTTTTTTTTTCTTAAAACCTTGGTAGGATATTTACTAACAAACTATGATTCTATTTTTAAATTTACCGTTTTTTTTCTTCTTAAAACCTTGGTAGGATATTTATTAACGGACTATTTACTAAACTATCTAAAATGCTAGTTAAAATTTAATGACGATGGACGAATGTATTACTTTTTCATGCTGGCACTGTTTAGCGAATTGAGATAATATCTCCCAAAGAGGTATGGCATAGACTGGAAGAAAATACGTCTTTTTACTTTGCTAGAATTCCAGAGAGCAGCTACTTAGGAATAAAACCATCAAAGGATTTAAGGTAGGTATACTTAGGTGTGCCCAATTCTTTTATGTCTAATTTTGCAATTAAGAAATGCTTATCGATCAGATATTAAATGTTTAATATACTTAGGTATATTTATTATCTTTGTGTAAAGCGTGAAAGAAATATATAGCTTATTTACGCGAAAAAGTGTTTATAAATATAAGTATGTTAATTGAACTTGAAACACTTTGGCACGTACTATGAAACAATGAAAATGAAAACACACAAAAGATATCAAACATAATATGAAAGAGTTATAAATATTGAGCCATATGTCAGGTTGTTTTGTAAACTCAACCTTGACTGACCTTTTAGTATCAAAATATTCATGTATTAATAGTATATTATGTAACAAGTGAGCTAAGTTGCTAATTACAGTCGAGGCTGTGATTTGAGCCCGAGCCGCAGGCGAGGGCTTAATAATGAGCCGAGACTGTAATTAGCAACGCTCACGAGTTACATACGACGTTTTCAACACACTTGTGAGTAAAAGACAGACATACGTGGTCATAAAATTTATTTGAAGCAGCTGTCAGCTGCTGCGCGTCCCTGTACACACGCTATTGTTGCTTGGAGGCGCCGTGCAGCCGCTGCTGCTGCACGCGCGCCGCATGTCCGCGCGCCGCCTGTCCGCGCGCCGGCTCGACGCGCGCGCTCATATATTTAATGTATAACCCGGATCAACAAAATATGCTCTGTTTGCTCGCATGTAATTTGCACTAAGGTACAATTCAACTTTGTAGGATTCATTGTATTATGCACTAGGGTATAATATATTATGCACGCGTGACTTATAGCCCAGTTTATAATTCTAAATTCAATAGAATAAGGCTCACTTTACGAGCAAGTGTGTTGAAAATCAATATTTGTCACATTGACACCGTTATTAAGCCCAAGCTTTTTAAGTATTATGGAAAGTAGGTAACGGATAAATAACCTTAACAAACAAATCTATTTAATATTAGAAATAAGCTTAGATAACTAAATGTACAAATTTTCATGACTTGGCAGCAAATATCTGTGTTCATCAAACAATATTCCGACCGAACCAAAATTGCATACATATACATAACTTCACGCCTGTATCCTTAATGGGGTAGGCAGAACATCAAAGGCTATAAGTTTGACAAATTTGGAGGCATTATCATGATGGAGAGAGGCTATTACAGTGACAGAGGGTCAGCCAATAAAACCTCTGTCCCTTAACTGACTTTTACAGTATGCTCGGGAAGAGAAGCAGCTGATACATTCTATGTTTACCAGTCCAGCATGGAAGTCATTGCATCTATTTTTGAAATCAAATTTATTACACCATGTAGGTAAAACTTAATCTACTTGAAAATAGCAAAGGACTCCCAAATAATGTGCATCGACAATGTATCTAGCAGTTAAGATCTCCAGACATTCACAAAGAAAGTAACTTGTTACAAAGGAGGACGGAAACCGGCAATACATTTGGCAAGAAAAAACTATCAAACCAATTGCTTGATTATTCATGGATTTTCGTAGGTTTTCTATTTACATATATGTAAATAATACTTGTATCTATGTTAAAAATAGGACAGAAGTAGTTTTTGTTTGTTTTCGTTAAGGTATCGACCTGAGGATAAATTAATATCAGAGTATTCCATTATAGAAATTAAGCAAAAGCTGTCTTGTGTAAAGCTCAATCTAAATTGTTTCCCTTTCATTATTATAATAATTTTATCATTTATCATTCAAAAATTGATTTTTCATTTGAATCAATGTGATGTGATGAATCAATGTATGCTGGACTGGGAGCGAAAGAAAAACATAGAATGTGCCAGCTGCTTCTCTTCCCGGGCATACTGTAAAAGTCAGCTAAGGGACCGAGATGCTATGGGAGGCATTTTTGTGGGCGATAGGCTGACCCCCTGTCACTGCAATAGTCTCTCTTCACTATTATAATGGCTCCAAATTTGTCAAACGTGACATCAGATGGTTTTATTACCTCTGTTGTTCTGCCTACCCCATACGGGATACAGGCGTGAAGTTATGTACGTATGTATGTATGTCAATGTGAGAAGATATTTCACATTATCTTAAAACTAAATAAACATGGCATTTATCCTACTATAATGAACATGAAATATTAGACTTTTTTGTATTGTTTACATCAAAAGAAGCGACATTATTAAGCAGTAACGAATAGCTTATTTTATAAAACAAATCCTACGGGACCATTTCAACTGTCACTCTTAAAAATCAAAGATCAAGATTTCGCCGTCGTCGCATGGAAATAGTACAAATTGAATTCTTAAACGCTTTTCAGGCTATGTTTCAAAAGCCTCGACGAACACTAAAGAGGCGAAGTACAAGGAGGTTGCGAACTATTTCTATTCCTCTTAACTTCCAACAATGAGGCTCAGTCGGCAATATGAAAGACATTAACGGTTAATATTCAATAGTTCTAGGCTATGCCACTGGGAATGGGAACTGAAAATTAATGACAGCAAAGGGTTAACGTTAGTAGGAAGTATGGATAGAGTTTTGACTTTGGAATAGTAAAATTCAAATTAATGATAGTTCAGATTCAGACCTACCTACAAGCTGTAGTTCCTAGCTCGGTGAATTAATGGCGGGTTTCGATATTCAACTGACTGGTATGAGTAACCGATACAGGTACAAAACTGGTAGAAAAAAAATTGCGTTTCAATATCTATTAGCTACGAGCTGTGAGTTCTCAAAGGCATGGAACCTCTGTACATGACTTTCTTCCAAAAAAATTGGCGATATGTGATTTATAGAATATCACGCATTTTCAAATTATTTGTATTATAAGTATTTGAACTAAATAAATGTACCTACACACTTATTAAATTTTTTTTTGCTATGTTTTGGTATTTGATAAATATATTATAGTATGTTTTTAGAGCTTTTTGTTAATAATTGCGTTCAATTGCTAACGTAAAACGAAACGCCAATCCTTTGACTTATTTTACCATAAGTTAAATCACATTTTTATGACGTCAAAGTTAATATTTAAAAGAAAAATTATGTTATTCAATATAGTCGTCCGTTTTTTTAAAAACTGTTATAGATAAGTTGGAAAGAGAATACTGGATTATTGATATGTTGACAGATATTTGATAGGAAATTTAGTTAAATTTATGAATTGTTACGTAGTTGGCTAGATAAAATTACTTATTCTGTAGTTGGTCATATGTAATGAAAACTTAATTCGCGTCAGCAGGCCGCCAGGCCACCTTTCCCTCATTGGTTTAAATTAATAACTTGTTACGTCGTCGTTGGCTAGATAAAATGACTTATTTTGTAAATGGTCAAATGTAACGTATCCTAGTAACCCATTACAGTCAAACAGTTCGTAAGCAGTGGTTTAGTATAAAGTAAAATTAAATTAATGTAGAAAGTCATTTTGGTAGTGAATTCTACTGTTCGTAGGCAAAACGTACAGTTTTCATGATATTGAAACCCACCATAAGTTGTTGATTTCTTTACAGTTAAGTATTTTCAAATCAATATTTTCACCGATTTCACTGACAAAAGTCGTGATAAGTAATCGTAGTCTGGTGCACGCTGCATCGAAATCTGTTTGGTTAAAGTAGACAAGCGTTCCCCTTTTATAAAATGTAGAAATAGTAAGTAGTTCTCACTTTTCACCAGAGAACAGAAGTTCCATCCTTATTACATAAAAAAAAGATAATTTATGGCGCTAGAGTACTCTCAGGTCTAAGTACGGTACTACTTTAGACCTAAAAGTACTCTAAAATAAACACCGTTTATTCACGTGGGTGCCCTAGAAGGGCACGGAACACGTTGTCTATATAAACAGCTCTCCAAAAAGTTTCATTCTTGTGAAATTCGAATTCGTCCCACGGGGATTTACCTCCTAACGGAAAAACATGAACATGGTTTTAGTCTAATAATGTAAACAAGTAATGGATAAATAGAGTTACTAGGATTATATTGTCTTATTTAATATTCCCGATTCATTACATCAAAAGTTGATGTAATGAAAAGACCACCTGGTTCGAGTGCCCAGAAACAACGAAAAATCGAGTTTAAATATAAAGCGTGACTGGTGACAAATTTTTGGTATTGAAGGAGAGCACTCTGTACTCTATTCTGATCATAATTATGTAATAAACGTAGGTACTTCATATTTCACGAGAATTCCATTTAAATAAATAAAGTTTTGTTACTATGTACTTTACATACGCCTGAGTCAATCGCGACACGTGACCTGGCACGCGGATCGTTGCCAACACTAGTGAAACCATGCGTTGCGTAATCAATTTTTAAACTTTCGGTTAAGTTTATTCAATAAATAATTAATATTTATTTTTTATTTTATTTTTACTTTTCATGTATGATCTCAAATTATCACGTCCTTGAATTTCAAAAGTGACCAGTCACCCTGTATTATATTATTCTACGTGATTATATGCGGTCAAAAAAACACCCGTAATTTTTTTATGAAATATCAGTATATCATTCTAACTGTAGCGATTCTCAGCTGCGTTTCACTGCACGTATCAAGATAAAACATTTATTTGACAAATTTGAATTTTGGTTCAAAAACTACTATAAATGTATCTTTGCGATACGGGGAGGGAAAACTACGAAATGTTCGACCAGCCAATATGTATTAAAATATATAGATACGGGGTGCTACACATGGTTTTATTTAATCCCGTAAAAATATTGTAGATGAATATTACATTTCACAAGAGACTGTTAAATGCAATAATCGACGAATGCAGAGCATTAAAAAAACCGACTTCACGTAAAACTTTGGTTGAATTATAATGTCGATGTGTAAACATTCTCCGAGTATACATATTTTTTAACTTAAATTATCCATCAAGTACTCAGTCGATTTCGATGAAATTTATATGGGACCAACTTTGAAGTATTTCTTTCATATGAAACAAGAATTTTTAAATGGATTCATAATGTCCAAAATATCGTGTAACAAAGACACAAAAAAAACATACAGACGAATTGAGAACCTCCTCCTTTTTAGGAAGTCGGTTGAAAATTAAAAATATACTTGATTATTTATACGCCATAAAATCTAGTTACTCCAGTATTATATTTAGAACTATTCCTTACAATTATGTTAGACACCTATTTTGTTCCCCCCAATTACTACACCTTGTACAAGGCTTTCATTGATCGCTTAATCTGCGGATAATAACAGATAATCACTGAGATAGAGGACGCTCAATAAAATCTATAATTAGAGTGAATGTTTTGGTTACTCGGTAACTGTAACAAGCGTCGACTATTAAATTGCTTCTACTTTGATTTTATCTATAATAAATAAGACTAATAAATATTATTAATTTGAAAGGTTTGTATGTTTGCTCCTCAATCACGGCCAAAACGGCTGCCTTATCACGTAACTTGCAAGAGCAAAGCGATGGCATGAATTGCGCAAGATTTGCTAAAAAAATAACTAATTCGTATTACGTTACAGCAAAAACAAAGCCATAGCAATCCTACGACTGTGCTGCCTCTATCGTACAATCGATGTACTAAAAGTGCATGTAATCCCTTGACTTTCATAGTTTTCGTGTGTACTTATCTGCGAAATTTTAAAAGCAAACATCTGTTTCACACTTTATTAGTTTCTTTTTAGCTACCAAATTGTTTTTGGCGCTAGTATCGTAGCAATAAATGCATTCTGCGATCAACGAACGATTGAACAGCTATCGCTTACATAATACGACGTAAAGCGATGGATCGCGTCCATGGCATGATGACTGCGCCATTATAGCTGATCGCTAATATTTACGTGATAAGGCAGCGGCTCAACGGATTTGGATGTTTTTTGGCATAGTGATAGTGTCACCACCACCACCACAACTCTTTGTAATGAGCCCACTGCAGGGCTATGAGTCTCTCCCCTGGGTGACGAGGAGGTTTTAGGCCATAATCCATCAAGCTGGCCCAGTGCTGGGTGGTGGATGTCAGAATTTTCAGGGTGCCGTAATGGCTTCTAACAAACTGCTTAACGTGCCCTCCGAAGCACGGAAGTCGCCGTGAGAAATGAACGGTCGGCGGTCACCCATCCAGGTACCGACCGCGCCGAACGTTGCTTAACCTGTGATATCGTTTGATACACACAGTAACCGCGGCGCCACGACGACTTCAAGTGATAGTGTACAGTCTGGAAAAGCACATAGGCTACTTTCATCCCGATATTCCCGCGGGATATAAAGATAGTGGGTTTATTTGTAGATTGTTGTGACCGCTCTAATCTGTGAAACTGACATTCGGAATTCTTTTCATTTTGTTTTTAAAAACACGTCAGCCTCATCGCTGCCTAAAAGAGACAAGTTTTTGTGGTCTCAGAGCACTTACTGCCCTACTAGTACTATACATATAAAAGAATAAAAATTTAGTTCTAAATCTTATTTATTAGGAATTTATTTCACCCCTGATAATAAGATACGAAAATTTAAAAAATGTTGGAAAAATATTCATTTAATCAGATTTCGCCATTTTTAGATGACAATTTCAAGCCAAATGTGCCAATGACATAACTTAGATTATTATTTCAAATAAGATTATAAAAAAAATGTTTTTAAATAATGGTTTGACGAAAATAATCAATGAATACGACAACTAGTTTTTATTTGTTCGTAAATACTTAATATATGTTTATAAACAACCTACTTTGACACTGAACACCAAAATCTGATGATTGAAACCTTGTCACTGTCAAATGCTACGGTGAATTTGAAAGTGTCAAACGTCATCAAATGGACTGTCAAACGTTAAGTTCAGTATTGCTAATAATCAACTTATTAGATTGAACATAAAAAATCACTATCATATTTTATTTTTTAATAATAAAACTGTTGTGATATAAGATTTTTGGTTAAGCCTGCTCAAAGACAAAAGTCTTAACATTGATTGAATAGGTTTCTCGTGGATGGACGTGTAACACCTTAGTCTTCATGTTCACTTAACATCAGGTGGCATGGAAGACAAACGTCATAGAGTAACTTACATACTGGTATAGAGTCGTCACTAACAAATTTGGTACTAGCGCGATCTAGTGGAAAACAACCGTACCTCGACAACCAAAACCCAGCTGCGCCGCGCTAGCTTGTATTTTCAAGAAGGGTAATTTTAAACAATAACTTAAGACTTTGGAATAGCTAGATTCATAAAATTGCGGGTTAATCAGGTTTGGGTATGATGAATCCAGCAGTTCAATCAAAGTCTATGTATTGAAGTAAATAAAAAACAATTAAGCAGTTGCGTGATTTATTAGGTTTTCTTTTTCGGTGTCCTTATAACGTGCGTAAGTCCAACGTGTTATGCGAAGAATTCAGAGTCCGGGAGCTTGCCAAAGTTGTAGAAAATTTATAAAACACAATCCAGAGCACATTCACGAGTCACGGGAGGAAACGGAATGAAAAAATTCATTCTTCACTCATGTCAGTCTCTCAATCACTTTCGTTTTGACATTTTGTGCATCAACATAGAAGAGCTGTCAATGTTTTGACAACTAGTATTATATAGTAGTATTACAAAAAACTTCAAGATTTTCCTAACTTTAAATCATTGCATAAAATCTATTTCATGTCACTATCCACTGTGGATTAAATAATGTATTGGGTTTTTTTGCACTCATAAAAAGACATTTTCATATGCTTGGAACGCACCCAATTAGTTACTCTAACTGCGTAGAACGCACCCAATTAAAAAAATCTACGATTTTTTGTATTTATGATTCAATTTTAACATTAAATATATCATCTTATATAGCGGATAAAATAATATTAATTTTGTATCAACTACTTAAAGCACAATATATTTTTTCAGGAACCGTTGAGCAAAAGTGACATCTATTGGTTTAAAATGGAACACAATCTTTAACGTATTGAGAATAGTGCCATCTATCGGAAAGCATCAATACTTTTACCACAAGAGCGAATTCTAAGGAAAGGGAAATAATACTAAGTGAAAAAACACTGACAAACGTCCCATCCATAATTCATAAAAAAAAAAATTTGGTGCACAAAACATGCTGGTTAGAATTTCAGTACCAGAATGTAGGCAAAAAAACCCGTCTCCTTTACAGATATTTTATTTAATACAGTTTACAAAACATTTACGATAGCGTTGTGGAGACACGAAAGCAAATAAATTTTTGCTTATTGGATTATCTTACTCAACTAAGGTATTTTATCAAGATCATAAGTTGCAAGGGTTAAACAGAGCGCATGTTAGGAATAATAATTTAACCTATTTGCTGCACATGGTCCGACGTGAAGCCACATTTTATCATACACATGTTTCAAATTTATTGGTAAGGAAGCAAAAATGCCTGGGTACCGCAAAAATATTGGTAAAATACGAAGGTTTCTCGGCTTTAGTTTATTGTAGTGGCAGTAACTTTGAATTTTCTCGTACGATAAAAATTGTGTCGTAGTTTTCCTTAGCAAAAACTTCTGTGGTTTTCATATATAATTTTACGGTGACTGTATTTCAAATGACCTTTCTGCATTCTTTTTCAAATACAGTATTTTAAGTACCCGCATTTTTCTTTATACGAAAATTTTTAACTCCCGGAATTATATTTGTAGTATTTGTCTATAAGCAAGCACCAATGTTACTGTTTACACCACTAATGAAACCACTCACACGTATGTATATTAAAGGAAAACAATTTATTTTAAAACAACTTAACAAACCTTAAAACAAGTATACATACATTTTATATATTTCACTTTCTGCAAGATTTAAAAGACAATCAACGCCATCTAGTGCATTAAGAGGAACTTACAAAGACAGTTAAATTGTTACTAACAATTTAAATGTGGATTTTGTCTAAAATATTTTATTTTTTTTTATTTTATTTTTTATTATTATTATTAGGACAAAGAGTATTCCTGAATTTAGTAATAGGTATCTAAAACTTCAATTCAAAGACCTTTTACAAAATTTCGCGTAAATGTAGTGAGTGAGTGTTGAAAATGGATTATGAAAAAAAAAACGTACCACCTCAACGGCTGCATAAAATCTTTAGTCTTGAGCTCAAAGACTGGTTGCATATTGCCCTAACAATAAGGTATAGAAATCCCTAATATCCGATTAAAGAACATTATTAACAAATTGAATCAATATAATCAATTCAAGATTCTTTCTTACAAAGTAAGAATTCCGTTTTTGTTTTTTTAGCAATGCTTTGACACTGTAGTATTTATACAAATAATTGTACTTATAGAATTTTTTTAGTTTAAACTATAGTCGTAGTCGAATATTTAAATTTGATATTTAAATCCAGAGTATTTAATACGAACCCCCAAAAATTAACAAACATGTGCAGAAACAAACTAATGAAACTGTAACGCACTCATACATGTGAACCCCGAACTGCTATTTACACTACGAAATAAAACTGTGAAATTTGTACCGTCAGCAACGAAACCACACATACTTACTTTGAAACTTAAAATAACTTAACGAGAATATTTCAACTAGCTTGTTAACTATACTAATGATCTCAATGTTATAAAAATCAAAGGAACATGTGGAACTTAAATTAAGTTAGTACCTACGACCTTTCATGTTTAAAACCGTCTATCCAGTATATAGGCATATATGTTTGGCGGTAGAAAAAAACAGTTAGGTGGTACCTATAAGTAAAGGGGAATAAAGCGTATACCTATACACAGCACTGATCATTAGTATTCACCTTTGCCAGTGGACAAATAAGACGTTGGTGTGCAATAAAACAAATTATAACTATTTGTTCATTGTTCTATCATCAAAAGAATAAAAAAAAACCTAATAAAAAATGCTATTTACTTACCACTTCCCAAATCTAAAATCGTCCTTACCTGTAAAGAAAGAAAAATAGCTATTAGATAAAGACATTATATTTAAATTATGTTAATATATTTCAACATAAATAAATGTTATTGAACAAATATAAATTAACTGAGCTAAACATTTTAGAAACTCAATTAATGTTGAAATTGTATAATTAGATTCATTAATTTATTAAACCGTTTGTTAATTGGATGGAACGGTTTGGATGGTTACCTATATTTATATACGCTTTTTATACTCTACCTCATGAGAGATCAACAATAGGGATATTATAATATCCGTCTTTATAAAACTTGCAGGAAAATTTTATTTTTGAATGCACTAGGAGTCCGTAGGTGACGACCTAGTTTCTTTTCATTCCCATGTGCTTCACAGTCGGTCTTATTTTCAAATCTCAATAAAAACGGAAAAGCAACATAAATAGGTATGTTTCAGACTACATTTTGGTCAAGTTCCATTAAACAATTTTGGTTACCTAATGCGCAAAACTGAAAGTCCCAACTGTGTTTTTTGTCACACGCAAGAGGATCTTTTCCATGTTTTAATAGAATGTAAATATAATAAGTCATAACGAAATAAATTGTTAGTAGATACACAATGTCATAAATAAGATATTACGTTTTTTGTCACTGTATATTTAGTTCCATTCATCCACGAATGAGAATAGCCAACGCGTTATTTATTTTTATATACAATCTCTAGAGTTAAGGAAACAAGTTATGTCTAAGTATTTTCTATTTGACGACCACTTTGGCGCTGGGGTAAACCTGTCTACCTCAGACGCCAGTGGTTGCGGGTTCGATTGCCGCACGGAGAAATGTTCCGTGTCTAGGTGTTTATCTATTTATGTATTTTTATATTCTAGGGGGGATAGTTCGCTACATGGTATCCTATAACACAAGCTATGCTTACTTTGGGGCCCTGTAGTTGGTGTGATTGTCTGGGGATTTTATTTTTATTTACTTTATATTTTATTGTTAAATTAATATTAAAAAAGAAGCTGACTTAACCTTATACCGGTGTAAAGCTTTCTAAATAAAGATTTAAAAAATATAGACATAAATAATATTTCATTAAACTTTATTTTGTATATTTTTTGCGCACCGTACCAAAGTAAACAAACGAAATCACCGTCCTTTGACGAACGTGCGCGGCTTGCTGCGATTTTCAAAGGAAGTACTTTTAGTGGCAGTTCGACGATTTTGTGGTCACAAAATATGAAAAGCGTATCACTAATTAAAAATATACGAGAATAATTTCTCCTCTAATTAGGTAAATCCTAAAGCATGGTAATTAATTGCAGTAGAATACATTTATTAATTAAGTATAAATTTATTTTAAACTTTGATAAAATTAATTAAAAAATTGAAGGAGGTACCACGTAGTTACGAAATTACTTAAAAACAATCTTTACATTTTCATTCGAACTTTAGTTGATCAAAATTATCGTAGAATTTACCATTAGTTTATCGAGTTTTGAAATTATTTCAATATCTGCAAATTTTTTGCAATACGCAATACGTTACATTACTAGTTCCATTACAGTAATCCGTATGCACCATAACAGTGAACCGCACATCCTAACAGACTAAACGTTGGTCTAGTGTTCGCTTGCAAATGGAGTAGTTTTGAGTTCGAGTTGTCACTTTGGGTAACGAACTTCCCTAAACTAACACCGGCCCGATTGTATGGTCGGATACCTTCAATTGGTTTTATTTCCCCCTTAAAGTGTTTCCTCTTCCGGACTCCTCTTTAAAGCACAAATTTATTTGCATTTGGTTTAAGGCTACGTTTGAGAGTTTGAGTATTTTATTTTGCTTAAAATAAAACAGTGAAATAGGCAAAAGTGAACATTATTTAAATGCAGAAGGTAATTTTATCACTTTTTTACCAAAATATGTTGCCCCAAAGTAAATTTTACAGGGTTGATTTCTTGTCACCAGGCTTTAATGTTATTATCTTTGATAGGATATAAACGTACCTGTATATTTATTTAAGTATCGCTCAGTACAAAATAAAACAAAGATATTGCACCACAAACTTCTTTACAAATAGTCGCTGTTAATTAACACAGCTTCTACGACGCGGCATTTCATTGATAATACTACGACGTAGTACTACAAGATGTTTTGTAGTAGCGCATAGTCGTCTTTATGTTAATGGTATTCATTCATAATTTAGAACGACCATGCTTTATATATGCTAGCGAATGTATTAATTTCCTTTTTTTTTAAATCATACCCTTTTAAAAAAATCATACACTTTTTTTGCAAAAATCGTTTCTATAAATTTATACTTAAGTATAGTGTAAAAAAGTTTTGGTCGTTGACTTAATATAACCCTGTATAGGATAAAATACTATACATTCAGACTCGAGTCCGTTTAGAGAAATTTGTATCCTAAGGTGACCAGGCTGGGACTTGAACCTTTAATTAAACAATGCACCCTTTAAGTGATTATTTCCAGACAACCGTCAGGTACTTTGGATTATATGTCTGTATACGTAGATATTAAGACAAAAAATAACAAAATGTATCACCACTAACTGCCAGTTTACGTGGCAAAAAACATAAACCCAAAACCATTATTCAGTACTGCACAAATACATTCCAAAAGAGTTAGAACAGGTGAGCGAAAAACAAAGATGTCACCCAAAATGGATGCCCTAAATCTTCATTGCCATATAAAAAAAATGGCGGCCGGCGTCCTATCAAGTCTGCGATAAGGCCTGTCATGCGAAATGAGGGGATTACAACGAGAGGTCGGATTGTAACTGTAGATAGGCGTAAATCCGGCAAGGAAGGTTGCCAATTTAGAGGCTATTTTTGACCACCTCATTGCCCTGTGTTTAAGAACGGCGTGAATTAATTTATTTGAGGTCAGTTACGGGAAATAACTGTAAGTAGGGGAAATTTTCAACGGATTTCTAAAAAAGAAGGAGTTACCTACTCAATTCGTCTGTATGTTTTTTTATGTTTGTTACCTCTTAACTTTTGGCTGGGTGTACTGATTTTGATGATTCTTATTTCATATGATAGAGGATACTTCCAATTTAGTCTCATATCATCCCAATTCATCGAAATAGATTGATTACTTCATGCAAAATATCAATTTGTATGAATTCGGAAATCGTTTACCTTGACGATCGTATATTATTTTAAAGATAGATTGAGTTCAGATATTGATTTAGACGCTTTTGAAATTACAATTCTGAAAATAGTTAGATTCGTTAATAAACAATCTAGCTCCAAAATAATCACATTTAGATAATGAATAAATATTTATATTAAATATTTATTTTGCTAGATACACATAAAATAATAAATAGAAACAACACTCAGACAAATTTGTGCAATCTCAAAAACAATTATTATTGAAAGAGATTCTACTTTCTACGAAAACCTTAATTTAAAAACCAAGATCCACATAAAATTACCTACACCATAAATTTTTATTATTTCTTTCCTTACACAACAAACCAAAACTTCAGTCCAAATAATCTCCAATTACAATTTAAATGGATTCCTCATCCAGCATTATTTCACCTCCCATTTCCATCCCGCGTGCGCCGCGCTCAGATTTGACCTCAATCCATCACAGAGTACTAGCAGTGCTTGCAAGCTGCAGCGCTATCAGCTAATTACAGATAAAGCAGCAAACCCGCACAAAGTTAGAGCTATGATTAAAACTATCGTAGCCGCAAACAATAGACTATACCAGCGAAAAGCATTCGATACGAAATGACGCAAAATAATGCCGAAGCTTCGTCGCTGAATAAAGACTCTTTTGTTTTCGCTTTTGTCACTGGCCAAGAACAAATGTGAGTTTTTTTTTTCAAGCTTGGTTAGGTACGGATATTGAAATAGATACTAAATCTAGCGTGATTGAATCTACGGAAGTGGATGACGAAACAATCCTTAAAGAATTGGCGTTTGGTTGATTAAGAAATATAGAGAAAAGATGTGCTAACTATTATACCTCAGTTTCCACGAAGGACATTTTTAACCGGAAATTATCGCATTCAATTCTATGTACCTAATATTTTTTAACTAATTACACTTTACAGTGTACAATACTGTAATAAATACGATATAATGTAGAAAACTGCTTAGTCGCGGAAAATATCTTCATTTTAAAGTCAGTTAAAACTGCGCGGATTTGTTTCTACGGCTTAGTTCTACGGCTACGCCGCGACGGACCGTCATTTCTCAAAATATTGTATTAAGTTTTCACGATTCATAATTGAAATAAAACTACTTTTAACCGGATTAATCGCGTATAATTTATATTTTACATTTTAACACGACGTTTCGCTTTAGCAAAATCTATTTTTATTATAGCTGTTATTGAGTCTTCTCCCACGTATATTGTAGATAATATGATGGCGATAGTAAATTTTACTAGCGTGCGAATTATATCTCAATCCAACCCGCCCATTTTTAACGTAGAAGAGCGCCAAAAATCAAGTCGACCTAGATCTGTTAAGGGCATTTAGTACGTATCATTTCTAACTTATTTCACTATGAAACTCCCTACCCCAAACCTAACCGTTTTCGAGATAACCAAGTTTTAATGGTTTTTTTATAAAAATTGCCGGTTTTTTGCCATTAAATGTCATATTATTTTGAAATTGGTGCGCTTTTTCATTAATATTATTTGTTTCTCACTTGCAGATTAAGATTTTCTATGACCATAGTAACCAAAATTCTTCGTAATATTACTAAATACATAGTTCTGAGCGATTGGAAGATGAAAAAATCAATTTTTTTTTTACAGATTACTTTTCTTTTGAGAATTTCAAAAAAAGTTATTATCTTCATTCATAATCTACGTTTTGTCAGCTACCCAAAAAAGTATAAAAATCTAGGATTTTATTTAAATTCATAGAAAAAATTTAACGGATCTAGGTGGACTTAACCAGTGTAACCCTGTATATTTAATATTATAAACTACTCAAAACTTCGTACCACAAAATTGTAACAACTGGCAAAATTTTTGCGGTCATCAGGGTTTACGGGTCGTATTCTGCTAACTTTTCGATCGTATTCTGAAAACATATTTCTGAACTAAATGGGTACTTGTTAAATTTATTTTTAAAAGTAATTTAATACGGATCTTACTTCTGTGTGTGTAATGCTTTTTAAATTTAAATATTAAAATCGTCAATCTGTGACGAAAATAAAACTGCTAAATCAACATGCAGATGCTGCATACCATGCATACCACCGTTTCTACAAATTTTCCTATAAATTAAAAAAGCAATAATTACAAAATTTTCGCGGCAATTTTAATTCGGTTTATTCACAGTAACCATTATCCAGAAAACACAATTAGCGGACCTTGATTAATATCATTTACTTGGAAATTGTACTTTGGGCCATTCCACGCGAGAAATATAGCTATTTCCCGCCGATATGGCCGCCATTTTGAAAATTATGTTATTGGAATGGGAACCTGTTCGGCAATAAGTAAGTAATAGGTTTAATGGTTTACTGAAATTGGATATTTCCAGGGTATCTGACGTTGCAGTATTGTTATAACATTCATATCAATTACAGGGGATTGAGATAATTTACGCTTACGAGTCTGTTAATTGTTATTTAGACGTGCGTGCGTTGCTTGCGAAATTTCTCGCTGATTTACCATTATCTGATCTACATTATTTTTTTTATTTTTTTTTACTGGATCGCTATATTTTAAGCCAAGTCTTTTCAAACCGTGGAAGTAGTAGTTGGCAGAGCTGTAATAAAAAAAAATACATTTTACATTTTTATAGAAGAAAAAGGGAAAACATATTGGTACTCTAGAAACGGTATATTTATTCAGTTTTTATTATTATTATTATTTATTTAAAAAGAAAAACAGTTTACAATATTTAGAAACATACCTTAAATCTCGATGATTTGTCTGGTATGTTGGTTTAGTTTATGAAGGGTTTTTAGAACATTAAAATTTCATTTAAAACACATTACAAACAAAGAAAAAATAAACACAATAGAAGTTACATTAATAAATAAAGTTACAATTAAATCCAATATTTTACCAAACCAAAATATTATAAAAAGCGTAATATTTGCATAAACAAGAGTATCCCCATTGTGTTTCTGCATAAGAGAGAGATGGCTAAATTTAAATATTAAATTTAGAGATGAGTTCCTGTCTCATCTCATTTAGGCGTTTGCATCATTGCCGAATTATCAATACAACATAAATAAAAACATAGTTGGAGATTTACAAAATGTCGAATGTAAATCAAAACTGCTGACTTAGGTCAAAATCGTGCAAATTTGGTTTTATAATTGATATGTACCAGAATAACATTCCTAAATTGAAACATAAAAAGGTCATGCTTCCTTAAACTTCATGGCCAGTATCAGAAAACAATTTATGTTTTTTATTTATATCTGGCAGTTCATCATGATAAAAGAAAAAAAAAACGTTCCATATACAAACATAGTAGTAGATACCATACCGTAATCGGATTACACTCAACACATGCAGCTCATTTCAGTGGGCGTATGTAGATAATTGAATTTAGAACACAATACTTATCTGATATATAAAACAGACCTATTTTAGCTTTTTAAAATAGTGCTAGTAAGGCAGCTAGCTTGTATATTAGAATACAAGTATTATTGGATGTCAGTACCTACATGTGCAATAAAATGAACATTTTAAATTTTACTAACATAGTTGTTAAAGATGTGTTTTTTACTAATATAATATAAAGTGTGTATAGATAATCTTTGTCTGAAATAAAACTATTTCATTTCATTTTCATTTTCCTGGCCATATTATATAAGTTGGTGTGAATTAACTCAAGCCTTTTCAGTGGAAATTATCTCAATCTTTAAAGTCTAAAATATGTATAGGGGAGAAGGGGGGAATTGGAGCCTACTAAGGAAAAAGTTCAATAAACGGCAAATTTATGGATACTTTATGAACTTTTTATTAGAAACTTAATCCTTATTCATTTGACTATCATTTAATTACAGCGTTAACGTTACATAATTAGGCATTTGGCCACAAATAAACTTTAAAGAAAAAAACAGAATCGCTCTCATTACCCGACTTTGCGGGAAATGAGAGCCTATAAATTCGCATATGTGTAATAGGAGCTACTTAATTATTAAATCAGCCTCAAAGATTTCTAGATCAGTCTAAAATCTCACTTATTCATATAAATTTTAGTATAAACGTAACCGTGTAACAATTAACTTTAAGGATCTAAGCAAAAAACGCAAATATAATCAACCGGGCTCTCAGAACCAGAACATTGTTTATGTGCCCATTTACCGCAACTTCTACAACGGTACCACATCTCATTATTTTTTCCTGTGTCACAGCAAATAGCACACAATGTCTCTTCTTCTGAATATTCTGACTCATCGTCGCAAAGATTCTCAACGTCTTCGTCTGCAGACGTGTCAGTTTCATCCTCAAAAAGTTTCTTTTTTACTCTTTTTACTTTTTCTTTTTTGTTAGTTGCCTTCTTTCGTTTTTTTCCTTTTTCTGCGGTACATTTTCTATTTTTGTTGCTGGTTTCTCCCTTTTTCTTTGTAATGATTTCAGTTTTATTTTTTTTCTCTAAACGTTTCTTCTCCTTCTCTTCAAATACTATTTTCATTGGCGTGCTAGATAAAATTACTGAATGTTGTTTTTGTCTAGAAGTCTTCTTTTTGTTAGTTATGTTAGGTACTGGACTCACAACTGATAGAACATTCGCAAAATCATTTGATGTGGTTGGGTCTGTATCGAATGACTGTTCTTGAACGTCGTTTATTGTGAACAAGGTCGTGGAAGGATTGGCAGTAGCTGGCTCCGGGACTGTTTTATCTTTCAACATAAACGAGACTTTAGAAGGGTTTGTATTTGGTGACATGTTTGGTGTGTTATTTGCTGGAAATGCCTTCTCTTGTAGCTCACTTAATAAAGATGGACTTACAGCATGATCAATATCAGACTGCTCTTGTTCAACAAGTTCTTGGACTTCATCCTCAGCAACAAAATCGTCTTCTGAAAATACAGCAGGATTCATGGGGAAAATTCCCGTGGCTTTGAAGCCAGAGATCCCTTTGTCTAAGCTTGCTACTCTGGCATAAGCTTTGTTGAACAATCCTGCAATATCATAGGGTGTAATTTTTACCATATTCCTGGATTTCATAAACATGTCGCATTCCTTGTTGTAGGCTCTCTTGAACGGCCCAAAAAAAGTTACATCCAGAGGCTGTAACCGATGTGATGAATGTGGTGGAATGGAAAGCATTACAACATTGTTAGCTTTAGCCAATGCCCAAGCTTCCAAAGTACAATGGCTGTTGTGGTTATCCATAATCAGTAGAACAGGTTGTTCAGCAGTGGGTTTTGAGTACTCAATGAAGTGTCGCAGCCATTTAATGTATATGCTTTCATTCGTCCAACCATTATGAGAACATGTGTAAACAGCTCCTGGTGGACCGTCTTTTTCTAGCTGCGGTGAGTGACGCTGTCGAGGGAAAATAAAAAGAGGCGGAATGAAGGACCCTGAAGCACTCATAGCACAGATAGCTGTGACGTTTTTACCTCTTTCCCATGATGTGACTGTTCCTATACGTTTTTGTCCCCTAGGCGCTATAATTTTTTCTGTTTCCTGGACCGTAGTTACGCCAGTCTCATCCATATTGTAAATGTGAGACGGCGAAAAGTGGTATTTTGACATGACTTTTTCTAGATTTTCAAAGAATAAATTCACTTCAGCTTTATTGAACCCAAGTATCCTATTGATGCTTGTCGCTTCTGGCTTTCTAATACTTAGATCAGGATGTCGTTGGAAAAAGCCAGTTAGAAAGTCTCTGCCCGCAGACTTCTTGGCTTCATTAAATCGATCTGCGACACCAAATTTTTCAGCCATGGCGTAACATACCTTACAAAACTGAGCTCTCGTCAGTCCGTAAAATTTCTTTGACATCGTATGAAGATGATTAGCCAGAATGGATTCTTGTTCCTCAGTGAACACAGATGGCCTTCCTAGTTTAGGAGGACGTCTGTAGCTAGTATCGTTGGATTTAGCCAATCTGAATCTTTTTTTCAAGGTGCTGTAGGGTATTGCAGTCTCTTTTGATACCTTGTATACTGATGTACCGCCACGCTGAAGTTTTTTGATAGCATTTTCTAAGGTTTCAACGGTCCAAGACGCTTTCGTAGTGGTGCGTTCCCTTTTTCTTGGCATTTTGGCATCTAAAAAATAAAAAAACATATTGAAAAGCATATGGGGTAATTGGAGCTACAAAGGGTAATCAGAGCCTAATAAGCTCTGATTACCCGACTACCACCATCTTGGAATTAAATAAAATGATATACTGAATCTAGCTTGTAACGAAATTATACGCACAGATACTCAAAATTGATAACATTAGCTATAAAATAAAAAAGGTTTGATTGTAAAAATCGTATAACTTCATACATACCTGTCCGATGAAATTTCGTATTTTTTATACGCGAGGACTAAAAAATTGACAAGCGTCCGGGGTTACATAACACGTAGCACTGGCGAGTCGAGCGCCGCGGGGAAACACGATCGCAGCGTGCCGAAGGGGCCCGAGTAGCAACCGAGTAAATACGAGCTATAGTTTTGTCTCTAGTCGCACCGCTCCCATTACCCTCTGGCTCCCATAACCCTCTGTTCCCCTAAGCATGGTAGGATTATTGTCCAAATATTCAAAAGCATAGCACTGAGCGACATGGAAAACCTTGGTGATGGTGATACCAGTGGACGTCTCCCTTCCGAAGACTATGATGATTATAAGGTTTAGTGGTGATTGGTACGATGTACTTAACCTTTATTAATAAATTACTATATTCATTTCTCCTTTTCAACCGACTTCCAGGAGGTTCTCAATTCGTCTGTATGTTTTTTTTTGTGTCTTTGTTACTCGATATTTCGAACAATTATGAATCGAATTTGAAAATTCTTGTTTCATATGATAGAAGATACTTCATAGTTAGCCCCATATACATTTTATCGAAACCGGTCGAGTACTACATTGAAATTTTTTTAATTTTGAAAACATATGTACCATTTCGGAGAATGTTTACGTGGATGACATTATAACTCAGCCAAAGTTTTGACGTGAAGTCAGTTTCATTAATGCTTTGCATTCATTCATTATACATTTTTACAATTTAGAATTAATTTCAAGTAACATATCACAAGTTTACTTAAAAGTTGGCCCATGACTTATTAAGATCAATTCCTTCCTAAGGGCGAGTATTCCATCACCGGCCATTATTAAGTAATAATTGGTAACATTTGCCTCCATCACCTCCACGGCAGGTCATTAACTAAACTTAAGGACGATGAAACTATGAATTACACGTCAGCAAACTATGGTGAGCCATTATAGGGACTAAGACCCCATATTTAAGTACAGCCATGATCAATGGTGCAGAATCTTTATAAATAATATTGTTTGTTTTTTAAGTTTATTTTATTGACGACCACTTTGGCGTTGGGGTAAACCTATCTGCCTCAGACGCCAGTGGTTGCGGGTTCGATCCCCGCACGGACCATGAAAAAAAAAATGTTCCGTGTCTGGGTGTTTATTTATTTATGTATTTATATTCTAGGTTCCCCCCTAGTTCGCTATATGGTATCCCATAACACAAGCTATGCTTACTTTGGAGCCATGTAGTTGGTGTAATTGTCTGGGGATTTTATTATTTTATCTTTAATGACATAAAAAAGCTAAGAAGTTTATTTGATTGATCGCGTTAATATATGAATTTACCAGTCATATATTTTTTTTGCTATCGTATCTCTTTAGGAAGGATATTATGCTGTACTACAACATGAAATTGTTTCGGTAACACTAGTGGGAATGCATTTGGACAGCAGTTTTTATATAAAGAATGGCAGCTAGTGGCTACTGTCTGACTGTATACTAGGATTCCTTTTAGTTTCGATATATGAAGACTCCACTACACAAGTTAGTATAAGCTTACTAAGGCTAAATACTTCGTGTTAAATTCTGGGTAAAGATAACGTTATAATTCTTCAATAAAAAGAAATTTTGTATAAAGCGTTTTGACATTCACTGTACCAGTTGATTGTAGATGCAGTAAATGGCAGTTAAGCGGGTATACAGGAGTAGTTCCGTAACTTCCGAACTGTCGAGTGGTCATTTGGGCGATGGCTAGTTAATGGCGGTAAACGAGGCTCTCGATTTGGGATCACAGACTATACGCAATGTTTGTAGATTATTGAGGGTCGAGATCCTCTCGAACGATAGGAAGTTGGGTTTTAATTTACTTACTATGATAATAGTTGGAGGGTAAAGACTTTTTTTAAAGGTTCGAACAAACATTACAAAATATCACAGAATCTATCTAATATATAAAATTCTCGTGTCACAGTTTTCGTTGCCATACTTCTCCGAAACGGCTAGACCGATTTTGATGAAATTTTTTGTGCTTATCCGGTATCTATGAGAATCGGCCAAAATCTATTTTTTTTATTTGTATGGCAAAACAACGTGTGGCTAGTATTATATAAAGAGGCTCCATTGTCAATTTTGTAACTAGCCCCCAATCCCAGCAAAATCTTAAAGGCCCACAGGCTATAAGTACACGGTATAATCGAAGGAAAATATTTTCCCGTAGTAACTACTTACTTGTTATTATGACAAAAAAGAAGGCCTTTTTGTGTCGTCTCCATTAAGGCCTTACGAAGAAGTTTTCTATAAAATAGTCGGCTTTCTTTATTTAGTTCACGTTTCTATCCAACAATGGAGAAGCTAAAAGGATGCTTATAATTAAGCCCTTTGTATGTTATGTTCATATGTTTTCTTCCGCACAGGGCTAAACTACTAGAAATAATTCAAAAGTTAGATGACTTGAGAAGAGTCTTAATATTTTGATGATTATAGGCGAAGATTCAATAAATGCAATATGGCTTTCTCCACATAATATTAATTTGGCGTTTTATTCGAGAAGTACTATGGATTTAGTTTTTAATTAAAATTTTCAAGATCCGTGACATTAACCAAAGGTCTTTTTGACCAGATTGTATCGTGTTTATATTCAGTCATACATTTATCTAAACCACAAACTATAGTTGAATTATTTTCAAATGATTTACGAGACAGTTCTCATATTCCATTTTGCGCAAACTTTTCATATTAAAAAATAAATAAAGTGAAGAAATAAAAGTTAAAAAGCATTAAAATAAAATTGTAAATTTAAATAGTATAAAGTAAATTATGTATCACATGCTATTATTATTAACTCTTAATAAAATAAGTAAATGTATTAAAATAAATACATTTTTAAACTGTCAGATGCAAGGGACCGGAACGTCTGTCAATAGGGATTGACGCTATTGAATCGACACCAAATAGATGAATATGAGCGGCCATCTTGTAATCGATTCGTGAATACAGGAAATTGGAAAAAAAGTAGTTAAAAAACCAGCAACAAATATATCCAGAGTTCACGATCAACACTCAATTAAGTATTTCATTCTGAGATGATAAGTACTGATACCCAAAAAAGTTCTCGGTCGACAAACAGTGACGAATTAAATTCATGATTTGAAACCAATGGTCTATACTCTATAATTTATTACAATTTTAGGTACCCATTTTATAAGAAGAAAACTAAATTCTATAATCTTTTATCCCATTTCTTTTTTAGCGAATTTAAGCGCAGATTTAAGAGCAGATTTTAAAGCGAAAAAAAAATCATTAGGGCAACTTCACTATGATTGACGATTTTAACGTGTCACGAAAATCATTTGAAAAGAATTCAACTATAGCAGGATAGCTATACTTCTAAACTTTTGGTTGTGTTAGCAGATATCGTCGTGCGTGACTGAGGTGATGGCTGTCAGATTGACAGTCAAAAAACTGATCAATCCCCACTATCTCTTAATTTCTCAGGCCTGTTTTTAGCGTTCTTACGCGCGTTGAACATGTAAAAATAGAATCATAGATGAATATAGGTACTAAATAGAAACACTTTCAATTCTCCATAAGAAATCTGTAAAAAATCTATAACTAAGTATGAGTAAGCTTTCAGAAGCTTTTCGTGGCTCAGTCTACGAGCAAAGCGTTCAGTATTAATATAAAACGAGCTGACATAGTCTTATGCTGTTCGTCTTGCAGCTTGTTGGGTTTTGGCTTATAAGTATATTTTCACCAACAGCTGTTCCCATGTAAGTCCCGAGTCGTGAAAACTTCCCATTTATCCCATCCAGGTTAAGAAAAAGGATCTTAAAATAAGCAATTCCACTTTACGAAAACTAATTAATACCGCTCGAGCTATCCGATTTAGAATAATACAACTGTTACATAAAACTACGAGTTATTTTTGATTAAAAAAATATATATTTCACAGTAAGATGCCAGTTGCCACGCAGCAATGTGTTATAATTCAAATAAAGATCAATCAATACAAATACATTACAGCTGTAACAATAAACCGAAACGATTAAACAATGCTTCATTACCATAACCATGAACAAAATTTTTTTCTTCAAGAAAAATTCGACAAAAGTAGGATAAACTTTCAACCAAAAGCAAAGATAAAGTTCAAAAATTAACGTAAAATTTAAAATAAAGTTACAGAATAGGACTCCTCCGGATCAAAGGTCATTGATCGACTTTGACATGCCAGAAATGCGAGCAATGGTAGATATGCCATCATCGCAGGGCGCGCAGTTACCTAAGGCCACGGTATTTCACTGATTGGGTACAATAGCCAAATAATTAATGACTACTCGATCTGTATACAGTTAATTTTAGACTCCATTGTTGTACTCCGTCAAGACAATGATTCCAATTAATTGAAATAGATGTACAGAGTAAAAGAATCCTTTGACTATTCGTCTGTGTATTTGCTACTAATATTAAAGATAGGAATTCGCGGCTGGGTGTTTGCTTGTTACTCTTTCTCGGTACGGCTTGTTTAAAGCTGACATTGGGAATGATATTTCAATAAACTTATTATAGACTCCCAAGATACAGGAGAAGTTCCTAGTTCGGGGTCTGTTGTATAAAAAATAATAATGTACATAATATTAATTCCTCTAAGTATGTAAATCTTGTTCAATTTTGTAACTACTTTTGGCAAATAAACTTTATTATTATTATTATGTAATTGCAAAGACATAATGAAATTAAAAGCTATAAAATTTGGTAAATTTAAATGAACTAAATATGAAAAACGGATACGTATAAAGCGTAAGTTTTTTGAGTTCATGAAAAGGGTGCCGCTCAAGTCAACAGTGCCAAAATATTGAGAAAACAAACAAATCGAAAACATGGTAAATGCTCCGCTACAATTTAATTAAAAATTTAATAGATATACATTTGCACATTAACAATACAACGTACTGTTGATATTCTATATATTCTATTAGACATATAAGACACGCCTCCTGTTAGAATATGTATGATTGGTGATTGAAATATGTCTGTACCTATCTATACTAATATTATAAAGAGGAAACCTTTGTATTTTTGTATGTTTGTATTGAATAGGCTCAAAAACTACTGGACCGATTTCAAAATTTCTTTTAAAATTACTTAGAGGGATTCTTCCGAATCCGTATAGGCTAATTTTTATCCCGAAAATCTCGCGGGAATCGAAATTGCGCGGCTAAAACCGCGCGCAACAGCTAGTATTGTATAAGTACTTTGCCTTTTAAGTAATCAACGAATGCAGAGCATTAAAAAACCGACTTCACGTCAACACTTTAGCCGACTAATAGTGTCATCCACGTAAACATTTTCCAAAATCATACATAAGGTTAAAAATTTGAAATTTTCAATAAAGTACCCAACCGATTTCGATGAAATTTATATGGGACCAACTATGAAGTATCCTCTATCATATGAATTAAGAATTTTTAAAATCGATTCATAATTGTCTGAAATATCGAGTACGAATTGAAAATTTCCTCCTTTTTTGAGAGTCACTTGAAAAATCTTGAATTGAAAATGGAGATGTAATTATTAAAATTACTTTTGACGGATACACAAAAAGTATCACTTCTGTTTATTTAATTGGTGACTTAGCTCTGGTTTGACCTCAATCTAACCTGATGGTAATTGAAGATGAGGTCGAAGGTGACATCACACGGGAAAGACCTGGCTCTTCATCAAATACTGCCGGAACACATCACCGCAGAAGCGGTGATAGTTGGCAGCATATTTCGGGATTCATACTATTAAATAACATACTCTTTAACCGGATTAATCGCGCATAATTACATTAACGACCGGCTGGTGTAGCGGTAACACACATTGCCTTCTATGCCAGAGGTCCTGGGTCCGAATCACGGCGACCGCGGCGGCGGATATTTGTGTGATGAACACAGATATTAGTCGTATAGGTTTTTTTTTTTTTTTTTTATAAGTGACTAAACCCGCGTTTGACCTCAATCTCACCTGATGGTAAGTGATGATGAGGTCGAAGATGGAAGCACACGGGTTTAGGAAGGAACTGGCTCTTTATACAATACTAGCTTTATCCCGCAACTTCGTATGCGCTTAACTACCCTTCTCGTGGAAATTTCAGAAACTATACAACCAGACACCCACTGAAAGAACCTTTATACCAAGTATCACACCCATGCACTCAAGGAATAAGTTTTCTACATACAAACTAAAAATCATATATTTTCCGTGCACGTAGGAATTTTGGGAATTTTTTCCGTAGCACAACCAGATACTCTTTGAAGAACCTTCATGCCAAGTATCACATCCGTACACTCAAGGAATAAGATTTTTAATACAAACTAAAAAGTCCAACCCCTTCCCGAGGGAATTTCGGGAATTCCTTCCATAATACAAACAGACACTTATTGAGGAACCTTTATATCAAGTATCACATCCGTGCACTCAAGGAATGGGATTTTTCCATACAAACTAAAACATCATATATTTCCCGTTCCCGTGGGAATTTTGGGAATTCCTTTCATAACACAACCAGACACACATTGAAAAACCTTTACACCAAGTTTCACATCGGTGCACTCAAGGAATAAGATTTTTCATACAAACTAAAAAGTCCTATATTTCCCGTTCCCGTGGGAATTTCGGGAATTCCTTCCTTAGTGCACCCCTCCATCCCCTAGAAAATGTATGTTCCAAATTTCAGCTCTCTACGTCCAGTAGTTACGGCTGTACGTTGTCTGTCAGTCACTCAGTCACTCAGTACCTCAGTACCTCAGTCACTCAGTCAGTAACGGAACAGTTTTATATATATTGATTGCCGGAACACATTACCGCCGTTGCGGTAACATTTGGCGGCAGACTTTATATAAAGGGTGGTCGCTAGCCAGGCGGACCCAGAAGGGATCCTACCACCAAGCAAAAAATATTGATGTGATGGATGTTTATATGTTTATTTAAGTTTATTCTAATAAAAATATGTATTTATTCAATATGTATGTTTATATATTTCTTAAGTAGGTATATCAGTTATCAATTATCCATAACACAAGTTCTTTAAGAAACTTAATTTGGGCTAGATAATGTTGTGTGAGTGTCAGAAATATTTATTTATTATTATTTATTTAAAATTTCAACTCGACGTTTCGGTTTCGGTGTCTTTGCAGACCGCGTGGACACGAGAGACTTTTTGACACGGGCTAAAACTTCGCCACGATTAATTCATTTTTACTAGTATGACGATAATGATGAAATCTATGAACATAATATCTTTAACATATATCCTTTATTTTTCACAGCAGGTGTCTACTTCTTACGTAGACACAAATACTGAAACAATTTAACAATAACCTTCATATTTCATTGTCTGCATTATAAACAAAATGCGACTTTCATGCTTTTACATAAGGTTGATTTTACGTTTCAGACGATGTGAAAATTTAATACAAGGTCGACTTACTTGTCTGTACATTAGATAGAATCTTATTATCAAGCAAATATAATTTAAGAATGGGCGAAGCGAATTTAATTTTAAAATGATATTTAAATTTACATTTGAATCGCTGTGTTTGTTATGACGAAGGTCTATACTAATATATAAAGCTGAAGAGTTTGTTTTAACGCGCTAATCTCAAAAACTACAAGAGGGATTTGAAAAATTATTTTTGCATTTGATAGCCCAACTCTTGAGGAAGGTTATAGGCTATATTTTATCCCGAAATTCCCACGGGATCAAAAATTACGCGGGTAAAACCGCGCGCGGTGGCTAGATTAAATATAATTAGAAACTTTAAAAATAGAAAAAAAAACTTATAATTTCATTGGTATTACTTTATAGCTTTGACATTATATACATATTAGATTAGTTTTATATAAAATACATTTGAGCAAAAATATACTTATAACAGAAATTCACAAACATAAAATGAATAATTGTAAAAGGGGATTTAATTAAATGTATAAAAGTTAAAAATTCATAAGTTACTTTAGATTATAAAATAAATGAATTTGAAGAATGAACAAATATAATAAACGAAATTGAGGATAACATAGTTTAGTGAGAATGAAAATGACTTAATTTCTCGAGACTGCCCGAATCGTGCGCCGGTGTCTGTCTCTCTTGCCCTGATCCCCGACCGACTGGTCCGATTGTCGGATCTTTTTTGCCATACATAATTCTTTATTGTACCAACAACATAAAAATAACAAAATCATACAAAATTTTAAGTACAAAGGCGGCCTTACCTATCTACTTCATCATATTATAACAAATGACATATTATTTTATAATTATCTGTCGTACGTTTGTGTATTTCTGTTATCGGCTTTATCTTTGATCCAATGTAATTTTTGTAAATTTTAAATACGTATCATTAGCGTGAACCCAGAAGTGACATTTACAATGAACATAATAAAATAGTAGGTATAGCCCTGTGGATTGCTTCTGTTGCATTCTCTGGTGATTAAATTTAGTTAGAAGATTTAGTTATCCGTGTCTAGTGACACAAATATAAATATAAAATCCCCAGACAATCACACCAACTAAATGGCCACAAAGTAAGCATAGCTTGGGTTATGGAATACCATGTAGCGAACTAGGGGGGACCTAGAATATAAATACATAAATAGATAAACACACGGAACATTTTTTTATCTTGTTCAGTGCGGGAATCTAACCCGCAACCATTGGCGTCTGAGGCAGACAGGTTTGCCTCATCGCCAAAGTGGTCGTCTAATTCAGTAAGCTCCAAAAAAGTTATTCGAAGATATCCCGACTCTATAGCCATCAACATAATAGCAACGGCGTTGTAAATGTAAACGTCACCTAAATTGGTGACACTTTTTGAAAAGATTTAAAGAAAACAAAAGAAAGAAATAAGATTTATTATCACAAAAACATGCAGATACAAAAAAAAATACGCAGAAAAACAGGACGAAAAAAAATTAGGTACCTAAAAAAAATACACATTTCAATACAATTACAAAAAAGTTTTACTGATAAAAGGACAGACCTCAGCAATAGCTGCCAAAAATATATTGGCAGCGCTGATTTTCAGGCCTGACCTTTACAAAATATGTTGCTATATATTTTTTTCAAGGGTGATCGTCAACACTTAAAGAGATATACCTACAAAAAGAAGCACAAATAAAATTCGTCAACGCAATCTTGTAGAAATCCTTAATTTAAGATGTATGTATATATATACATACATATTATAATTAAGTATTTCTATTAAAATAAATTTATCGCATTATATTTTAAATTTTAACACGACATTTCGGTGTCTTTCTTTATAACCCCGTGGTCACGATACGCTCGAGTAAAATATAAATATACGCGATTAATCCGGTTAAAAAAGGTTTTATTGTAGATTATGATTAAAAATTTAATATAATCTTAAAATGTGATTTTCATGATCCATACCCAAATTATATGATTTGCTTCGCGGTTATAAGATTGTGTTACTATATGTATGTAGACACAAGTGCAACTCGATCTTGTATTACATTTTCACATCGTCTGAACTGTAAAGAAAACCTTACACAAAAGCATGAAAGTCGCTTTTTGTTTGCAATGAAATCCATTACAATATAATCAACGAATGCAGAGCATTAAAAACACCGACTTCACGCCAAAACTTTGGCCGACTTATAATGTCATCCACGTAAACATGTCATCTAGTCATACATATTGTTTCAATAATTTGAAATTCTCAATGAAGTACTAAACCGATTTCCATGAAATTTATATGGGACCAACTATGAAGTATCTTCTATCATATCATATCATATCAGAATTTTTAAAATCGATTCATAATTGCCCGAAATATCGTGTAACAAAAAAAACATACAGACGAATTGAGAACCTCCTCCTTTTTAGAAGTCGTTTGAAAATATGAAGGTTATTGATGAATTGTTTTAATGTTTGTGTTGGTATCCTTATACTACTAGATATAATATTAGCACCTGCTCTGAAAGCATACTTATATTGAAAAACTAGCTGACCCGGCAAACGTTGTTTTGCGATATAAGTAAAAAAATAATAGATGTTGGCCGATTCTCATAGATACCGGATAAGCACAAAAAATTTCATCAAAATCGGTCAAGCCGTTTCGGAGGAGTATGGCAACGAAAACTGTGACACGAGAATTTTATATATTAGATACTCATAGATTTAATCGGTTTTCATCACATCAGTAAAAAAGAAGCCACCCTAGCGTAGTGGTTTTTCCTGTGTTTATCATCCGTTAAAACTCGATTTCAATATAAAACTTTGATCTTCAATCTAACAATTATTTATAGAAAACAATCTGGATTTTTGTGGTCGAAACAAAGCTCATGATTTGTTTTTTAAATCCCCGATCGATTTGATATCGAAATAGACTATTACCTATAACTTATACTAATAGCAAACTTCAACCCGGTTTCGGAAGGAATATCCGAAATTCGGTAAATATACCTAAGGCTTTTTATTTAATGCCCGAATTCACGGTCAAGCACTCGTATAGTAAAAATAAAAGACAATGAATCGTAAAAATTATGTTAGTTTTTTTTTATTAGCCAAAAAAGCAAAAAAAGAACAAGATTTTCTGCTCAAACTTCTCAAATAACCTATCAAATCACAGCAACTAAGGTTAAGCTTTTAACAAAATTAAATCACCTCACATCAACAACATACGACCAGGAACCCTCTTCACTCAATACCTCCTTGATAACCAGAATTGTTGTAGCACGCAATTGCAGCCAGGCTGAAAATCCTCTCCGAAATACGCAGAGTAGCAAAATGCATATGCGCTCAATGCTAGAATGCGGTGTTCCCGAACAATAGATAAGAGTGCTGAGTTGAGAACAGCCGGCTCAGGCATAGACTAGGCAACGCAGATACGTCAAATCACATTGTTTTATACCATACATAGTATAAAACAAAGTCGCTTTCTCTGTCCCTATGTCCCTTTGTATGCTTAAATCTTTAAAACTACGCAACGGATTTTGATGCGGTTTTTTTTAATAGATTGAGTGATTCAAGAGGAAGGTTTATATGTATAATAACATCCATTAAATAGTGGAGAAGTACTGTTATTTTTGAGGTTTCTAATGTGATGTCGTAAGTAATTACATTTTTTCCGCTTACATTTCAAACGCAGGCTGAACCCTACGAGTTTTATTAAAATAATGTACTACGCACCCGTGCGAAGCCGGGGCGGGTCGCTAGTACCATATAAACCATTTAGCCCAAAGTAAAATAAAAATATCGCATTAATATTTAGTGGTAAGGTTGCCTGGAAAAGATAACTTTAAACGTTAAAGCCGTCGGTTATGCCGTTCTAAACTGCTTTATTTCAGTCTATTTTCCTTTTGTTATTGTGTGCACTGAAATATAAACGAATAAAACAAATAAACTTAATCACATAATATGTTAATACATACAGTTTCCGTGACCACTTCGCGCAAATACGGTTCAAACTGTTTCTTTTTTAATTAATTAAGATTTTGCTTGTCATGGAAGACAAACGTCCCATCCATATTTTATAGAAAAAAAAAAACACTAAAAATTCGTTCTCTCTTTACTTTAATTAACTATCCGTAATTTTGTTCCAATGTGGCTCTTATGATCATATGGCTTTTTTTGGTGTGCTTAGTGGAAAAGATGTTTCAAAATTTCACAGCATTCTTTAATAACTTCCCGGTTTTTTTTTCAAACTTTCACATTTAGCAGCGCGTCAGATATTTATCAGTCAATGCCTATTTACACTATATTGACTTCTGCTTTTAAACTTGACTAGCTTTTGCCCGCGACTTTGTACGCGCATAAACATTGTTTATATTTAACACAACCAGTCACTCATTGAAGAACCTTTATGCCATGTATAATATCCGTGCACTCAAGGAATAAGATTTTTCATACAAACTAAAAACTTCAATTACTCCCGTTCCCGTGGGAATTTCGGAAATTCCTTAGTGCTCCCCCAGAAACTCTTAAAGATTGTATGTTCCAAATTTGAGCTTTCTACGGTCAGTGGTTTTGGCTGTACGTTGTCTGTCAGTCACTCAGTCAGTAACGGACGAGTTTTATATATTAAGATAAATGATCCATATTAAAGTACTGCATTTATTCGAATTCAATTGGGTCAAACTATAGAAGTATACAACATTACTACTGTTTCAGCCGCTTCAGCTTACATAGTATTGCGTGAATCTTCCATGAATCATTGATTATACTACACATCGTATTTATAAAATAACTAGCCACCGCGCGCGGTTTTACCCGCGTAACTTTTGATCCCGTGAGAATTTCGGGATAAAATATAGCCCATAACCTTCCTCAAGAGTTGGGCTATCGAATGCAAAAAGAATGAATTTTCAAATCCCACTTGTAGTTTCTGAGATTAGCGCGTTCAAACAAACAAACTCTTCAGCTTTATATATTAGTATAGATGGCTGCGTCGCGCAATTTCGAATCCCGCGAGAATATCGGGATAAAGTGTACGCTATTCCAGACTGTAAACTATCACTATGCCAAATTTCATCAAAATCCGTTATTCCGTTCAGCTGTGATTGAGGAACATACATCCATAGACATCCATCCATATAAACTTTCACATTTATAATATTAGTAAGATTATATCGTATGCATCATCTGCGCTCACCTACAACTGGGTTCAACTGGGTTTCAGGTTGCATTCATCAACGTCCGAGCTACGGAACCATAGCTCGGTGAACTTCCAGAGCTCTCTAATTTACGGAAACGCAATATGGTTAGGTTCTTTAAATTTTACAGTTTTTAACACTTTGAGTATCCTGCGCTTATACTTGAGTAAGTATTTTAAAGTTGCCTTTAAAATTAAGATCATTTTTAGAAACTAAAATTGCAGTTTATTTAATCTATGTTTTCATGAGTAACGGAGTTGGATATTCGGAATTTTAACAAAAGTTTAAAGTTATTTTTAGATTTGGCCCTTTTATGGAGCTTGAGTTATCCGTTGCCACATGTCAGCGCATGGAGTCTAACCACAAAATCTAGAATAAGATTTGCAGACATTGTTTTAAAAATTATAGAAAATTATTGTGGATGCTAAGAACAATGACTTAGGTTTCCTCCCAGCTTTGATTGGAGACATTAATTTCATCCATCTATTTTTGAAAGATACACAAGTACCGAATGACTTTAAATAAAAGATCAAACAAGTTGTGTTTTTTCGTCGTAGAAAAAAAATCTGGAAATAGATACGTCGATAAAAAGCACATGTTCATTTTCTCTCTTAAATTTAAAACACATATATAATATAAATTAATGCCTTTATTAGATCTTTAACTAACATAAAGATTTATTTAAAGAAGGCAGGCGAATTATGACCTGTCAACTGATTTAAGTGATTGATAGCCGAAAGACGCGTCTTAGTTTCAAATATATCGCTAAAAACTGAGATGTTTTACTGATTTTAAAGCAATTAAAACCGTGATCAGACAGTCCATGGAAAAAAAGAAAATATTTTTTAAATATTTTCGAGAAATATTGTTTTGGAACGCAGCCAATCTATTGTTTTAAGTTTTACAGAAATCAACCCTATGAAGGGCCGAAACTAAAACTGATATTAGAGCAAAGATTATGTAAAAATAAAAATACTATTATGTCAGTAAATACATACTTTTTTCATTGTAATTAAACATTAAAGCTGAACGTACCTATAAGATACGAGATGCGGGTTCTGTCACTCACATAGATCAATCAGACCTCAACGTCAGATTTGATTGATATGTATTTTCTTGCAGTCCTTTGTGTGCCTTGTTTATTATGTTAATTCTTTTTACATTGCAGTAGGCTTATTATTACGCAAGGATTAAGCTAATATCCTGATATTTGATACTATCCGGCTGCGAAACTAACACAATTGAATTGACTTCTGACATTGACGGGTAGGGGCTATGTATTTCTTTTATGAAATAATTTTATTTCTGCATCGAATTCAAAAATATTGATAATATATTTAGATATTTAATACAATAAACAACCGTTTGAAGCGCCAACGCATACAAGACGGGGTCAATAAAATAATTTAAGTGACAGGTTTCTGAATGTATGACGGTGACCAATATTCTTTCGTTAACGCACAGTGGCAAGAGTTACAGTCATGTCTCTCACTCTGACATAGCAAACGGATAAATATTAGAATAAATTATTTCCCAACTTTGTTTTAACTTCCTCATACATTTAATTTTCCCATGTCTTCGTGTGCGCTGTTTAAATAGCATCACGTATTCTTACAAATTGGATTACCATATTTCTGAGAGGGTGTGATCCCGGTTTTAAATTTATCTTCGCAATAATTTAATTTACGTCTTCGGTACGTGTCAGCGTGATGGGGTTCACACGAACGCGAGATCACATATACAGGGTGACTAGTGACAAATTTTAGATATTGAGCACTCTGTATTCGATTCTGAACATTATTATGTAATAGAAGTAGGTGCTTAATTTTTCAGCAGGTGTCCACTAGGTGGACGACCGTACGTGAAGCCGTCTATACCTACCTACCTATTCTGTGTTGATAGCGCCGTGCATACGTCTGTACCAGTGTAATCATGCGTTGCGTAATGAATTCTTTTACTTTAGGTTAAGTTTACTCAGTAAATAATTAATTTTTATTTTATTTTTTCTCTTCAGGTATGATCTTAAATTATCACGTCCTCGAATTTCGAAAGTGCCCCACCAATCACCCTGTATATCTAGACACACATTGATATATGTTTTAAGAAATAAGATTACAGCTATAGGATTCTTTATATAAAGATGAAACATATTGTTTATTAACTTAATCTACTCTTTATCGCGGTTTATTATTTTTTAGTGACTCTTGACAAGTGTCAAAAGGTCAAAGTAGAATTAAAATTTAATATTTGCAAATAATAATAAGTTACAAATGGAATTTAACACAGAAATTGCGACAATTTTAGAGGAAGTTTTTTATGAGGAGTCTGACGTCATAATCGACCTCGTCTGACCTACAAAACCTCTGATTGTTGTGAGAAACTTGCCTAAAATTAAGTACAGTTGCAATTCTTGAGCTGTGAGTTAGAAATCGCAGTATGTTGGTGTAGATGAATGATTAAAAATTAAAAACCGCATTTGACGACCACTATGGCGATGGGGTAAACCTATCTGCCTCAGACGCCAGTGGTTGCGGGTTCGATCCCGCACGGAACCAGAAAAAAAAAAATGTTCCGTGTCTGGGTGTTTATCTATTTATGTATTTATATTCTAGGTTCCCCCCTGGTTCGCTATATGGTATCCCATAACACAAGCTACGCTTACTTTGGGGCCATGTAGTTGGTGTGATTGTCTGGGGATTTTTTTTTTATTATTTATATAGGGTCGGCGTAGGATTACCCTATTGCCACTGGATAACCATTAAAGATACATATAGGTATTTAAATCAAATCTTAATATTGCCCAAAATTCAATTACTTTGTGATGACATTAGATAACACATGAAGTAGTCCGATCATTCTCAAGTACCTGGATTAAAATTCAAGTGCTTGTCAACAATTTATTGCTGATAATGTAAAATGATAAACCACTTCACTACGACGCCAGTACTCAAGATAAAAAGATATCTCGATACTGACAAAAAAAAACGTTTACATACATAGACTATTACTGTGTAAAGTGAAGTGGTTTATTGGTAGAAAGATAAGTTTTTTTCCCTTTTTTTTAAGGGTAATAATGAATAGAAAAACTGAAAATCGCGACTGCATGGGTTGAATAACGTTGGGTTTCAATATCAAATCTCAATCTAAAATTCAATTTCTTTTCATACAAAAAAGTCTATAAAAAACTATAAAAACTATTTCTGTGCAGACTGAGACCTATTCTGGCCGAGTATAGTATAATACCGAATCATCAATTCGGATTCAGAGAAGAACACTCTACGATTGAACAAATTCACAGAGTAGTCCAACAAGTAAGAGAAACATTCGAAAGAAAACAATACTGTTCTGCAGTATTTCTCGACATAAAGCAGGCGTTTGATAAGGTATGGCATAAAGGACTACTTTACAAACTTAAAAAACTATTACCAAATTCGTACTTTATGATCCTGAAGTCATACTTAGATAAACGACTCTTTCAGGTTATGTACGGAGATGCAATATCTGATCTTTATGACGCCAAAGCATCAGTTCCACAAGGCTCAGTACTTGGACCTGTTTTGTATTCCATCTTCACGTCAGATCTACCAGAGCATGAAGGAGTAATGACAGCTACATATGCTGATGATACGGCCTGTCTCTCAAGTGACAGTAACCCAGCAACTGCATCTGAAAAGCTACAAAAGCAGCTGGACAAGATAGACAATTGGTTGGACAGCTGGAGAATAAAATGTAGTAATGAAAAGTCAGTACAAATAACCTTCACTCTACGTAAAGGAGACTGCCCAAAAATATGTATGAAAGGAGAAACCTTACCAGTAAAGGACTGTGTGAAATATCTTGGAATGCATCTGGACAGAAGACTCACCTGGGCTCAACACATTAAAGCTAAACGAACTGAAGCCAATCTCGAATGCAGAAACCTACAATGGCTGGTTGGAAGAAACACACCACTCTCACCCGACAACAAAATGCTTATTTATAAATGCATCATGAAACCTATCTGGACCTACGGCATACAACTGTGGGGACCAGCAAGCAATTCTAACATAGAGATTCTCCAACGATTTCAAAATAAAATGCTAAGATCAATCTCGAGAGCCCCGTGGTTTATCAGGAACAGTGAGCTACAAGAAAATCTCAAGATCAATACAGTGACAGAGGAAGTGAAAAAGTATTCTACCATATACAAACAGAGATTGACTACTCACATTAACTCACTAGCTCGTGACCTACTCATAACTGAACCAACCAGACTGAAGCGTTGGTTGATTCTAAACTTGGACACCAGAACCTAAAAAGGATGTGGATGATAAGAGTGTTCTTGATGAAGAGCACCTTAAAAAGCTATATTACCGGAATGACACCATCTGATAATGGCTAAGCTTAGCCGATGGCAGATTATCGCGAGAGAAAAAAAAAAAAAGTCTGGATTTTGGTTGTCATGGCAACGCCCATACTTTTAAGTGTTTACAAAGAAGGATTTTTCATAAAGATATAATATTGTAACCCACCATAAGACTTATAGACAAAATACGAACCCTAAAGTCTTCCATAAAGGTTATTGCAACAAAATTTTGTAGCTTCATTTCTTTGCAAAGGATTACACTAACCACTAAGTAAACTGTTTTAAAGCTGCCCTTTAATTTTATTATTTTAATTTCTGTTTCACGCAATACTTCCTACAAAAATATCATCACGATTTAAAACAAAAGATAAGTAGACACGCAGCCTAACATACATTTGACAAATATTAGATACTGAAGGAGAGTCTGAAGGAGATGTCGATTCTGATCATAATTATGTAATATAAAAGGTACTTAATGTTTCACCAGAATACCATATAAATAAATAAAGTTTTGTTACTATTGATTTTACTTACTCCCGAGTCAGTCGGGGCACGTGACCTGGCACGCGGATCACTTAAGTTGTAAAGCTGACGCTAGTGTAACCATGCGTTGCGTAAACAATTCTTTAACTTTCGGTAAAGTTACCTCAGTAAATAATTAATATTCATTTTTTATTATATTTTTTTCTCTTTATGTATGATCTCAAACAATCACGTCCTCGAATTTCAAAAGTGACCCACCAGTCACCCTGTATAAAGATATTATAACACAAGAGCTCACGTACAAAGTCCGAATTCACAAAGAAATAAAAAAAAATGGCCGCTCTCCATTCACATGAAAAACGCGATGGAAAACCTGTAGAATATTTTAAATAAAATTGCGTCTAAATTGAAAGAAGTAACGAACTGAAAAATATGAGTCCTGGGAGACTACGTATATTTCAGAATAAATCTCGACAGGTGTAGTAAGAGGTATTGGGTTTTTTTCGATGCGAGTTGGTACAAACGTAACGACGTAGACGTACTCTTACCAATTAAAGGAATATACGTTTGATAATCACGACAAAACAATACAATATAGTACAAGTTAAATCGGTTTGGGGAAAGTACATGTTTACAAATAAAAGTACTACCTATAGTAAGTATTGACGCAGGCTTAAGCACGATTTAAACAACGACTTACGCCATCTGTTGATTTTCTTATTATTGGTGACTAAGGAGGAGGTTTCTTAATACGTTGTGTATGTTTTTTTTTGGGTCTTTGTTACACGGTATTTCGGAAAATTATGAATCAATTTTTAAAATTCTTGTTTCATATGATAATATCTATACATATAATAAAATGGTAGGAAAGTCAAAACTGTACATTGAATATTTTTTTAAAAGAATACTTGGGGTATGATCTACAATCGAAACAGAAACAAAAAATATAGTTTTTAGAATTTTTGTCTGTTTGTCTGTTTGTCTTTCCGGGATAAACTCAAAAAGTACTGCATGGATTTACTTCAAATTTGGCATGAAGATAGTTAAGAAGTCGGGTCAACATATAGGCTACATATTATCACGCTAGCAGTGTTATAATCGTAGGTGCGTTTGGTGCTGCATAGCGTTCACGCAGACGACGTCGCGGGCAGCAGCTAGTACATACATAAGTATACATATTTTAGAATTTTTAGAGAGTTAGTCTCATATTAATTTCATTGAAATAATTATAAATTTTTAAAGACCGGCCCGTATTTGACCTAAACCTCACCTGACGTTAAGTGAAGACGAGGTCGAAGAGCACACGGGTTCAGGAAGGATATGGCTCTTCACAAAATATGTCCGGAACACATCACTTGCGCGGTGATATTTGTCGGCAGATTTTTACGTAGGGTGGTCGCTAACTGTACCCTGGCAAATAATTGAATGCAGTAAAATGACAGTTCGAAATGTAAAAAAAAATAATGATACCAGTTTAAATCTTAGTGTAAGATACTGAATGAGAATGGTTGAAATTGAATGGTACTTTTTCATTCGTTTAGGATATAATTTTAAAGCAATGTAGAAATACGTGAATTTGAGGGGTGTACTTTATCTTTACAGTAACTACATGAACATAATTAATCATCAAACACACTTTAAAATGGTTACAGAAGAATTAAAGTTAGATTTTTGGTATATTTTAAGTCAACGAAAAAGTAAGTGACGTGAAGCATCCTTACTCTAGTATTGAGAAAATGAATTTGTGAGTCAACAAAAAATTTTTTCTCAATTTGAGAATATTATTTAAAAAAAAATCGTTCAATTAAACCGCATCACTATTCTTCCTCTTCCCTAAAGTGGGCACCCTGGAACTGTCATTTTACTGCATTGAATTATGTGCCAGGATATAATTTTTATCACATTCTATAGTATTCTTATTTTTTATTCCTAAAGCCTTTTGTGGTGGAAAGTACCCGAGAATCTAACCAGTTGGTATCAGAACAAGAGAAACAGATCGTTATCATTTTTATGTTATTTTTTTTGCATATTTTTCAATCAATGTTATATACATTTAATTTATACTCTCACTATCTAATAAGATGGGATGGAGTTTGATAACTAACAATAAAAAGCATTTAAAAATACTATTTCGTGATGAATAACGATGAAGATTCGCGACATAAAGTGATTACATTTTATTGCTTTACAAACGGAAACCATCAAATTCCAAGATAATATTGTATGTCCCGCATTTAAGAGACTTTAAACGATCAGCGAGCATAGAACCAAGTCGTTCCTTTAAAACTTTATAATTAAGTCAACAAGAAATATACTTGAGCGCTTCCTAATCACTTAAGTTGTAAACCTCTTAACCAGATACTGTAAATAATAGGGTGCGACGGTTCTATTATAAACGTATGTGTATTTATACTTAACTAGCAATATGCCCTGACTTCGTATGGGTAGAGAAGTTAAGTTTTAAGTCATAGAGATAGTGTACAGTCTGCTATAAAACCTACCTATAGATGGGGCATTTGGTACAGAAGACTGCAGATCAACCTTTACAAATCTGAAATCTATGCCCACAACATTAAGTTAAAAATAAGTTGAAGAAATTTGACAGGTTTGAAACGCTTGACTTGCCATCTTCTGTACCTATTTAAAGTAATCCAAACATACATTTTTTAAATGTGTTCATTTTGAGGGAGAAAGATTAGATGAATGCCCATAAATTTGACAACCGGCTGGTGTAGCGGTAGCATACATTGCCTTCTATGCCAGAGGTCCTGGTTTCGAATCCCGGCGGCGGCGGATATTTGTGTGATCAACACAGATATTAGTCGTCACGTCATGGATGTCTATATGTTTAAGTTTATTCTAATAAAAAATATGTATTTATTCAATATGTATGTTTATATATTTCTTAAGTATATCAGTTATCTAGTATCCATAACACAAGTTCTTTAAGAATCTTAATTTGGGCTAGATAATGTTGTGTGAGTGTCCGAAATATTTATTTATTATTTATTATAAATTCAAGGTGATCATGGATTATGAAAGATTATTATGTATGACTCTATGACTATGTAAGGCTCTATGAGTGTTGAAACACATAGGCTACTTTTATCCCAATATTCCCATGGGATTAGATATTAAGCGGTTCAAACCGCGTGAATCAACTTGTAGTATAATTAAGGATATTAAAAGTACAAAAGCGCCAGATAATATAACCTAATACAGGTCAACTAAACGCCAATCATTATTTACAAATGACGTGACATGACAGCAGCACTATTATTATTTAATGAGACAAATTAATGTAATTTCAGGTAGGTAACACTTTGCCACACGCACGCACGGTTGTGACTCGCCAGGGCGGCGGCGGCGTAGTCGCCGATTGCTATACATTGCTGGGTTTTATACTAATTTGAAGCTATCAAGGCTGACAAAACCAGCAGTCTAATTAAAACATGTGAACATAGAAGGTTCTTGAATGTTTATAAATTCGAATTACTAAATTTACTAAAAGCGGCTACACACGACCCTAAAATCACTGGCGATATCGGGACAGCGGTAGTGGGCATGAAATCGGCTACTACTCTACACACGTCTCTGCCAGTCAGTACGAAACCGACCGTGCAACAGACTGCTCGTTGTTCCGAGATGCCGCCGACACTCACAAAACAGCAGAAAATAGGCATTGTTTTGGCACTTACTACGGTGCCACCTAACCAGAGACGAAAAAGGAAGACCTGGGTTAAAAACTGGTTGATGAAACGTCATGAACTTAGCCACATGAACGTGATGAGATATTTAGAAGTAGATGATTTTAGAAACTTTTTAAGAATGGATTTTGTGTGTTTTGAAGAGCTCCTTTTTTCTTTTCTGTAGTAATGTGCTTTCTTCTTGAATTATTACGCCGCTCCATTATCAACAACTTCTTCAAATACATTAATTCCATGACAATAATTACTTCCTCGAATAACATCTTCTCAAACTTCATAAACTCTCCAGTATCACCTTCTCGAACTTCATTTACTTCCAGTACTAATACTTCTTCCATTTTCTGCCGTTCGACCTTCCTCAATTTCTATGTTTTTTATCCCACAAATATGGTAAATCGTTGAATAGATCGATAGCTTTGATCCACGCTTCTCGATCTTTCTCCTTCGCCATGTTTTCGCGCAAAATAAATAATTATAGCCGCAAGCACGTCGTCGTATCGTCGCGGCACTCAAGCGCAGACTGCGTAGAAATCAATCCTGATTTCACTACACACGTACTGACAACGCTCCCTAGACGATAATTGTCCCTAAATCGTGAGCTCGCTCGGAACGATTTAGGGACGATAAAAATCGGGTAGGATTTGCCTACACACGAGACGATTTATGATACGATCTAGGGTCCTCCCCACCACTGTCCCGATATTGCCAGTGATTTTAGGGTCGTGTGTAGCCGCTTTAAGATAGAGTCGACGATTAAATAACAAAAAGGCGTATTGGTCCGTATTATTGTATTCTTATTAATGGATTAAGTTATATTTCATTAAAAATCGTATATTTTAATATCATAACACTTTTGTGCGAACAATTGAATATTTATTACAATTTTAAAACCTATAAAAGTGGATTGCTATTACTGTTGCTAAACGTAGTACCTAAATATAAGATTATCAACTTCACATTTAGGTCGAAATAGCTTTAAATTATATAATTTGCAATTAATCTGCTTTAAATTATGCAGACCTTTATAATTTGCATAGTTATTTTTAGTATAAAGATCCACCTATTAAGTGACCCTATATAAAATAAAATTATTAATAAGCGGACCTCCTCTCTCCTCTTTCAAGTTGCTGTGCCCGACAGGGTCCGTAATGTATGTTCTGACAAATAAATTGTATAAACACCTTATTACCATTGTGAAATGCAAGAAGTAATTTGAATTTAGGATTCTGCCGCCAAAGATCACCACATCAGTGGTATAATTGTGCTCCTGAAATAATTTCGACTAATTATTAGTCACCGATAAAAAAATACACGCCCCATATCCATTTAAACAAAAAGGAAAGTTGTCTTTCATGCTGAACTGGGAGCAAAGGAAACACATAGAATGTGCCAGCTGCTTCTCTTCCCGGGCATACTGTAAAAGTCAGTCAAGGGACAGAGGTTTTATTGGAGGTTTTTTTTGTGGGCGATAGGCTGACCTCTGTCACTGCAATAGTCTCTCTCCACCATTATAATGCCTCCAAATTTGTCAAATGTGACATTAGATGGTTTTATAATAAGTATCTGGTGTTCTGCCTACCCCATAAGTGACACAAGCGTGAAGTTATGTATGTATTTATCAAGAAGTTAACTTATCCTGTGTAAATACGCAAAAATACACCCAGTTTATACAAAATGTGCGAGAATCAAAACCACTATACTGTATCACCGAACTAACATAACAATCCATTTCATTTTCACGCTGCTATTCATTTGTTTTATTCCAAATCCCAGTGCCAAACAAACAGAGAAAACAAATAGAGGACGCTAAAACTAAAACTTAGTTTTTTAGTTGTTTCAGCACAATATTCTCTCTGGCAGTTCTCTCTGGCACAAAGGAAACAGCTGAGAACACTACACACTGTACAGAACTAAGCCAGCAAAACTCTTAGGTCTTTGAACTACTTTTGCAGTGACAACACGGCGAGGATTAATCGAAAAACCTAGGCTTAATAATCAACGAATGCAGAGCATAGAAAAATATAAATAAATAATAAATAAAAATAAAATCCCCAGACAATCACACTAACTACGTGGCCTCAAAGTAAGCAAAGCTTGTGTTATGAGATACCATGTAGCGAACTAGGGGGTAACCTGGGATATACCTAAAATACAAATATAAACAAACACCCAAACCCGGACATTATTTTTCTTTAATTTACGTCAAAACTTTTGCTGAAGTATAATCGTCATTGTATCATAACTGTCCAAAAAATCCTGTATCAAAGATACAAAGAAAAAAACATAATTACATATGAAATGAGAACCTTTCTTTTGGAAGTCGGTTGAAATAGCAGTTAAATTTTGGTTACTGCTGAATATTGTCTTAGATTTTCAGACTTCGCTCTGGGCAGGTTTAAATCTTAAATCTATAATTCTAACACCAACAAATGAAAGAGAATGTTTGCTAATAAGCTGGAGCTTTCAATATATCGACTACTTTCGCGATGGGGTAAATTGCTGTTCAATTGCGGGTTCAATTCCCGCACGGAACAAGAAAAAAATCCGGATCTGGGCGTTTATCTGTATGTAATTGTATTCTAGGTTCCCCCCTAAGTCGCTACATGGTACCTCATACACCCAAGCTCAGCTTAATTTGAGGCCATGTAGTTGGTGTGATTGTCTGGGGTATCTTTTTTTTTATTTATCTGTAAGCACTTTCTGTTTGTGTTAGTTTTATAACTTTAAACTTTCTTTGTTTGTGTTACTAACAAGTGGGCCAAGTTGCCGCTATAAAATAAAATATAATTATCATCTAATATATAAAATTCTCGTGTCACAGTTTTCGTTGCCATACTCCTCCGAAACGGCTTGACCGATTTTGATGAAATTTTTTGTGCGCATACATACAAAGCGCATACATCTTCCACATAATATGTTTTGTAATGCTTGAGTATGTAGGTACGTATTTGCCTAGATTGGTACATATAATGTACATCCACCGAGGGATATTATTACTCGATAGTTCCTACCTAATTGCTCAGCACAAAAGCTAATAAACTTACCTTCATGGAGGCTTCTTCTCTTAACACTGATGAAATCTTGAAATAGAGTTTCCCACAAAACAAAGTAATATTTACTCCAAAATAAAAACCAACTTCGCAAATAAATTTACCTAAAACACGAACACGATTTAAAAACGAAAAAAAATTCACAAGTATCTTTTTATATTTTTTTATAAATTAATTGAAAACAACAATAATATTTACATTTGATTGTCAATAAGACAGAAACCAATGACTTATAGAAACTTCTTTATAATTTTTTTTTATTGCAGACAAAACATGCCAAATGAATCCTGCGTTTTCGAAGCTAAACTGGCTGGGGAATAAAACCTTACACTTACATGAGCGTCATATTACGAACGAACACATAATATGTTTCGGTTAATACCGAAACGATAAAGGTTTTTAACCTAACCGAATAGACTATATAGGTAACCGAAACGTTCCAGCTACCTTTTTGACGTTTCGGTATACCGAAATATAACGGTATTTCGTAAACATAAGTAATAAAAAAAAACAAAATAAAAATTTTAAAAAACCCACGTCAAAAATAATCCGTCTGGGGCTGCCATTGAATGAATTCGTTTTGTAGTTTTATATTGAAATTTAAAATATTGATGGCAGCCCCAGATGGATTTTCTTGCTCTTCTTTTAAAGTTCATAGGGAGTTGAATACCTATGTTAGTGCGACATCTACATCTTCGAAAACCGAATAGGTAAGCGTAGGGAAGTGCTATGAAAACGAATAGTATGTTGTTCATAATATGACCGACTCTGTGTGAGATCAAGTGAACTTTTAAAAAGGCTTTTCACGTTAATTATCTCCCGTCACATAAATCATTTCAGTCGGAGGATTTTAAATTATTTTATTCTTTTTCAATTACTTTTTAACCGTCGCGTCGCGTCGTGGGTTTTTCAAAATTTTTATTTTGTTTTTTATTTCAAACTTTTTAAAGAGCATAATATAGGTACCATACATTACATTACACAACACCTCGTTCCTCATCAGCCCTCTCATGTCCCCACCACCGCTGGAAAACCCATGTAGTTTATTTAAATACATAGTGAATTGGTTGTTATTACAAACAAATGTTTACTGCAGCGCCCCCTGATGAGTTGTTACCGTTAAACCTATTTAAGAACATTATACCAATCAAATCCAAAGCGATAATTGAAAACGGCATTCAAATCGGAACAATGGTTTGCAAACAAATATTTACTGCAGCGCCTCCTGGTGAGTTGTTACCGTAACACCTATCTCAGGACATGCGCTAATCAAATCCAAAGCGATCACTGAAAACAGCATTTAAATCGGACCAATGGTTTTGCAGATAAACGGTAACATTGGCTTTTACAAACAAATGTTTACTGCAGCGCCCCCTGGTGAGTTGTTACCGCTACACCTATCTAAGAACATGCACCAATCAAATCCAAAGCGATTACTGAAAACCGCATTAAAATCGGACCAGTGGTTCTGGAGATAAATGGTAACATTGGTTTGCACAAACACCCTCTCACCCTAAACGCATATACCGTCTCCGTTCCGTCGTGGGTAAAAAGCAACATTCTCACCAGGCTAGCCACCACGAAACCCTATTCGCGCCCCTTTACAATAGTTCTACGATTCATTTTATACTGTGTCTACATAAAGCTACATAAATACATTAGAAAACACAACTTGGTAAAAATTTGCCGAAATAAATACCAAAACAAACGGTATTTCATTACCGTTTCATCTAAAGACCTGTATGATCTGTTAAAAACCTTAAATTTCGGTAGCCTTTCAATTCGGTATCCGAACAAACGATAACATACGGATAAACTTTTAAAGGGTATTTTGAATTCCTAAGGTAGGTATACCAGAAGTAAACAGAAAAAGCTTGCTAGCGTTTCAAAATGACCAAAAGTAAATCGTACCTCGCATGTCAATTGTGGCTCGAAGACATTTAGTTAAGTCAAAGTCAAAGTCGAAAGAATCTTTATTTCGTAAGTATTTAAATACATTTGAAATAAGTCACAATTTACAAATTGAACTGAATCTACCACCAAGTCGATCTGTTGAGAAGAAGTGGCAAGAAACTCAACAGCAATCATCTTTTAAAAATAGACAATAACAATAACAATTCACAATCTTCTTGCATCCGGATATCTTATAATAAAACTTTATACTTATCCTTAAATCTATTGAAGGGTTAATCTTAAATATTTTGGAATTTTATTATAAAAGCGTACACATTGACCCATGAACGAGTTGGTGATCTTCTGGAGTCTACTATTATATTTATACATTAGGCAATCAAGTACTAGACAGAAACGTAGACATAGATATAGAGGTAAAGATAGAAGTAGATAGATGTAGCGATAGAGGTGAGAGATATTACAGATAATGTGGATGGAGATGAGGATAGTCGTGGACAGAGACTGGACACAAACACGGACGTGAACATGGGGGAATGGGATGGAGATGGGGAAGTCAGAGTCAAATTCAAAAAAGTAACATAGTCATAAAGTCTTCAGCAAAACGACCTGGCACCGCTAGCAGCACCCGTTCACGAGTATAACGCAAGCACCAGCCATCACTCTCCTCAACCATATTTTAGGGAAGAGGGTGACCCGACACCCGACATACTCAGTTCGAATGCGGGAGCACATGCCAGCGATACTGTCCATCTCACTTATGATGGTTTAGTTACTGTGTGTTGCAGCCAATTATCGAGGTGCGTTTACAATAGAGACAATCATAAAGGTCATAGATATAAAAAAAAAAAACAAAACTCGTTAGCCGCTTTTCAAAGAGATTTTATTTGAACTTACAAATCCATGTGTTTTCCAAGATGGGAAGATTCTGGTCTGTATTTAGAAAGACAAGTCCGTCGCGGTGCTCTCGGTCCCCATTGAATCGGTAACTTCATAGGTGCGGCACAAGATCGAATGAAATCATTCGCAAAAATACAGATGTGTTTATGAAAAGTAATAAATTGACAAGTTTTAATTACAGTTGCACACTTGACATGACTTTTGCTGTATGCCATCAGTCACCAGCGCGGTCTCTGTTTCTTTTCCGCATATTGATCCTTAATAATTGCATTTAAGAATGATAATCAAATAATTGCTTCTAGATCCTCGCAGTCTCTCTAAGTAATAGTCCCCAGATTCACACATCATATGAAGCCAGCTTTAGTATTGAACGCAATTTTAATTTTGTTGAGTCTTTATTTATAAACACTTCCCAGAATGCTTACCCTGCCGAGTTTATACAATTTGCGTATAAATTGAAAAAGTTATTTTGCGTTATAATCTGAATAAGCAAATTTTTATACAAAAACATAAATAAGTAATATATTTATTTATAAATTTATTTTCGGTTAAAAATAGACCTAATGTCACTGATAAGCGTTTTGTAAAAGGCAGCTAAACCGAGATAATCTAAACTCTAGCTTTTATCGGTCATTGAAGGGCTCGCCTGCCTTGTGTGGCTACTCATAATATCTTCGCTTCGGCAAATATGTAATCTAGTTTTATTTCACTTATAGAGAGACTTAAAACCACGAATAAAAAGTCATGGAATTTATAAACAAAAAGTCCCTACTTAAACAAAACCCTAGTCAAATAATCTTATAATTAGCGAGTTTTAATTTTAATAGCTTAACGTCTCACGAGACCTTATTGTACTCGAATGTTCGTTTCAGATAGTCTCAAAGTCTTTGATATATTATTAATAGTAATCCTTTGACTGCAGTCATGAGGAATTTTGTTTAATTAACATAGTGTTACTTTACATAACTATTACTTGTCTAAATGTTATTAGGTGCATAAAACCTTGCAAAAACATAGTGATGTTATGGCAAAAAGGAATGTTGCATGACTAAGGGACGATTTCTAATCGTCAAATGACTCAAATAAAACTTATACGTTTAAGTCACAAAACCTTATTTAAATTGGATGAGTCGGTTTTGAGAAATTCTCAAACATTAGTATTAGAGTTTAAATACAGAACGTTCCATGTTTTTTGAGGTTATACTCCGATTAAGAATGTTATAATCAAATTTCGACGACGTGATGTGCTTGAGAATACTAAATCTTCGAGTTCAAAATCATTATAATGTAAAACTAAGCTCCTAGCTACGATAATATTATCTATAGATCTAAACATAATATTACCGTGTTCTAGCTTTAGTTATCTGCCTGAATGTAAAACTAAGAAACTGCTTAACGCATTTTCATACAGTTTACGTCAAAGTCGTCCACTTAATCCTTAAAAAAGTTTTAAATGATTTATTAAATAAAACACTTTTTAACCGGATCTATCGCGTAGGTATATTAACATTTTAAATTTTAACTCGACGTTTCGGTGTCTTTGCAGACCCCGTGGTCACGAGCGACTGATGTGTCAAGCGTCGGATTGATAGATGGAAAAAGTTATACATCATCTCTCCATCTGTTTTTCAGTCTTCGAGCGTAGCATTCTGGATTGACACAAAACGAGCTGACAGTATCTTGAGTTTTAGGTCGTGTAGCTTCCTGGATGTTAGATTAAATGTTTTTCAGGATATCCCATGTCGGTGATAGTTTCCAACCATCTTCTGTATTGAAATTAGGGTGTTTTTTAATTTCAATCGCTTCTCTGATCAATCTAGGAATGTAATGTTTAACACCCTAATTTCAATAGAGAAGATGGTACGGATGGAATTAAAGTATCAAATGATTTGTTTGAATTGCAAGAACCATAGTTATGATTGCGGATAATGTAGAAAAAAAAATCCTCCATAGTAATCTCCAAAATAAGTTATGAGAGTATACTAAACTCGTTGCTTCATACATAAATGCAAAGTCTAAACTCCTTAGCACTTATGATTTTAAACGGAGGTTCCATATACAATATAGAAGTTCGTCTTTTATTTTAGTGTACGCCAGGATATTTTGAAATTCTACCAATATTTATAGGTAGCATAATACCTACAGCTGAAGAGTTTGCTTGCTTTTGCCTACGTACGATTTTAAAATAGGCATATTAAATATAAATCCATCCAGGCTGAAATAAGTGTTTTGTCAATTTACTTATATGTTACTTAAAATGTTATGAGCAGTGTAATTTTAAGAAGTGTTTATAAGTGAGAACTTGTAATTTGCCTTAGCTTGTATATATAATTTTTTTAAATGTTTCTTAGCTGTAAGTATTCCTAAAATTATAAAATAAAATAAACCTACCCTATTTACATAAATAATAAATAATCAGGATTCCAATAGGTACAATATTTGAGAGTCATTCTCAACCACTGTGTGTGAAAAGGCAGCAGCAAAGAGTAATTGTATTAACGCGATTGAGTCTGGTAAAAACGTATATTTAACACAAATGAAACCACGATGCTGATTTATGGCATGGTTATCGCGTTCCACAGATAGCATATTGTGTTTTTAAATTCAAATTAAAGGTAATGCAGCAGTCGGAAAAATATCAGTCCACAATTTATGAAATCATTTTTAATACGATATATTTGAAAAATACAAAAACATTTACTAAATACGTAGTATCTAATTTCAAAAGCCATCAAGACTGAGGTCAATCGCGGGTGTAAAAAAAATTACAGTTCATAGTTTTGAACGTGGTTATTTGCCTCTTCTTATTCAGTTTCGCTTATGCAACAGCTTACAGCCAATGTTTGCGCACTGCGGATATTAAAAGTCCGACACAAAAAAACAAGACCTTTGACAGATTTTAATCACATAAGTAGACTACATCATCACGACTCTTTGTAAAGAGCCCACTGTAGGGCTATCAGTCTCTCCCCTGGGTGTCGAGGAGGTTTAGGCCATAATCCGCCAAGCTGGCCCAGCAGGGTGGTGTATGTCAGAATTTTTAGGGCGCCGAAAATGGCTTCTGACAAACCCTAACGACTACTGTATACAAGTACAGTACCCGGGACCGACTTCTTAACGTGCCCTCCGAAGCACGGAAGTCGTCGTGAGAAATTAATGTTCGGCGGTCACCCATCCAAGTACCGACCGCGCCGAACGTTGCTTGACCTGTGATATCGTATGATACACATAGTAACCACGGCGCCACGACGACGACATAGACTGCAAAAGTCCTTAATTCAGTGTCAAATTTTAATCGTAAAATTATCAATTCATTGGAGTTATTATTGTACTTGCAATAAACAAATGGCATAAAGTAAAAGCCTTCAAAAACCTTAGTTTAAAAATAAGAATCTAATTTATAGTTTTACTGGCTTTCAGTTTTTGGCCACAATCCAACACCACATTTTCAGTTTTGATAAAAAAAAAGTAAACTTCTGTAATTGTGATACTTACAATCGCATTGCATCATATTCTTACAATGTGGTTTAAAGAAAGGGATATTTTACATAAAAGTAATAAAGCTAATAAATACGATTCTATAATACTATTTTAACAAACTTATAATATTTAATTTTTGTTATTGCATTTGAATCCTAATATTTTTTACGTAAATGATACCCAATGAAAAAGTCCTATACGTACTGCAGAGTTTCAGATACCGTACCGTGCCGCCAATTATAAAACAGAATAATGTTCCATTTCTTTTTTTAAATAAGATCTGTATTTTCTGACGAAATCAAAAAGAATTTAAAAAGCATAAATTCGTCGATACAGCTCTACCGTGAAATTGTAAACGGGACCAACCAAGTTCTAGCCGAAAAGTTTGCCCTCAATTCCATAATAATTGGCTACAATGAAGACATAGAATCGGAAAGCACTTCTCATTAAAAAGTTTCAAGGGAATTAACTTATTTGAATGAAAACTTTTTCATTTTGACCTTTTTTATGAAGCATGGCCATCAAGACCGTCAAGAGTTTGAGGCGAATATGATAAGCATAATTTGAGGTATTGTTTGCTAATAGGCAATAATACTGTAAGTGAGGTTTAATAATATTGCTTATATTGCTTGATACTGCCCGAATCGTTCGCCAGTTATTAACTGTTTTTTTTTTATTATAAGTACTTAAGTATTTATGATCTTCTTAAGCGAAAAACGTATTTTTCAGGACCAAGGGCTGTCTCTATAGTGCCCCATACATTTTTTTCTAGTCCTGACCAGATTGTGGGTCAGTCTTATGGAGCGTTTCGACTTCCAGAACTTGGTCCTTAGCACCTTAAATTTTTATTTTGTTTATGGTTAAAACTCCAAAAACTTGCGACTTAAACAAAAAACCAAGAATCGATGCAGCTAGTTTACTGTTAGTCGACTGTCCATAATCTGGGCAATATCAAATAAATAATACTGGCAGGCAATAATAATTTAACCATCTTTAATTAACAGCTTTTATTTTTCCGTTAACACAAGTTTCGCTAGCATGGCATTCTGCCATTTTATGAATGTTTCCAAAATTTTAGTACCTACAGAAGGCAGCAGGTCAAGCGTTCCAAATCTGTCAAAAAATTGTAATTGAATGAGATCTCTATGCCCTCAGCATTAAGTAGAAAATTGGTTAAGGAAAGGAGACAGAACCTGCTCCATACATTTCTGGGCCACGGTGTTAACAACTTGACATTTGCTTTTTTTTATTTAAAATATAATCATGTTTCATCATCGAAATTTTCAAGATAAACCAGTGTTGAGGAATTGAGATATCCATAATTTTGTCTATAGGTATACACAGAAGTTAAGTGAGCTTAGAATCACTTTCGAAAGCTATTCTTTTTCTTATTGTTGAGATCTATAAATGAATTATTGTATTTTAAATTATTTAGAGAGTTTATAATTAAAAATAAATAGTAGCACATTTTTTTTATGCAGATCAATACATTTTTGTCAGAGGAGAACTAAAAGATACAAACAGGAAGATACTTACCACATCGGGTGTACGCCATTGACGAATAACATTACGCGTTTCTTCATCTAAAGCTCGTCTGCCTAAAGCTGCACAGCGTCCAAACGCAATACTGTAATTAATACAACGATCCATGTCGAAATGCAAAATCAGAAGTCCAATGACAAAAACCAAAAATCGTCGTGTAATGCGGGTTCTCGGGATCCAATAGGCAAGCACAAAATAGTCGTTTATAGAAGAATCGTGAAGTCCGTATGAATAGCTGAAGTCGTTAAAAATAGAAAAAACCATGAAAATACTCAAGCGCAAGGAAAGAAACCAAACAAACGAGTGAACAAATAGATCGATTGACTTACTGAACGAGTCAATTACCATAGTTTCGTTCTTCATTCACTCAGTATTGCCAAACCTAATAAAGAATTTCGCCTATTTTAATTACAAAATAATTATTTAAAATAAAACTAACGCGGTTAGTTTACATTCATTTAACCTTATCTTTATCTCATTTAATATTTCTTCAATTTTACTCAGCGTATTTTCAATTATATTATGAGTTATTCATCCATACTAAAAACCCGTGACAGCGATTTCCATATCTTGAATTAACTTGTTTCCCCCTCACTACATTTTTAGGGGTTTTATGTATTTTGAATAAGCATAAAATAAGCTATTTTTTTAGACCAAACTCAACCTGTTAACCCTGTGGCCCAGGCTTACTCAGTTTCCTTTGACAGGTTTTTAAAGCTTGATTCTGGACCATTGTTGCTAGCAAAATTGTCCTGTAAAACACATGATTTATTCTTGTTCTATATTAACTTTAGGTTGGAACTAAGCTTAGTTCCCTTGTAATTGCAATCAAAAAGACACTGATTACTTTCTAGTGACTCTTTAGGGTAGCAATTTATTAGGGCCGTTCCTTTTAGGTTCCTTAAATGCGTAAAGATAGCAAATAGCGTGCTAATTCTATTTTAATGCCTATTTTGGGCATGCTTTTCTACATTCGACTCTAGAATTTATCTAATACTTCTCCATTGCCGTTTAACTTGTATCTAACTATAGTTAGCGATCACGTCTCAGTGCCCCGACAACGCACTAAGTTCAAAAACGATCTCTGGTTTTCGAAAACATTTGTCTTCAGACACTGCGGCATTTTGGGACACGAAGTTTCTCAAACATTGCCTAACCGATGTAGTTTCGAATATTCCCTTACTGGAAATTGGAACAATACAACTGGATTGTTTGTCCTAGGTAACTTATGCTAAACTAGCGTTCTCTTTGGGCCAATTGTCGAACGTTAAACTGTGGGGCAGTGTTAGACAGGACAATTAAGATAACTAAGTATTCTAAACTAGAAGGGTATGTTGTCCGTACTTTCATTGTTTCGTTTCTATCTAACAATGTATCATCTAGCTTTTAAGTGAGCATGGAGGTAAGTAAGCTTGGAGTGAGCTTGGCCTTGCTTCTTAGGGCGTCTTGCAGCACGAGTCAGACATTTTTATATTGTGTTTATTTCTAACACGTTTATGTATACGTCGAACAGTCGTCGTGGCGCCGCCGTGGTTACTTTGTGTATCAACGATATCACAGGTTAAGCAACGTTCGGCGCGGTCGTTACTTGGATGGGTGACAGCCGACCATTCATTTCTCACGGCGACTTCCGTGCTTCGGAGAGCAAATTTTAATTAATCATAAAATTATGTGTTCCAATAGAGTTATTATTGTACTTGCACTAAACAAATGGCATAAAGCAAAAGCCTTCAAAAACCTTAGTTTAAAAATAAGAATCTAATTTATAGTTTTACTGGCTTTCAGTTTTTGGCCACAATCCAACAGCACATTTTCAGTTTTGATAAAAAAAAAGTAAACCTCTGTAATTGTGATACTTGCAATCGCATTGCATCATATTCTTACAATGTGGTTTAAAGAAAGGGATATTTTACATAAAAGTAGTAAAGCTGATAAATACGATTCTATAATACTATTTTAACAAACTTATAATATTTAATTTTTGTTATTGCATTTGAATCCTAATATTTTTTAAGTAAAAGATATATACCCAATGAAAAAGACACCTATAAGTATGTACCTAGTGCAGTGTTTCAGATACCGTACCGACCGTGCCACCAATTATAAAACAGAATAATGTTCAATTTTTTTAAAATAAGATCTGTATTTTCTGACGAAATCAAAAAGAATTTAAAAAGCATAAATTCGTCGATACAGCTCTACCGTGAAATTGTAAACGGGACCAACCGAGTTCTAGCCGAAAAGTTTGCCCTCAATTCCATAATAATTGGCTACAATGAAGACGAATCGGAAGAATCGGAAAACACTTCTCATTAAAAAGTTTCAAAGGAATTAACTTATTTGAATGAAAACTTTTTCATTTTGACCTTTTTTATGAAGCATGGCCATCAAGACCGTCAAGAGTTTGAGGCGAATATGATAAGCATAATTTGAGGTATTGTTTGCTAATAGCACAGAATAAGTAATAGTTGGTACAGAAGAATTACTCCGCAAGAAGATCTAAATAAATTCGAGTCTTGCTACGACGCGATACGGTGGAATTCAGCTCGCACAGCATTACGTACCTGCAAATTTATATAGGTACCTAGAAGTTATGTCTCTTTCTATCGCATGCCTCTTATCTTTTCTTACGCTGTTAGGGTTGCTGCCTAGTGAAGAATAATTAATCTGCTTATTTGTAATTAAGTATCTACCGATGTAGGTATTACTGTTATTCTACCTTTGTAAAAAATATTGTTTCAACTTACCTAAAGTACAAAATGAAAAAAAAGTTACGATGAATAATTAGTAATACTACCTATGTTTTGTTTGCTAAATTGAACATAATCAAATCTAAACATAATCTACTTGAATATTTGTTTCCTTTTATGTTCATTTTTAAATACTATTTGCGACCTCGATCATAGAATTACTGTGAGTGCTATTAGGTAGTAGGTATCTACAACTTCCCGACGGGCGCGCGCGTAACACACGACCCATTCGAAATGCGCCGGCGGAGCGCTTCGCTGTAGGTAAATAACGGATGTACCGCGCGGAGTGAGCCAGGCCTGCTAATAGGCAATAATACTGTAAGTAAGGTTTAATTATATTGCTTGATACTGCCCAAATCGTTCGCCAGTTATTAACTGTTTTTTTTTTTATTATAAGTACTTAAGTATTTATGATCTTCTTAAGCGAAAAACGTATTTTTTCGCTTCCCATCCATTTTTTACCAGTCCTGACCAAATTGTGGGTCAGTCTTATGGAGCGTTTCAACTTTCAGAACTTAGTCCTTAGCACCTTAAATATTTATTTTGTTTATGGTTTAAACTCCAAAAACTTGCGACTTCAAACAAAAAACAAGAATCTATGCAGCTAGTTTAACTTAAGACTGTCGACTGTCCATAACTTGGGCACTATCAAATAAATAATACTGGCAGGCAATAATAATTTAACTATCTTTAATTAACAGCTTTTATTTTTCCGTTAACACAAGTTTCGCTAGCATGGCATTCTGCCATATTATGAATGTTTCCAAAATTTTAGCACAGAAGGCAGCAGGTCAAGCGTTCCAAATCTGTCAAAAAATTGTAATTGAATGAGATCTCTATGCCCTGAGCATTAAGTAGAAAATTGGTTAAGGAAATTTTACAGGTTTTTAAAGCTTGATCTGTTGCCTTCTGTACCATTGTTGCTCGCAAAATTGACCTGTAAAACACATGATTTATTCTTGTTCTATATTAACTTTAGGTTGTAACTAAGCTTAATTCCCTTGTAATTGCAATCAAAAAGACACTGATTACTTTCTAGTGACTCTTTTGGGTAGCAATTTATTAGGGCCGTTCCTTTTAGGTTCCTTAAATGCGTGTAAAGATAGCAAATAGCGTGCTAATTCTATTTTAATGTCTATTTTGGGCATGCTTTTCTACATTCGACTCTAGAATTTCTATAACACTTCTCCATTGCCGTTACACTTGTATCTAAGTATAGTTAGCGATCACGTCTCAGTGCCCCGACAACGCACTCAGTTCAAAAACGATCTCTAGTTTTCGAAAACATTTGTCTTCAGACACTGCGGCATTTTGGGACACGAAGTTTCTCGAACATTGCCTAACCGATGTAATTTCGAATATTCCCTTACTGGAAATTGGAACAATACAACTGGATTGTTTATCCTACGTAACTTATGCTAAACTAGCGTTCTCTTTGGGCCAATTGTCGAACGTTTAACTGCAGTGGGGCAGTGTTAGGCAGGACAATTAAGATAACTAAGTATTCTAAACTAGAAGGATAATTATGTTGTCCGTACTTTCATTGTTTCGTTTCTATCTAACAAAGTATCATCTAGCTTTTAAATGAGCACGGAGGTAAGTAAGCTTGGAGTGAGCTTGGCCTTGATTCTTAGGGCGTCTTGCAGCACGAGTCAGAGATGTTTATATTGCGTTTATTTCTAACACGTTTATGTATACGTTGAACAGTCTTCGTGGCGCCGTGGTTACTTTGTGTATCAACGATATCACAGGTTAAGCAACGTTTGGCGCGGTCGGTACTTGGATGGGTGACCACCGACCACTCATTTCTTACGGCGACTTCCGTGCTTCGGAGGGCACTTTAAGCAGTCGATCCCGGCTGCTGTATGTATACAGTAGTCGTTAGGGTTTGTCAGAAGCCATTTCGGCGCCCTGAAAATGTTGACATCCATCAGTCATCACCCAGCACTGGGCCACCTTAGTGGACTATGGCCACCCAGGGGAGAGACTCATAGCCACTGCAGTGGACTCACTACAAAGACTTGTGATGATGATGATAGGTATACGTCGAATTATTCGAATTTTCGATATTCAGATTTATAATAGTTACCTACTAAAATGTGTGGCAGAAAAATCCAGATGTTTATCTATACTAATATTATAAAGAGGAAGCCTTTGTATTTTTGTATGTTTGTATTGAATAGGCTCAAAAACTACTGGACCGATTTCAAAATTTCTTTTACCATTACTTAGAGGGATTCTTCCGAATCCGTATAGGCTACTTTTTATCCCGAAAATCCCGCGGGAATCGAAATTGCGCGGGTAAAACCGCGCGCAACAGCTAGTTTAGTATAAAATGATTTTATATAAAAAAAAATACATTCAATCATGTTCATTCTATTTCATTTTAAGTTCAATTGTCCGTTATTTAGTATCCATAACACAAATTAACTCAACTAGAGAAACATAAAGTGGTGTCATACACATTAGTAATATTTACTAATTTGAAATATTATTAGTACCTTAATTAAAATTTGGTTCGTATATTGATGCTATACGAATGAATAAGAACATGCATAATAGCACTTGTTAACAAAAAGACCGAATTGAGATCAAAGTTTCCTAGTAATACGAGGCGGCACGTGCGCCCGTTGCTTTTGCGCCAAAAAGCAACTTTAGCGCTAAAAACCAACTTTACTTTTAAGTGCTTTATAACTTGCCAAGGATACGAGTACACTTAGCAACTCATTACGCTCCACGAGTTTGAATGTTCCTTATTATTTTTGCTTGATTTAATTTAATGTGCAAACGCGTACAGAATTAAATAGATTGCCACATCGAAAAGGAGTATCGAATGGGGAATGTTATTGATTTAAATTGAATATATATTGGTTTACAGTTTCTTTGGGATTGGTCTCCCTAGCAACTTTGTTTTATACATTCAAAGGCTATTTTGTTTATTTATCATCATCGTTAATAATGCCTAATATGATTCTCTCCCCTGGGTGACAGGGCGCCGTACAGTCACGCCAAAAAATATATATACATTTTAATTGGAATTTGAACCTTATCACAAGCGAATAAGTTGCGAAATGTATACATATTAAAAAATGTATACATATTGTAGCACGTGACCTATTGGCCAGAAAACACTAAGCTGGTCCTGTAATGGTGGTTGACAAAATTTTCAAGCCGCGTAAAGGCTGCTGACAAAATCTTAATAACAACTGAATACAAGTATTTCAAATTAGTAGATATATAAGTATGGTACAAGTATACAAGTCACACTGGACTGGGAGCGAAAGAAAAACATAGAATGTGCCAGCTGCTTCTCTTCCCGGGCATACTGTAAAAGTCAGTTAAGGGGCAGAGGTTTTATTGGAGGCTTTTTCGTGGGCGATAGGCAGACCTCCTGTCACTGCAATAACCTCTCTCCATCATTGTAATACCTTCACATTTGTCAAACGTGACATCAGATGGTTTTATAACCTCTGGTGCTCTGCCTACCCCAAAAGGGATACAGGCGTGAAGTTATGTATACAAGTATTTCTCTACAGCACCCGGGATCGAGTGCTTGACGTGCTCTCCGAAGTACGTTGTTAGTTAACTATTAGTAAAATAACATTATTACCCCAAGGTACAGTGTGCCCGGTTCGTCACCGGCTATCAGAATGGGAACTGATTATAAAAGTTTAAAAAAATAAAAATAAAAATCAGAGCGAAAAATCAGAAATAAAAAACAGGTTTACCCCATCGCCAAAGTGGTCTTTGAAAGCGACTCATTTCATTTCACCTTGCTTTAAAAAGATTGAAAGTATTTTTTTATGAAGGTAATTAGACTTTTCCAATTAATTTGACCTCATAATTCTTCTTCTTAACGTGCCTCTCCGACTATCGGAGCTTTGCAGTCAGTTGTGCATAAGGAGTCCTGTTTTTTGCGAGGCAAAATAGATCCACAGCGCTCGCTTCTCCAGTCCAGTCCCGAATATTCCTGAGCCAAGACTTCTTTTTCTAGGAATGAACTGGCTCTTTATGAACCAGTGATACTTAGCTTTATTTATTTATTTATTCATTCACAAATTCCACAGCTCTTAATATTAATTAATACATAAAATATAGAGAATAATTCTTATAGTCAATTACGGATTTACATTATTTTTGTGTTTCTTCTAGACGAGTAGGTAACAAATTATTATATTCAAAACAATAAAATTATGAAATACTGATAAAACATTATATGTAAGCAGGAAAATAATTATATATGGATTTGAAAAATAATTAATAAAACATTGATCTATAAAACATATTGACAGTTCCATTAATGTTTGGTGAATGTCAATTACATAAAAAAGAAAAATGAAACTGTCAAATTTTTTAAAGTGGTCATTATTAATATAAAAAATTGACAGTATAAAAAATCCTTAAATGTCAAAATTTACAAAAAAAAAACGATATTTACCACAATTAAAAAGAAAAAATCAAGCAATTAATTCAAATTCACAGCAATGTAAATAACTAAGTGTTGAGTGTATGGTGTGTAGTGGAGTGCGAGTGTGCTTTGTGGAAATAGATTAGTTGTTTAGGGCCTCACTTACATTCCTTTTGAAAGCACTTTTAGGGTCATGAAATAGGTCTGCAGCCTTTATATTAACCAGCCTTTTTATACGTAGGTGAACTCTCAACGTACCACACGCTCAGATTCACTCCATTGTTTATAATTAATTTGAGAGTAATTTGAACACGCACATACAAGCTGAATAATAACCTATAGCGCAGGATCTCTGCACAGCTTGATTAAATTTCCGGAAATTCCCGCAAAATTTCCAAACTTGCGGCAACACCAACGAGCAGTAATCGAATGATGTTGTGCACAGCCCGGCGGTGTATTCGTTTAACTTAATTCGATCACTTTAACGCTGCAAAATTGGTTTATTCTTCAATTTAAAGTAATGATATCGTTTTGTGTGGTCAATATTGAAGTTTGATGGTAGTCAGAATAATATCATTAGTAGATATCATAATATTATTTTGGTGTAATGACTCTTAGAATTCTTTATTTCTTTGCAACTTTTATCATAAACAATTTATGGGAAAATAGCGTAAGGTACATATCAAAACGTACGTATACCAATAAACATAGTATTTTGTTTATTTTTCAGTCAGCTTTGATTTGAGCTCTATAGTGAGCCTCATAAGAATACCCTTTCCAAAACTTTTAATGAATTTTAATGAATTTTTAAATTTTAAAAACTCACAAGACATGACCACTTGCGGAAACTAAATGAAGTAACAAGATTATTGCAGCATACAATGACGAGTTTGGTAGCAAAATATTAAGAGTTAAACAGCGATGAAGATTCATTCAGATTTATTTAAATGCTCAGTATCTCGGGTTTTCTTTTTATTCGGTTATTCATTATAGTTATATGACATAGATACAATTATTATTAATTAATTATTATACACTGATGAGCGTAAGAATATAAAGATTAAAAAAAAAGTAGGCAAACAGGAAAACAGCCGGCAGATAAAAAACTCACTGCTCTCTTTTCTCTATTACTTTCTGATTTATAGGAAACAACATTAAATATAGGTATTTAATTTTGTAGCTATATACATATATAAGAGACTCATAGCTCTGCATTGGGCTCATTAAAAAGAGTTGTGATGATGATGATGATACATATAAATGTCAAGTACACAGTATTTGTCAACACCAACTTGTCATATCAATATTGCCATAACTGCTACAAGTAGTTTGTTTTCATGTTTTATGTCAACTCTAATGTTTTGGTCACGAATATATTTAAAGTTATTAGCGAGGTATAAATTGATTCAGATAATGGAAACTGTAATGGCTAACTGATATTGCCACAACACAGCTATCTAATTACTGGAACGTATATTACCTTAACTGCTTTAACCGCAAATCAGTGCATACCTGCGGGCAGAAAACGAGACATAATTAAATTAAAAATTTCTTCAGTGTCGAATTTGATAAAACAATTAAAAGTCCCTATGAGTATAACCATTTCTTCTTAAGTTTGTACTAAGAATCAATAAATAAATAAAAATTAAATTAAATCCCCAGACAATCACACTAATTACATGTCCCCGAAAGAAACCGTGTACAGAACTAGGTCTTCCCTAGAATATAAAAACGTAAATAGATAAACACCCAAGCCCTGAAAATTTATTTTTCTTGATCCGTGCATGAATCGAACGCGGGACGCACACGGGACGCACTTGGGAAGTCTGCGTCTGTAGTCCGCTGGTGAAAAGGGTGTAGGTTCAACTCGATTGTATGACGTAAGTGGACATATGACAAGTGTTTCAGTCTTGTATAAAATCAATATGTATTTATAATCATTAATATTGTATAATTATTCTAGGAAGGTTGTTTTCATATTCTCAATTGAATTATAAATAACTTGATTTATCCATTTTGAATTATGAAACCGATTAGTTTGTGTGATAGAAACATAGTAAAAAATATATAAAAACGATTTTATACATTATTTTGTTTATAGAAATCACCATAGAGGCGTTTTGGAGAACAAATCTAGAGGGCAACAAAGTATATTAATAGTTAAAACTTGACATATTTATAAGTTTTTATCAATCATGCTCTTAATAAGTTCAACATCATTTAATTTTAGAAACGGAATGTTTACAATGTTTTTATTTATTTTGAGGTCAGTATTAAAGTAAATATACCAATTCTAAAGAAATTTTATAATAAAGGAAGCAGAACATCATCAGCTTATGAATTATCTTTTTTGTCTCATCCCTTACCGCCCGTGAGTGTCAGGAACAGCGACTAATCCGACTGACCTGCTTGGTTATTCACGTTTCATTTTACGCTTGGTTAGAATAAAAATCTGTTTCCGAATAATTATTATTTGCCACCTGTGACGATGATTAAAGAAAAGCAATTTTGACTTCGAAACAATTAGGTGAACCTTGATTTTTTCATGATATCATTAAAATAAACCTAATTTAATTTCCTAACTTAGTTAAACCTAAATACACAATTTCATTTAAAATAAATGTCGTTTCATTGAAACACTCTGAAGCAATTTAATTATCCTTCACAATGGCAACATTGGGGACACACCTACTGTACCTCGTTTATACAAGGTGCTATCGTAGAAGAGTTAATTACCATATGGTGTGCCGACATTTTAATTATGTGTATATTACTTTTATAAGTTGTTTTAAACATCACTATCATTTCTTCATTAACTTAACAAAGAGAGCTGTATATTTTCTAAATAATCGTGGGAAAGAAGAAAGGCATAGTGAGTAATATACTGCCCCATATATTAAAAATGTAGCTTAGATACAACTTCCCCAAAAGTTGCGTTATCGAATACAAAAATTACCTGTTAAACGTTTTCAATCAAACCCTTCTAGTATATAACTTTTTACAGATGTTATTTTTCATTTTAATCTTTTTTTGTACATATCAGAAATAAAAACAAACATCACAAAATAAAAAGGAACGTGTCTTTTTAAATTCAGCTCTTATCCGACCATCTTAACGTTTATGAAACCCGATGCCCGAGTTCAATTGTCTATTGCTTGTATCCAGTAGATTACTCATTTTTGCATAATGTCACTAGACTATCTTATCAACCAAATAGTAGCAAGTTATTCTAGAATGTTCCATTAACTGGGTCGCAATGGGATTTGCATAATACGCTCCTTGTATACATCTTCTTTATGACAGCTCTTAGTTTCCTTGTTCCTTTATTAAGGAAATAGTTGTGAGTTAATAAACAGCCTTGATATTAATAAATAGAGATAATATATTACACAAACTAATATACCAACTATGTTGACGTAAATAAAGCTTTTGCTTAGCTCGTGTAGTTTATACAGCCGAACTTGGTTTTTTTTTTATCCCGAATTCCATTTTCATCTCAACGGATCGTATAAAGAAGAGGTTGATGTGTAAAAATAAACACCCTTTAATCACTAAGACTTCGGTTTACCTAATATTATCTTAGTTCTCATGATTTATTAAACCTACTAAAGTACCTAATAAAGAATTTGTCTGACTGATAGCGTTTATATCTCGAACTTCCAATATGCTATGATTATTTTCCGTATCTTTTATCTCAACGCAATAACTTCAATTCGCAATAAACCTCGTATCAAAATTTTACATCACTGTTACACAGTTGTCAGTTCACCAATAATGTTTCGAAAAGTTTTCTGAAGTTGTCGTCTAAATTGACTCAAATGTAACAAAGATGTCAGGAAAGTATCCGCTGGTAATAAAATACAAAAATAAACAAAGATGATCATAGCTTCACGCCTATATCCCTTATGGGGTAGGCAGAACACCAGAGGTTATAAAACCATCTGATGTTACGTTTGACAAATTTGGAGGCATTATAATGAAGGAGAGACAGGGGGTCAGCCTATCGCCCACAAAAAAACCTCCAATAAAACCTCTGTCCCTTAACTGACTTTTACAGTATGCCCGGGAAGAGAAACAGCTGTCATATTTTATGTTTTTTCTTCGCTCCTAGGCCAGCATGGAAGTAATTCTTACTATTCTATTTAATTTACAAACCCTCTCGCTAGATAAACCATAACCCTGTATACCTTAAATAACATTTCATCAGCATATCTTCGCACCTCGATATTTAATTCGACGGAACCCCCCAAGACCTTCAAGGTGTAACTAAATTGTGTGAAGGCTGAGGTCCTACTAAGGAATCGCAAAACGTTGCGAACTGTACCTGTACCTACATAGCGATAAAAAAGGGATAGAAAATGCCACGTTGTCATACTTCGCAGAAAGGCGTTTCACATAAGATATTCTGACTTAATTTAATTATTTTGTATGAAAAATAAAAACAAAAAAAAATTATTCACATGTTATTTGATTCTATTATTACATGGTCCCATCATTACCCTAGAGTTATGGGAAATGAAGCGGAACATTTTATACTGTCTGAATTAATGTGAATCCCTATTTATTTATATTTATATTAGAATTTTTTTTTTTAAGTAAGCTTATTGATCATATTTATCGTTAAATTATATTTTACATTTAACTCGACGTTTCGGAAACTTTTCACACCACGTGGTCACGAGAGACTTGTTGTTTATTTTATTTTATTTATTCTATAATTTTTACACAGTTCGTTTATAACAATACAACAGAGATACAATTGGCGGCCTTATCATCATGATCTCTTGACTAGTCCAAATTATGTTTCATAAAGAACTATTTAACGAATTAATAAACCTATAAATAAATATAATCATACATAGGTATACAAATGGAATTATTATACCTAACTGAATAAACATCATTAACTTGATAGCTAATATCTCACCCTACGGGATTTCGACCCCGTAGAATGCAACCTTTATAAACTAGGTATCAGTTATCACGAATTATCACATTAAAAAAATAATAATAAAATAAAATCCCCAGACAATCACACCAACTACATGGCCCCAAAGTAAGCATAGCTTGTGTTATGGGATGCCATGTAGCTAACTAGGGGGGAACCTAGAATATAAATACACATATACATAAACACCCAGACCCGGAACATTTTTTTTTCTTGTTCCGGGCGGGAATCGAACCCGCAACCACTGGCGTTTGAAGCAGATAGGTTAACCCCATAGCCAAAGTGGTCGTCAAAATAAAAAGTCTTTTTCACACGATTTCATCGCGTTTAATTAACGAGTCTCTCGTGACTGCGGTATCTGAAATGACACGGAAAGGTTGAGTTAAAATACTCAACATAATTTTACGACATAAAATCGATAGGCCCACTGTCATATTCACTTTAGCTCTTTAGTTCATTGGCGTATGAAAGTCGACGTTCCACAGTGGCTTCTGTCCTACGAGGCTAGCATGCGACCAGCGACAACGATAAATTAGCATTATATCGATATTTTCTTAGAATATGGCACTTACAGAGTATGTACCTACACTGTTAAAAATTTTTAGTGAAAATTACATAAAAGCTTGGGCAACTCTCGTTTGTTTTACATGAGAGATGTAATTTTACATTACATAATTGTGTATTTTTTCTATAATTTATGAAAATTCACGTATATTTCGGCAATTTTATGCCTGTTAAAAGTATATTTACACATTTTTTATGTATTGCTTCTGTAATAATCCCAGCTCATGTGTAAAAATACTAATTGTTCTGTCATTATACACGTTTTAGGTATAATTACATAAAATAATAAAAAATCTGTAAAATTACGGAAAATTATTTTCTTTTCCACAATTTACTGAAATTTACAGCTGTTTTCGGTACATTCTACAGGTTTATGTACTTTTTTTGCATGTAAAATCACATAATTTTTAACAGTGTAATATTTTAGAATAGGCCAGCTTTGGTTCTGTATCGAATCAAGTAATTCTAACTGTTACGGTAGCTAACATGATAGGATAAAATCATTCGGTCATTTTTATCTTGTACATTCGAGTCTTTATCGATGGTTGCATGCATGCATGACGACCGGCTGGTGTAGTGGTAACATACATTGCCTTCTATGCCAGAGGTCCTGGGTTCGAATCCCGGCGGCGGCGGATATTTGTGTGATGAACACAGATATTAGCCGTCAAGTCATGGATATATGATTATATGTTTATTTAAGTTTATTCTAATAAAAAATATGTATTTATTCAATATGTATGTTTATATATTTCTTAAGTATATCATTTATCTAATATCCATAACACAAGTTCTTTAAGAAACTAAGTTTGGGCTAGATAATGTTGTGTGAGTGTCAGAAATATTTATTTATTATTATTTATTAATGCTAGCCCTGCTGTACATATTTTCACGATGCTTCCGTACTACGGAGGGCACATGGATCCCACATGCTATATACATGTTTACCGTAGCCGTGAGCGTTTGTCAGAGGCCATTTCGGCGCCCTGAAAATTATGACACCCAGCTGTGTGTCAGCTTGGTAGTTCACGTCCTAAACCTTCTCGACACCTAGAGGACATACTCATATCCCTGCAGTGGGCTCCTTAAAAAGGAAGGATGATGATAATGTGTTCAGTTTGATAAAATCCCTAGTAAAATAAGAAGGCAGCGAAAAAAAAGGAACAGAAAACTCTAGTTAGAATATAATCAACGTAGATCAAAAATACAATATGATTAAATGAACCGCTCTTTGATATCATTCCTCGGAGAAGCGCTGCTATTTGAACTGATTTAATAGGGAGTCTGGACGTTAAGTGCCCTATTAAATGAAATGTCATTAGCCACGTTCCAGATTAAAAAGTGATCTTAAGAGATCAAGAAGCGAGATATTGAAAAGTTTTAATAGCAACCTGATATCTAATCTGTTCTTTTTATATAATAAAGCTGAAAATTCGATGTGCTTTTGTTTGAACAACCTTAACTAAGGAACTTCCATTTTGTTTTTTACGCAAGTCGTTTGTTCGATGGATTATTGCGGCCGATTTTTTGACGGTTTTATTTACCATGCATTGGTTGTGTTCGCCTGCAGTGTGAGCAGTCCTAGGTGTCAGTACCAAATGGATGGAAACGTCCTATCTTTAACCTTCTGGGATATAGGTGGATACTAGGATACCCTTAGATTCCTTAGTATCTTCTCCATAACACAATGTTTAAAAAAAGCTTACGTTAAGGCTGAATTGGCTTGGCATCATTTCGGGTAATGTATTGACCTACTACTATTTAACGCATCGAAAGATCTAGCAAAAAATCAAAAAATGTTGTACATAATACGTACCATCGACGTAGAGAGTACAGATTGGTAGTCATTGGAGTAGAGACATCGAGGTAGCCTGCATCGCGCTATCGTCATTCGAACAAGAGTACATACGATACGATATACCCGTTATAAATATTGTGTAAATGCACTGTATTGGACGAGTATTAGTAAATGGTAATATAAACTTAATACTATTGAACTAATGAATTAATGGACTGAATTTCAAAAGATTTTCAACTTTAAAGAGCTACATTATCCATGAGTAACAAAGGCAACATTTTATAACGAAGTTCCCGTGGGATCAGTAGTTACGCTAGTAGCTGCTAGTTTATTAAGAAGATGCAGCAGAAATAAACGCTTTAGAACTTGATGTATATGTATATTAGTTTTTGTAATTCAGATCTTTAAAATGTATAATAGCTTAAAGTGAAAAACTGTCTATTTATAGAAAGAATCTGCATCATAGGAACAACTCAAACTTGACTATTAGTCATAAATGAGTTATCAGTCAAGAACTCATAATGAATTATGTAATGTCATGTTGAGTTTGAGTTAATTTCTTAAACCATCTCTGTAGATCGGGAGTTACATAAACAGTTATAAATATAAATACTGACTTAGACTGATATTGTTATGTTTGCTGTTATGAGCAAAAATTATTTTTCAATAATAAAAAGACTAAATGTATAAAATCCTTTGCACCAAATGTAAAATAAGTTGAGTCTGATCTGCGTCTTAATGGGAACAGGTTGAATCTAGTAGATAACACTGTTTTTCTTGGAATAACTTTAGATTCTAAATTGCAATGGGGCGCCCATATCTCACAACTAGCGAGTAGACTTAGTTCTGCAGCGTTCACGGTAAAGAAAATTCGCTCATTGACTGATGTTAATACGGCGAAGATTTGTTTTAGTTATTTTCATAGTATAATGTCCTACGGCATCCTACTTTGGAGCAATACTGCAGATATTGACACGATATTTACAGTGCAGAAAAGGGCTATTCTTGGAATGTATAAACTTAAAAAATAGAGAATCTCTAAGAGAAAAGTTTAAAGAAATTGGTATCTTGCTTGACCCTTGCATCACAATATCTTTACGAAAACATTTTGTATATTTATAAGAATAGTAATAAATTTAAAACTAGGAAAGATAATCATAGTAAAAATTACTCTGTAAAGACCAGGTACGACCGTAAGTTAGCGTTTCCCAAATTAAGGCTGGCTAAAAGCAGCAAATCATTTATTGGAATGTCAATACGTATATATAAAAAAATTCCGAAGTCCAGTCAATCCCTGTCATTCAATAAATTTAAATCAGTCATTAAATACTCTATCTCGAAAAGCTTATTATAAAACTAAAGATTATTTAGACGATAAAAAGGCATGGGATTAGCATACTACAGGATATTTCAAAAAGTTTCTAATTACTAACTTATTAATTTTGTTTACGGCATGGATGTGCAGTATGACATGTTGCATACTGGTAACTGTTCCACTCTCTTATTTTCTTGTCAAGAAAACAGCAAGAACGTCATGCTCCCTCAGGTGGCGTGGCTAGTGGTAGCGTCGGGTATCGGGTCACCCTCTTCCCTAAAATATGGTTTAGGAGGGTGGTGGCTGGTGCTTGAGTTATCCTCTTGAACGGTTGCTATTAGCGGTGCCAGGTCGTTTTGCTGATGATACTTCGACTATATATTCCATTCTTGTTTAAATACTCTGGTCCCAGTTTGTCATGTTCGTGTTGTGCATCCATAGCTCAATGCACCTACTATGCAAGTAATTTGGTTGTGGCATGACATTGGCTCTCACAATTAGCTGTCTTGTGTTTGTTATTTTTATGTCATGATCAATTTGTACTGTACCTATTTGTATTAATTCGTATAATCCTGACTGAAAAAGAGTGCCAAGAGTTTTTTCCGCTGGCTTTTTTTGTCTCTTGCTCTACTGTAATATCTTATTCAATAACTATCAACACCATGTTAAAGTACAAAATTGTGACGTCATTAAGCGGCCATTCGATGGTCTTATGATGAATAAAACTTTTCATTTAATTTTCATTTCATTTCATTTAGGCTTGCAAGCAATGACCTCAATTTAAGAGAAACTTTATGAATATTCTTCCCAAACTCGTCTGATAATCATAAATCCTAGATATCACTAAAGCTTAACTACATTTAGTAAGCTAAAGACTAATATATTTCGATGAACCATACTAAAATACTTCCTGAATATATATTTGCGTATTACCCAGCAAATACACCAAATATGCCTAATATAAAATTCCGTGTGAAATGGCCGCCAAGCGAACGCGCCGCGCCGTCTCTAAATTTGGAGAAAATTTAATAAAGTGAAATCTCTTGCAATTACGGCAGCAGTCTAATGAATAACGCACTAATGATGCTCAACTGCGTCGGCAGATTGGATTTTAAAGGTTAATTTGATCAGTTATTTTAGATTCGAATCTTAAAATTAAGTTATACAAGTAATTAACAAAAAGCTAAAATATTGTAATTTTACTTAAGTTGAGAATATAGTTGCCGTTCTTTCTAGAATACGAGTTATCAAAGCTTAAAGCTAATTAGAGGAATTCGCAAAGAATTTAATAATATATCAATTGGTTTCGCTATGTGAACTTTAGTTATGTCAAATATATTTTGGAAGAGTAATGCGGCAAAATGAATATATGTAGTTTTAATGTTAACATATTAATGTATAAACTAGTTGGTGATAATATTGTGGTTATTTAATCGCAATTACTTATAAATCAGTTTTATCCAAATTCATGTGCACTTCTACAATTTTATATCTGTGAGTTGCTTCGAGCTGCTTCTCTTACCGAGCATACTGTAAAAATCAGTTAAGGGACAGAGGCTTTATTTGCGTTTTTGTTGTGGTCAATAGGCTGACCCCCTGTCACTGCAATAGTCATTCTCCATCATTATAATACCTCCAAAGTCAAACTTGACATCCATCAGATGGTCTTATAACCTCTTTTGTTCTGTCTATCCCATAACGGATACAGGATACATGAGTTATTATTTGTGTCACATGAAACTCTTTTTGCGGCCTATGATGTGCATCAAAAAACTCTTTGAAACTCAAGTGCCTTCGCTTGCTATTGGGATCAAAGTAGCGTCAAACTTGCTAGTAAACACTTTCCATATTGAATAAATGCAGGTACAGAAGGCATCAAATTTGTCAAAAAATGCCCTCGATATTAAGTTAAAAATTGGTTGGAGAAATTTGACAGATTTGTAACGCTTGATATGTTGCCTTCTGTACCTTATAAATGCTCTTTATAAAACATAGCCATACCATATAACCGGTGACATTTTGCGGCCGACTTTATATGTATAAACGGTGATTACTAGCCAAACAGACCTTGAAGGGAGCTTGAAACCAGGGTCAATGGGATTCATCATCACAACGCTTTGTAATTAGCCCACTGCAGGGCTATGAGTCTCTCCCATGGGTGGTGAGGAGATATAGGCTGATAAATAAAAATTACCCGACCAGGACTCGAACCTGGGACCTCTCGTTTGCCGGACGATTGCTCTTCCACTGAGCTACCGGGGCCTGGCGGTACGCCTAAATTACTTACCACATTTTTGTTTTTACGATATATTGCTAATGTAGCTCCATCTAATAGTATAGCTTTGCAGCTAGGACCACCCGAGACCAATTTCTTTACAGAAATTGTGAATCCCAGTTAAAGTGAAGCATTGCAATGTTTAATAATATTTTTTTATTTATCACATTTTTCATTTATTTGAGCAATGAGGTTTTACCATGGAATTAATAGGTACTACGGTTGTACGTAGTACTTATTAATTCCATGGGTTTTACTACAAGGATTCACACCTTTTTGTTTGAAATTGCAAAGCGACAACATTGAAATTCCCTGCTGTGATGCTAATTAGTTGTGTCATTATAACATGCCACATGAGAGACAATTGCTTGTTCTATCAATGGTTATTATAATATAGGTAATGAGTAGCTGTACATATACGAGTATATGAAAGGATTAACTGACTATCTGACTGTTTAAATGTTACAATAAATATCTTAAGGGTTGTGTGTATTGAATAAAATAAATAAATAAATAAAATTAACGTAACACTGAAAGGTCTCACGACCATTATAAGCGAATTAAGAAAAAAAAAATGAAATTCTTTTCCTAAGGGGAGAAGCAGGGAACGAAATTAAAAACACGTTTCGTTGTAACATTTTTGTTAACTCTACCATGAAATGATTGAAATTAGGAATAAAAGTAGGTATGCGAGTTTTTTTTTATACTCGGGCGCAAAAGTATAATGTTTAAAGTGAGGTAGGTATATGTATCTGTAAGTCTGTCTATAGCATCGTAGCTTCCAAATGGAGGAACGGATTTGTGAAAATGCTCTCGGAAAAGGATAGTTCTTAGTTTGATTAAGGTAGATTTAATAAAAGTTTAATTAATATTAAATTAATTAATATTAGCAATAGTAAAAACTACTTCTAGTATTATGTATTTTATAAGTTTGTATTTAAAGTACTCTGTCTGAAACTATCCGAAATAGGAGTTTTTACCTACCTATGTGTTAGATGGAATATTGTAAAACACTGGGTAACAGCCTCACAGCGCAGACGAAGTCGCGGGCAACTGCTTGGCTATAATGAAACAGCATGTATTAAGCTGTAGGGGCAATAAACAATACATGTACCTGTAGCAGATGTTACAAGCTAATAATCCCTCTGTGATTAATGCTCACTCCATCTAGTCACTTTAGTGCGGTTGTAGCTGCAATTCAGAGTCACAGTCTAACTTGAGATATTATGCTGAAATACAGATAATTTGGCATATCGTTTTATACAGGGTGACTGGTGACAAATTTAGATTTAGATACTGAAGGGCTCTCTGTACTCTATTCTGATCATAATTATGTAATAAAAGTAGGTACCTTCTTAATTTTTCCCAGAAATCTCTATGCATAAATAAAGAGACCTTACTACACTTTTCCCGACGCGCCGCCTCAATCACCACGCAGACAGCAGTGTTCCCGCTACACGCACACCACCATCCGCTAAGTAAGTACCTATCTATTGTAATACGCTTAATAAGTATTACACGCCTAATAAATATGTAACCATGCGTTGCGTAATGAATTCTCTAACTTTCGGTTAAGTTTACTCAGTATATAAATAATATTTATTTTTTATTTTATTTTTTCTCATGTATGATCTCTATCACGTCCTGAAATTTCGAAAGTGACCCACCAGTCACCCTGTGCTTTTTGGAACGAAATTTTTATTAAATTAAAGGTAATTGCATTATCGTCACTCAGTTTCACTTTTAATGCCTAAACTTAATTTAATGCTTTAATATTTACTTTAAATTTAATGCCTCTCGCTTGTATCATCGATGTATGAGCCCTGATTCGAACCAAATTATAAATGATTTTTTCTACACTGTCCCCGCTCGGACTCGAACTTAGAAACTTTCAAAACGCAGTTGAATACTCAACGAATGTCCCGAGTAGGCCTTTAAATATATACATTCCTAAAGAGTAGGTACCTACATTTGTTATAATGTGTTTATCAATAGGGACTTGTGAACTTTCCCAGTTAAAAGCGGCCATCTTGTTGAAGATACATCTTTAAAATTACTGGTCATTCAGTCTGTCTATATTGCCAAATCACCATGGACAGATACTTACAACATTCAATAACACGTGAAAATAATAAAATTGAAAAAATATTTAGGAAAAATTTCGATGATATCTCAACACACTTATTTTAATTTAAATTTGAAGATAAGAGGCTCTTAATGAACGACCCTATATAATCCGACTAGTAGTTTCACGAACACGTTCAACAACCAAACAAAAGATAATCTACCAAGAAATTTCCACAAAATCAAATGTTATAAACTTAAAACCAAGTGAAGCAGCAAGTTGAATTCGGCAAAACTTAGCTCTTGAATTCGCAGTCGCCTAAGTCAAATTCGGAAAGTTCAAACTTGTGAGTCAATATTTGTGAGGAGCTACGGAATTGGTCCAATCATCTCACGCGCGAGCTAGCGAATAACTGCTACTAAGTGTACCAACGTTCAGAATGCAAAATCTTAGTTTATGTAAAATTTATTATTGAGAAAACCCTCGACAAGTAAGCAGTAGTATATGGAATTCTACTGAAGCAAAACATACAACCAAAACGAAATTAACACGTATGTAATATACGTACCTAGGTATCAGTATAAGTATAAGTACATATAGTTCAGAACTATTTGTGTTCGTGGCCGTCGAAAAATGAGTCGGAATGTAAATTAAAATTAATGGCAATGAAAACCGTTTAAAAACGTAAATTACCTATATTTAATTCTAAGCTTCAACATTGTCTGAGATCACACTTGCCTGTGATACCTGAATATCTTGTTCAAATGCTTTGATTTCAGCCAAACAAAATAATGAGTTTTTTTATTATTATACCTAAAAATTATTTTCTGTGTTAAGTTAGGCTTTATAGCTTTTTCGCGTATGAATGCTTTCGTGTGCCCGTGATGCCACCACTAGGGGCGTGGAGGAAGACTTCGACACGGTATCCCATGAGGATTTCCCCAAGTAAAACAAAAGGCCTACATACTTAGCTTTATCGGTCAAGGTGTTTCGGCAAGACGAAGTCATTCGTCACATGTTTACTTTTCACGTTTATAATTCTTAGCATGATTACATGTGATAAGAACCAATCCGACAAAAACTTGGTTGATCTAATAAAATGTATCGAAAGAAAACTCAATGCAGTACCTATAACATAATTCTTAATCCCCCAATTAATTTTACCGTAAAAATAAATAAAGTTATCGACAACGGAACATGTTTCACAATTTTGGCACGTAGTCCTGTTTTAATTTCCTGCTTTGTTCGGGATTGTGTTTCTTTGTATTCAAAATTTATTTAAAAGCAATTTCAAAATTTAATTAAATAACTTTTTTTGTTTTTTCTATGCCTTGAGGGATTTGTAATGATTAGCCGTTTGATCGACGAAATGTTTTTTAATAAACCAATTTTACTATAGTAATGTTATTGTTTCTAGAAAATATCATCATCATCATCATCATCATCACAACTCTTTGTAATGAGCCCACTGCAGGGCATGAGTCTCTCCCTGTGTGAAGAGGAGGTATAGGCCATAATCCACCAAGCTGGCCCAGTGTTGGGTGGTGGATGCCAGAATTTTCAGGGCGCTAAGATGGCTTCTGACAAACCTTAACGACTACTGTATACAATTATACAGCACCCGGGACCGACTGCTTAACGTGCCCTCCGAAGCACGGAAGTCGTCGTGAGAAATGAATGGTCGGCGGGCACCCATCCAAGTACCGACCCCGCCGAACGTTGCTTAACCTGTGATATCGTATGATACACACAGTAACCACAGCGCCACGAAGACTACAAAAAATATTATACTAGAAAATATTGGTATCTAGAAATATTCGTTTCAAATAAGAAAAGATTTATGAGTTTTTTTATGTATTTAGTAATACTTGTCCTCGTTTTTTTATTAGTTCTGATAAATGTTGTTTCCGATAAAATTATGAGTATTTTCTAGTAATTTTCCCCATATTATACGTATGAAAATTAAAAATGCTCTCTTTTGTTTGTATCTATGGTTCGACTTAAACATCCGAAATTTAAATTTTAAGTCAATTTTATTCACTCTATTTTAATTTAAAAGCTATTTTAAGTGTTTCGTGGATTTTACACATATAAGGATAATTTTTATCTCACTAATGGCGGCAGTGGCATACCAATTCTAAAAAAGTATACTACTAATGAAGAAGAGTATTTTTAAATTAGTTTCAGTTTATTGTTTTGTCTCGAGCTAATATGGGATTTCAGCGTAATAATTATTTCTGCACATATAAAGTCAGCTCCGTATTTATTTTTATGCCAAATTAAACAAGTTACAAAGACAAAAATACAATACATAAAATACAAAGAGAAATATACCCATGAATTTACGGACTTTTTGTTATAATTATAAGGTTGTACACGGTTTTGTAATTAAGTTATTTGCATAAGTAGCTATTTGTACTTATTTACATAAATTACTCTCTTACATAATTATCCATGCTACAGTATTTTCACGGTTTTTGCTGCCCTAGTTAAGCTAAATACCGAACAGAGATAAAAAATGCATTTAAATAAATAGGTGACACTGAAGACCATTTTGGCACATTTTTCTAACCTATTTGGAACTTGAAGCGTTTCGAAAAAGGAATACAATTTAAACTTGCAGTTGTTTTTCTGGTTTGGATATAAAACTCGCTTTTATTACATAAACTCTTTTAGGTATTGTTTGAAATTGGAACCAAAGGCAGGCGGGTTGGCGATCGCAGTGTGGTGTTGATGTACACAAAAGGACGCTGCTGCAAGTCCTCTAGTTGTCCCTTAATTGACTCTTACGACACCCACGGGAAGGGATGGGATAACTCTATTCTTAAGGCGACGCCACACGCCATTTTCAAAATCAGTTATTCGTTTAATTCTTTGAGTTTTCTTTTATTTCCTTGAGCATTATAGCCATGTATTGTATGGTTGCTACTAAATGTCATGTCAATTATTGTTGATAAGTTCGGACGTGAAAACAATAAGTCATAAAGGACACGCAACAGCAACGAATTAATTATCGAACTGCTTTTGCTACAGTAATTTCTCCGAAAATATTGGACTTAGAATTCAATGGAATACAATGATATTCTCTCTTCTAAGAACTTACTAGAAACTTCTAGAAACTTAGTGTAATATTTATAAAAAAATACAGAGCTTACGAGAACTTTATTAAGGCGACTTTATTCTCAATTCATTATCACATCATATCTTATCTACGCGATCAATGATTGCTCTGCCGTAATATTAAATTTCAAATTTCGAACCTATCTATATACGATATTCACTTCAAACTGTCGCTCAATGCCAAACAATTAAAAACTTTGTGAATTTTGATGAAATTCGCAGGAATTTTCTAAGAAGAAGCCAGTACTTTCAAATATTCACAGAAGGCAATTCGGAAATTAATCCAATTAGGCAGAAGTAAAACTTATAATCAAGAATCTTAGAAATATTTAAATGAACTGCGCAGTTATTGATGTGATAAAGGACTTTAAATTATGACATAGGAAAGTAGAGTTTACCTACTTCATCGACTTTGCCTGAACATATCGATGATATTTGTCCGCAGAATATGTATACAGGGTGATCGCTAGTTCCACTAGCAATGATCATAATTGTGGTCACTTAAAAGTAACTCACTGGCTTGAGATATAGGCGATGCATTTTATTGTGTATTTTATACATATAAAGGGTGACTGGTGGGTTTTTCTACATGAAAAGAAAAAATATAATAAAAAATTAATATCAATTATTTACTGAGTAAACTTAACCGAAACTTAAAGAATTGATTACGCAACGCATGGTTACAATAGCGATTGCAGCGATCCACGCGCTAGGGCACGTGCCGCGATTGACTCAGGCGTAAGAAAAGAAAATAGTAACATAGTAGTATTTATTTATAGAAAATTCTAGAAAAAAAAGATGTACCTACCTACTTTTATTACATAATTATGATCAGAATCGAGTACAGAGCGCTCTCGTTCAGTATCTAAAATTTGTCACCAGTCATCCTGTAGAATGGGGATTTTTGGTTTTTAGAATATTTTGGTACAACACTACAAAAACATATCTGTCTTGCTTCCTTTCGTTCAAAGATGATAAAGATCGAGGAGAAATACTATTTATTGGCAAGTAACCCGCATTATGAAACCTTACTTATTCAATCACTAATCCGCTGCAAATTCTCTACAGAGAACTCTCAAAATATTAATACCTAAGTAGTTATCATGGCAACGAAAGCTTCCAGAATACAAAACTAAGTTCAGAACACACGTTGAATATCCAAAGCTTAGCGAAGGCTGTGTATCGATATTGTGGCGTCTGCGGGGGCGTCCCGTATTCCGTACAGGGACCGGAAAACCCCTTTATTTGATTAAGCCTATTGATAGGGTAACCCTATCAAAATCTTACCATATGGAAGTGTAACCCTATTGATATGGTAAGCCTATCGACGTGGTAACACTTTGAATAAAGTTAACTACTTTCGGATGCGCTTACCCTGTGATAGGGTTGCCTATTTCTATCTCTTTTCCGCGCATGCTGTTGAATTCGGAAGTATAATTCGAAGTGCGAGATTGAATAGATGGTGATATTTTTGATAATTTGATATTCTTAGAGATTAAATTTGCCTGCAGGTTTTAAAACCCTATTGAATCGGTAACCTTCAATAGGGTTTTCGATAGGCTTTCTGCTTACATGAAGCTAACTCTATTGATATGGTAAGCCTTAAATTAGGGTAAGTCTTCGATACGGTTACCAAATTGATAGGGTTTTTTAAAACAAGTCTATGAAAAACCCAATCAAAAACCTCTTTAAGGGTAAGCGGTTCCGGTCCCTGATTCCGTATTCGAATTCCGTATAATAATGGCGTCTATGCTGAATCTGTCTGGAGATGTTGTTTGTTTGAAGACTGTACTGTTTTTTTTGTATCGTCAACCTTATATTACTTAGTTTGTGTAAGCACACTTATTATAAAAACTATTTTACAGACAACCTTTGTGATGTCGGAAATATAAAGAATATGGTCATCATCATCATCACAACTCCGTGTAATGAGCCCATTGCAGGGCTATGAGTCTCTCCTCTGGGCGACGAGGAGGTTTAGGCCGTAATCCACCAAGCTGGCCCTGTGCTGTTTGGTGGATGTCAGTATTTTTCGGGCGCCGAAATGGATTTCAAAATTTAATCTCAATCTTTGATTTAAAACCATTAAATGTATGAGTGGTGTCATGACAATCAAAATACTGATTTTGATTTCGTGTAATTTTCTATCTTAATTCGAAAACTTAGATTACTTAGACTTTGGCGATGGGGTAACACAGAACACTGTCTGCTCCAGACGCCAGTAGTCGCGGGTTCGATTCCCGTACGGAACAAGAAAAAAAATGTTCCGTGTCTGGGTGTTTATCTATATATGTATTTTCTTTTCAAGGTTCCCCCTTAGTTCGCTACATGGTATTTCATAATACAAGCTTTGCTTACTTTGGGGATTTTATTTTATTTTTTATTTAACTAAAGTCATAGCAGTGTGTCAATATAAAATACCTATATAAATTAGGATAAGTAAATCAGGTCGGCTTAGAATAGCCATACCACCCCTGGAACGGCGAGTGGTAAAAGGCCACTAATTAGGGAGGCCCAGCTGGGTGGTAGCTTTCATATAAAATCTGCCGCCAAATATCACCGCTCCGGCGGTGATGTGTTCCGGCAATAGTTTATGAAGAGCCAGGTCCTTTCTAAGCCCGTGTACATCTTCGACCTCATCTTCACTTACCATCAGGTGAGATTTAGGTCGAACGCGGGTTAAGTCACTAATAAAATAAAAAATAAATAAAAAAAATCATAAAACCAAAACCAAAATGAAAGCAAACTAATTATTTCTTTTTAAGAAAAAGTGAACCGCATTCAAAAAACCAACCCACTAAAAATGTTAAAATATTTTTTATAAACGCCATCCCATCCATCCATCCATTGGCTTTTTTAAGTTGGTCAATATACTAAAACCTTCTCCTAAACATGACAAATCTTTTTCTGAAAACCGCATCCAAATCGGTTCAGCCAAACGTGAGAAAATCGCGGACAAACATACATACATACTTACAGGTCAAACTGAGAACCTCCTTTTTTTGAATTCGGTTAAAAATGTATACCTACCTACCTACATAACGACTCCGCTACGAAACACCGAATTATGCTAGTTCGAATGTACAGCGGGGCTAGCATGCTACCGTCGACAACGATAAATCGGGCCTTTTATCGATATTTTCTTAGAATATGGTATTTAGTGTATGTAATTTATTAAGATTATGACATATTTGGTTCTGTGTTCTTAATCATGGTATCAAAACGAGTAATTCTATCTATTATGGTGCGCATATTAGCTAACATAATAGAATAAAATAACAAAATAATATTTATCTTAAATAAATGAAAAATGTAATAAATGTAATAACGAGTTCGAGTCCGTACGCAAGTGCGATGTACGTTAGTTCGAAAGTTCACTATAGCGTGGTAAGGAATCCCGAAAGTTATGAGTTTAAAAGTAAGGAAATTCAAACAGTTTTTCGATTCACTATAAGTGAATAAGATATAAATATCAATCTACAATTCATTATCACGGATTTAGAGCTAGCTGCAATAAAAGCTAGTCGAGACGTGTTTCCCAATGCGCAACACAAATGTTGTAACTTCCATTTTATCCCAAAATATCTGGAAACATATTCAAAAATCAGGAGTGACATCAGGAATAATAATAAAAACTTCTAGAAACTCGCTTTATTACTTGCTATTATAAGATAAACTTTGATTCAGACAAACAAACTCAGGATTTTTTATCTTATGCAAATAAATGTATAAGGGCCGTATTTTAAAATGATACTTAAAACTAAAACTAGTTTTAAACAAAGTTTAAATCGTTGAGCTTATTATCAAACGTAACTTAAAACTGCGAAAATCAAACGAATATCAGTAGAACAAATATTAGTTTAATCACAGTTTAGCTTTATTTTAAAACTTAACTTAAAACTCTATTTGCGTTTGCTTATTATTGAAAGAATATTAACTGCCAAACTATACTTAATCATAATTTTGAACACAGTTTTATACGCGTTTTGGTAGGTTTGGTCATACCCACACTTAAGTAGCGAAATTTACAAACTTTTTGGCTCCTTGTAATATAATAATATTCTATTCTGTGAATTGAATTTAAGCGATTGCTCCGCTCACTATTCAGACTAGATAAAAAACACACAAGTTGCAAAAAGGTTAAAAGAAATGGACCACCCTTTGAATCTGTTTTTTTATTTTCTACCACATGATTAAACTTCTTTAATATTTCTTTCAGAAGATTGTGCTCTTGCATCGTAAAATTATTTTTACGAGGCATTTTGCTTTCTCTAGCTTAATTACTTAATTGTATTATAGTAAGTAAGTAAGTATTAACATACGAAAGGCAAGGCCGAACGAAAAAGAATCGAATATAACCCAATCAAACAATTAATATAAAACGACAACGAACGAAGGTTCACGTCACGTCCGTCCGTAACGTCAAACTATTTAAACGTTCCGTTCGCGGTAACATGCATTGACTCTAATAGCTTTTATTAATTCTTATTTTAGGTAAGTAAGGTAACTTCAAGCCATTTGATAGAGTTTTAATATATTTCCATTGAAATTCTTACAAAATACTTTACAGTTAAGACTCTTCTTAGGTGAAAAATCGATTTCAAATCTAGCATACAAAAAGAAAGTATGCGTAAAACGAATCTGATTATAATTTTTATTAAATTGTAAACGAGAACAAATATTATCCATAGTAAAAACTGTTATAAGCCAAGTACGGATAAATAAGTAAGATTCAGTTAAACAGAACTTAATATTCATTCAGTAATGCGACGCGTACTTAAAACCGGAATCGTTATTTAAACTCACATCATCTAATAACATATTAAACTGCTTTTAAGTTTTGTTCTATAATACGACCCTAAGATAGCAGCAGATGAAACTAAAGAAATGTGAAGCATTTTTCTTATGCCGTGTAAAACGTTTTTGGAATACATTTGTAAATTATAAATTATTACATTGTCTTAAGTTTTCGCGATTCATACTATTAAATAAAACACGTTTTAATCGGATTGCTCCGTGATCACGGGGACAGCAGACACGGAAACGACGACTTAAAAATTGAAAATGTAAATATATGCAATAAATCCGGTTAAAAAGTGTTTTTTTTTTTTTACGTGTACCTACAAAATATATAGTAACAACTAATGATGGCTATTGTTCAGGATAGCTCCTGTGTGCGTTTCCCTTCAGATATGAAAAAAGGCTGGAAGACTACTATTGATAATACATAATGCCGTAAGTAAGTGATCCAGTATAAAAAGCGGAAGAAAACAACAAAAAAATAACAAAGACTTAGAGATCTTACAAGTCACCCCTTGCTATTAAATAGTGAGCTCCATTCTTTGAGAAAGGAATCCTTTTAGCAGATCCCCTTAGTTCCTCCTTTGGCTGAAATCTTTTGCTGTTTGCGCCGAGCAAGGATTTAAACGAAAAGTGGAAATTCACGAACTGTTATACAAAGGAAAGCTTAGTTCGTTAAGCCGGATCAAATTATTTGTTTACGACGAAACGTCTTATTTATGAAATGAAAATGTATACTTATTTAAACATATTATTTATTGAAAATTATACAGGGTAACTGGTGACACATTTTATATACTGAAAGAGAGCACTCTGAACTCGATTCTGATCATAATTATGTAATAAAAGTAGGTATTTCATTTTTACCAGAAATCCCTATGACTAAAGAGACCTTACTACACTTTCCCGACGCGCTGCCTCAGTCAACAGGCACAAAGCAGTGATCCCGCCACACGCACACCACCACCCGCTAAGTATCTATTGCATTACACTTATGTATGTAACCATGCGTTGCGTAATGAATTCTTTAACTTTCGGTTTAGTTTACTCAGTAAATAATTTATATTAAATTTTTATTTTATTTTTTTCTTCATGTATTATCTCAAACTATCACGTCCTGGAATTTCGAAAATGATCCACCAGTCACCCTGTATATTGAACACGAAATTCGGGCTTTAGTAGTAGTTTTTAATTTTCATTCTGTATAAGGCATGGTTCTAGCCGTGTTGCTTTAAAAACTTTAGTATTTTGACAGTTCATAAATGTCTGCTGAAGAAAATACCAACAAATTGTGAATAATGGTCCCAGAAGCCTTAAGGGGTGAAATCTTGCAAGATTATTTCGATTATCTTTACTACAGGTTTATCCACGAGGGTATAGGGAGGGATATTCTACGGCGAACTACACGGTAAACCTACATAGTACCACAATATAAAAAGTGATACAGTAGGATGACGCCTTTGATCTTGTCGAAAATGCCGACAACGTCTAGACGGCGCGGCGTTAGGATGCCAGGGTTGTCACAAGTAATTAATATTTATAAAATTATTTTTTGCAAATCAACATCGTCAGATATATTATAATTAAAACAATATTATAACTTAATATAACAATGAAAACAATTTCGAATTCCGTACTTACATCAGTATACTGGCCAATGGTAATATCAAAAAATCGATTTCATTTATATCATCTCACCGGTACAATATAGCGTCTGATTTATGACGTTATTATCACTGGCCAGTATACTGATATACAATGTGTTAGGGTTCCGACTTTTGATACTTTACCTACGTGATATACATCAAATTTCATCGACAAAAGTCACCTTAGGGGGGGGCGCACCCCTCACCCCTCGTGATGGGGGTGATTTAAAAATTTCGTTTCTCTGGTTTGCTTTAAGTTCGTAAAACCATTTTTTTTTTCATATTTATTGTGTGTATCTTGTTGAATTACATCTCATTTTAAAGCTTATTAAATTTACCAACTTTTGATACCACATTCACTAAAAAGTCATAAGAAGAAAAGAATTAATTTTAATGACTTAGAAAAAAAATCTTACTTTTTTGTAGTATTTTTTTAGTTTTTTGTCATTAAAAAAAAAACGAACCAAGTGAAGTGGCCGACATTGTATTTATTTATGGATACGCCAATGGAAACGCTGCGGCTGCCGTTCGGGAATATCGAATTAGATTCCCTACAAGGCGCATACCTTCTGCTCCAACTTTTGCAAGCGTTTTTGCAAGATTGCGCACTCATGGAATCCGACAGCCGCCTAATGAACGTGCTGTTGTGGGGAGACCAGACATGGAAGAAGAAATCATTGAAATGATTGCCAGTGACCCGCGACTTAGCACTAGAAATATTGCCAGAAGACTTGGGATTTCGCATTGGTCGGTGTGGCAAGTTCTACGTCGGGAAGGATTACGGCCGTTTCATTTTCGTCGAGTTCAGAATTTAATTGAACCAGATTATGCTGCTCGCTTTGTGTTCTGTGCGTGGCTTAATAGGAAAGTGAGACATGATGCAAACTTCGTACGGCGAATATTATGGACTGATGAAGCCAAATTCACAAGAGCTGGGATAACCAACCACCGAAACCATCATTTGTGGCTTAATGAAAATCCCCATGCTGTGAGGCCCGCCTCGTTCCAACACGAATTCTCAATCAACGTGTGGGCAGGCATTATTGATGATGAGCTGCTAGGTCCCATCGTCTTACCAGACAATCTTAATGGTGAGAGATTCTTGGAATTTCTAAGAGGGGATTTCCTACATGAGCTACCATTGGAGTACAGACGTGAACGCCGGTCTTTTTATTTGCAAATGGATGGAGCTCCTGCCCATTTTGCCCGGAATGTACGAGCATATGTGGATGAACACTACACCCCCTGGATTGGAAGAGGAGGAACAATTGCCTGGCCGGCTCGTAGCCCTGATTTGACACCTCTAGATTTCTTCCTGTGGGGGACCATGAAACAGCGGGTTTACCTAGAAGTGCCTACAACAAGAGAAGAGCTGCTGCAAAAAATTATGACCGCAGCTGATGAATTAAAAGCCGACAGAGCTATGATTAAAAGAGCTACACAACAAGTAGCATTAAGGGCTACTTCTTGTTTATTAAACAATGGTGGTCACTTTGAACAATTGTTAAATTGACTTAAAATCGGCAAAACTAAATAAAAAAGAGATTGTAAATTTCGTGTCTTTTATTTTGATGTCATTTTAGCTTAGCAGTTAGGACTGTTTCTTTGAAGTTAAACTGTCGTATTCTGTATCGTTAGAAAGATAAACTCAAATAGTACTAGTTAAGAAGAAAAAAATGCATTGTTAAGGGCTTCGTTTTTTTTTAATGACAAAAAACTAAAAAAATACTACAAAAAAGTAAGATTTTTTTTCTAAGTCATTAAAATTAATTCTTTTCTTCTTATGACTTTTTAGTGAATGTGGTATCAAAAGTTGGTAAATTTAATAAGCTTTAAAATGAGATGTAATTCAACAAGATACACACAATAAATATGAAAAAAAAATGGTTTTACGAACTTAAAGCAAACCAGAGAAACGAAATTTTTAAATCACCCCCATCACGAGGGGTGAGGGGTGCGCCCCCCCCTAAGGTGACTTTTGTCGATGAAATTTGATGTATATCACGTAGGTAAAGTATCAAAAGTCGGAACCCTAACACATTGTATACCCGGCGCGGCGAACCTTGATCCCTATGACACTGACAGTAATTTCCACAACACAAGCTTGTAGTGCCGTCACCGTTACATTAGAATCGTATTGGAGGTGTCTAAAAATTGAATTTATTTATTTTACGTAGCTTTATTCCAATACAACAATATTCCGTTGGCATTATAATAATTCATAACATTTACAAGAAGTTATCTCAATCACTCTTTACATTTATTTATACGAGATGAAGACTTGCAATGCAATCTCTCACAGCACACGTCCTATGCACCATTTTAAATAAAAAAATAGGAAAACAGACACGCGTTACCCCTGAATAATGTGTCCCGAACTACTAACATTGTTTTGTTTGCAGTTCGGGCTCGGCATTCCCGCCCCTCGTCCCTCATACCCCGCACGATTGCCCTGTCTAAACGTCTTCGTTGGACGACTGTATGGTTTTTTAGACTGTGATAGTACCTATTAACCTATTAACACTAGAACTATTACATCATAAGCGAAAAAAAAAAAATTTTTCTAAATTTACTAGATGCTTACTAAACCAACAAGGTTGCTAAACAGGTATACAAACTTTTTAGTTCTGCTTGTTATAAAACGAGCAAGGTCGCGTCGTTCAGTCTATTTTCTAACGGGCAACATTGCGTAATTCAGTTTAAGTACTTATTAGCACATTTAGCGTTGTGTTATGCTAAGGTAGGGTTTCTCAAATGCATTATAGCATTTTATGCAAGCCTGACATGGAGGTAATTTTTAGCATGAGTGGTTTTATTTTCTTTTTTTATTAATATGCTTAATTTTTTTAATGTTATGTTGAATTATTATCAATATTTACGTTTTTCAGGTTATTATTAAATTTTTAAATTAAATAAATAAGTTTTGATGATAAGACCGCCATTTGTGCTTTACAGACTCTACATGTTGTATTAAACTATCTTCGAATTATGTGAACAATAAAAAATAAATATAAAACTTTGCTCTAAGATAAGTAGGAAATGCTAAATAAAATAATTAAAGTAATAACTATAAAGACTTAGCAAAAGCTACGTAGGTACCTAAGTGTTAGTAGAAAACAATTGAGTCCAAAGCATTCGCATTTAAAATTTGTATCGAACCAAAGTATTCTGAAATGACACAGTATCCTCAGCTTTTCCCTTAACCTAATATTGTAATTGTTATTAATAATATTTATATTCAATCAACAGGAAACTCTACAAACAATCAGATAAACGAAGTACCAAAGGGATGTTTTAGCCTGCAAACTGGACGGCAGCGACAGAGGCGCGGGCAGCGATTTCCGCAACACGATAGAAAGTATTGAGTTTGTATGAATCACGACAAATCGCTTGAGCGCCCGCTGCAGCGCTGGCGCATGGCGTCGAGAACGGCCCAGATTCCCCGCATCGCGTCGCTGCCCGCGCCGCTGTCGCTCGAGCTGTCGCTGCCGTCCAGTTTGCTTGCAGCCTTATACATGTACCTAAAGTTGAAGACAAAAATGAGAGCGTAGTACGCCAATTTCGAAACAAAGTGCTTATACAAAGAGGTCACTATAAAGTAATGATTTATACTAAACGTTTGTGATTAAGTGCTCGTAAAACTGACAGACATCTTAAATGAAAGCGTGTGTGAGTCAGTCAATGGTCGTTCATAAAATAGTAACCCTCGTTGCAATGAGCCAATGCAAAAATGGCTCCACTTTTGAATTCGACTGTACCTATCTAGCAAACGATGTCGCTAGGCCAACTTTAAAATGATGTGGAAAAACAAGTAAGAGATTTTTGTTGCGGTTTTCCTTATGTACTTGTAGATTTATTATTTAACCAGCTTGAGAAATAGATGGCGCTTATTTAAATCTGTAACCATTGTATTAAATACCGGGAAAAACTTGAATACGAATTACGCGACTTGCGCACGAGCCTTATTGTCTATGGTACTGTTTACATGTTTAGTTCTGGTTATTTACCGCGTAATACATCAAAGCATAAGAATGAATATAGCTTCACAGAATTTTGACACCCTGTGATGTAAGTAATTTTTTTTTTCAACAACCAAATTTCAAGTGATACGATTATAAACCAATAATAACAGTTTATTTATCAATTTTCTTTAAAAAATCTCATGGGTGTACTTATAATTAGTATTCTAAAGTAGTCCTATAAATATTTCGCTTAGCTGATTTCTGCGCGCGTGGGAAGTCGTATAAAACACGTTTTTTACCATACCAAAAACTAATTTACCTTAGTGGCTTGCATACATGAAAATAGAAAATAATTGGGGCCAGATAGAGGTGAACTAGTGACCACCCAGACCTGAACTACTTAAAAAAAAATCGCAAACCGCAGGGACACAATCGGATGCTGTCAATTCTTGGTTATGAACAGCTCTTCACATAGATGAGAATGTATTAGACCTCATAATAATGCATTAACGGCACGGTAATATTATCTAAGTATACAGTATCTCAACTCGGCCGCATCTTTGCAATAAATGCCTACAGGACATGTGCCCGCCTTCAGCATTTTAGTTACCTACATTTACCTAATTTGTGTTTACTTCCATTTAGTTTTGTGTTTGTAACTATACTACGTGAATTGAATAAGAAGTGTTCAAAAAAATTCCTTTTGTGTCAAAAATCCATGTTTACGTTTGAATACCAAATCTGTCTTATAAATTAGCGACCGAAAAATACTTGAGCTTCGACTGGGACAACGTACGAAATGATTTATTATAAAATTTTAAAGTATAAATTATCAGCATTGTAATGTAAAGCTCAATCAAAAATTGCTTCGGCGCATGCCAAGATCGAGCCGCGTAGGCATAGCTCGCGTTTCGTCCCTTTGTATGAAGTTGAAACACTGTATAGATAAAATCACCGTTACTAAAGTGTTTTCTTATCGTAAAAGTATAATTTGATTTAAAAGAGCAATCAAAACGATTGAGGTACTCTACTTTTTTTCTATCTCTATTTATTACATCGACGGTTCGGGGTATAAAGGGCATAAGCGCCAAAAACAAAAATGTTCAGGAGAGCCTTTTAAAGTTTAAAATTTTACTAAAATGATCATAACTTTTTTGTTTATAAAACGATTTAAAAAAAATCAAAATTGCTAAAATAAGAGAAAGTTTATCTTCTCAGCGGTGTTCTAGAACATTGCTAAGATTGTTGTTTTATGTTGCTTAAGCAATTGGGGACTGTATCCTGTTAAGGTAGTATGGTATAATCGACATTCGTATAGATGAAGTCTCCAAGGTAAAAATGGATAACCGACATATGAGAACATTTACACCCCGAGGAAAAAAAGCTTATACAACATGACTTTTACACTATTAACTTGGGAAAAACAGCATTAGCTACAGTGTAGCGTCTACAAATTTTGGTTATAAAGGTATATTCAACATAACATATTTTCTCAAGATAAAGCAATATGGGACATGAGACCTGGTATTGATTACTCAGACAATGGTTATATGGATCAAACTACATGATGGCTCACCACTTCAATGACGTAAAGAATAATAACTAATACTTAACTGTCCCTTTGAAATGAGGAAGAATGAAATAAACAACTTGAATTTGTGACATTTTTATTATGTATTGTATTTTTTATAAGATTACATGCCATTTACTTACATACGATGTGTACTTTTTGTCTTTAATATTGAGTAGTGATTTTTCTCACCACACCTAATAACTTTCTTAAAATTTCCTAAAAAAAGCCTGTGAAAAAATATAGCATTTTAAACCTTGATTTATTCGTGAAACTTGTTGGATGTGGCAAGCATAATTATTTATTCAATTTATGGCACAATTATTTTGAAATCTCACACGTCGAATATACGATTTAAACAAACACCGGAGCATAGCCAATCAATTATGAGAATAGTTATCAGTCGGTATTATTAATTTAATAAACGATAAATTATCTTTCGTAATAACGAAACATACAATGTAACTTGTGTACTGGGAATATCTTACATAAAAGTACTTTTTTACCAAACCTATAGAGATCACAATTCACAGCAACTGGTTTTCTACAACTAGGTAACATTATCTAATTTAAATAACTATTATATAATATTAACTAGGTTTTCTGCGTTGCGCGGCGCGCAAGCGCACCGCGTTGGGTTGACTGTTGAGTCTGCGCGTGCTGCAGTCGTAGTAAAGAGTCCTTAGGTCTCATGCATTTAGGGCGGGTTGTATCAAACGGTTGGTTAACTTTTGACGATTACATCAGATGTTTAACGTACGTCAAATACAACGGGTTGTTTCATCACAAAAAAAACTGTTCGTCAATGTCTTTTCTCTTCCTTTCCACAATTGAATCATCATCACTATCATTTAAAATATATGAAAATAAAACAGAATCCATAATGTTAAAAGCTTTCAACCAAAGATGTCCTGCCTGTCAACTCAGTTTTCACTAGAAAGTTACGTTAACCAGTGGGTGGATGGACGGTCAACGTAATCGTTAATTTTTTGACGTCCGTTATAGGTGAAACAACCCGTTTTCTAGCTTGACAGTGGTTAACGCCATTTTTAACGTTGACAGGCACGTAAAGTAGTTGTATCAAACGGTTGGTTATCGTATCATACGTACGTAACTTTTTGACGATTACATCAGATGTTTAACCTACGTCAAATACAAAGCGTTGTTTCATCACAAAAAATACTGTTCGTCAATGTCTTTTCTCTTCCTTTCCACAATTGAATCATCATCACTATCATTTAAAATATATGAAAATAAAACAGAATCCATAATGTTAAAAGCTTTCAACCAAAGATGTCCTGCCTGTCAACTCAGTTTTCACTAGAAAGTTACGTTAACCAGTGGGTGGATGGACGGTCAACGTAATCGTTAATTTTTGACGTCCGTTATAGGTGAAACAACCCGTTTTCTAGCTTGACAGTGGTTAACGCCATTTTTAACGTTGACAGACACGTAAAGTAGTTGTGATACAACCCGCCCTTAGGCTCTAACTTTGCAAGCAGAGCGAGCGAAGCGAGCGGTACGATTTCCGCGATAACGGCCGCGAAGTAGGTACCATAAATAAATCTGAATGAGCACTATGATCGCTGTCCAGATTTGTTACAGTGTTACCTTATTCGTTAATTAGGTAATTGATAATAATGCAATTTGTTCTAACCATTTGAAAACTCAAGACATACTGAAATTGTTTCCCAATTTGCAAATTGTGTGTTAAGTGTGTGTTGTCTGGAAAACCAAAAAAAATCCCTCTAAGTCTACGGGTTAAAAAATACTCCGCCAGGACAACGTTGTTCCAGCGAAAACTGTTTGCTGTGAATAACTTCGCAATGGATGGACACACAAAAGTTTACTTTTCACACTCAATTACACGAGGTGACACACTGAAAACCTGTAAACCTCAATATAAGAAATTCAAACTTTTTCCGCCAGGCCAACACACACTAAGTGCGACGACGAGCGTAGCGAGGAGGAGCAGTCGGGTAAGACATGTAAGACACGCGCGTAAGCCGTGTTGTGCCGCGGTAACTGCTGACGAAATGCCATAAACACGTCCGTATGACCACTTCCTTGGCATGTCCGGGTTGTTTGGTCCTGAGCTCACTACTTTCATATGGTCGCTGTCCAGATTTTCAGTAGGCACTGCGTGCTACGATTTCAAGAACGTTATTGCTATACTTTTAATGGTAATTTAAATACCTATACTGGTTATTAATAAATGAGTACATCGGAACATCCGGTCGCAGCAGGTAGGTGCGACGACGAGGGTAGAAATGAGGAGCAAATAGAGTTCACGGGGGCCACACGTGCACGAGCCGAGCGATGAAGGGCTTGAATAGTAGGTATTAGAAAATGATACCTATGTTACCTAATGAAAGCATTCTACTAAAAATATTTTTGTTCCATAAAGTGATGATTTATCGAAACTTCCTTAAAGGTTCTATCATAAGTTTTACTGAAAGTTGTTATTCTAATAATGTTACGTTTTTAGGACTATACATAGTAAACCTTTTTTCAATATTTGCTTCTCCAAATATGAGACAAATGCTAGACATTGAAAACTTTAACGCAAACGAAATCCCGCGCAACCGCTAGTTGAATAATGAATTATATTTCGCTTAGACATGTCGCGACACTAAAAAACATTAATGTAAAATAAAAATAGGAAGTTGGATTTTCAGAATAGAGTTAATTCAACTCAGTTTCCTGGGAAAAATGAAAGTTGAGTGAGTACTCTATTACTTACTTAATCCATTGCGGTAGGGTCAATTTAAAGCTTGGTATTCTAATTCAAATTATTATACCAACATAGGTGAAGAAGAATTTAGGCAAAGGACTGTGTGACTGTTTGGCTAATCCTATACAAGGCACAAACTTGTTTAAGTTAATAACTACATGTTACTGAAGTTACAAGTAATACGGTTGATATGAATTTATAAAGGATCCCGAGATTCTACAGTGTCAGTTCCAACGTCAGATGAACTATAGCGATCATGGAAAAAAGATATTGAAATGTTAGGTATATGTAGTTGTTGATTAGGAGGGCGTCGTCGATGAGAGATTTTTGGCAAGTAAAATAGGTATAATAACTAAACCTGAAAGATAGTTTGAAAGTGCTTATCTCAGAAACGAACAGTTGGATTTATTTTTTGGCTTATGATATTCGCAAAAGTAAAAATTATTCGTGTCTTCAAATGTTCTGCTCTGTTATAAATTTGTAAAGAAATCCCTCTAGGCAAAAAAGCCAGATCGTATTTTATTTAAATATTGGATAGGCATTTAAAGTTCAATGGCAATAAACATAATTCATATTTTTTCTCAGCAGTGGGATAGCGCAGGCTGACATAAGTAATTAATTAACTTCTAAAATAAATGACAACAAACTTTTGTAAAAATATTTAGTATTCATCATCATCATCACAACTCTTTGTAATGAGCCCACTGCAGGGCATGAGTCTCTCCCCTGGGTGAAGAGGAGGTATAGGCCATAATCCACCAAGCTGGCCCAGTGCTGGGTGGTGGATGCCAGAATTTTTAAGGCGCCTAGATGGCTTCTGACAAACCCTAAAGACTACTGTATATAGCACCCGGGACCGACTGCTTAACGTGCCCTCCGAAGCACGGAAGTCGTCGTGAGATATGAATGGTCGGCGGTCACCCATCTAAATACCGACCGCGCCGAACGTTGCTTAACCTGTGATATCGTATGATACACACAGTAACCACGGCGCCACGGCGCCACGACGACTTCAGTATTTTTAGTATTATTAAATGCAAAAACTTGAAATCAGGTTTCACCGGCTCGCGCAGGTACCGTCATAGTGGCCAGCGAAGTGCCGCATACAGTTTCGAATGACCTGTGACCGGCCTGCACCTACTACGTACAAACACTGTAGGATTGTCCAAGTTTTCATTGTGGTTATCGGAAGTAGAGTGAACCTGTCAAACCAGTCAGTGTTGGGTGCATCCAATCGTTTTCAAAGTAGATAAGTAATGTGCTAATATTTTTTTGCAATCATAGTGGTTTATTTAGATAGAATTAAGACATTGAATTATGGTTCGCTTAGATTTGGTGATCATTTAGGTACCTGCAACATTTGGTCTTTGAATTTGAAGTGCAGTCGCGACTAAAACAAATAGGTAAGTACCCAACAAATTTCATTGTTTTCTTGTTATTTTTTTGTATTTTGTCATTAATTCATCACTTATGAATTATGATTGATTAGTATTATAAATGGGTATTATTAATAGATTGGTTTTCTTTACATAAATACGATCACGTCTCAGATTTTTTATTAGCCTGTCACCAATTCACCTTCGCAGGTTTAAATAGGTATATTCCTTTTTTCAGTTTCAGGGGAACCTTTTCAATCCTTGTATCTAACCCTATATTTCGAAAATAGTTTAAATTTTAATCACGAGAGAAAGTTTGATAAGTCTTACGCAGTGGGTGCAGCAACCATAGAATACTTATGTCTATTTTGAATAAGTCCGTAAACAGAAATTTATTTCATGTAGTATTTATTATATCAAGTCAAATGCTCTGCCCTCTTATAACTTTGTGATATTTTTATTCTGGTAACGGATTGCCTAGAAGAAATCGCTTAGTGTTATCAAATGTAAAAACTTAATAACACTAAGCTTATCTTACTAATATTCAATTTATAATATTATAAATGTACCTACCTAAAAGTTTGGAGAGAAGTATGGGTGTTTGTTCCACAATAACGCAATGAAGGGCTTGAATAGGTATTAGAAAATTGTACCTTTGTTACCTAATGAAAGCATTCTACTAAAAATATTTTTGATCCATAAAGTGATGATTTTTCGAAACTTCCTTAAGTGTTCTATCATAAGTTTTACTGACAGTGTTATTTTAATCATGTTACGTTTTAAGACAACACATAGTAAACCTTTTCTTGGCAACTGCTTTTCCAAATGTGAGATCCCACAAGTGCTACTGAAAACGTTGAATTATATTTCGCTAAGACATGTCGCGACACTAAAAAACATTACCTAATGAAAAATAAAAATAGGAAGTAAGCATTTCAGAAGAGAGCTAATTCAACTTAGTATCCTGGGACAAATGAAAGTTGATTGAGTACTCTATTACTTACTTAATCCATTGCAATAGAAAGCTTGGTATTCAAATTCAAATTATTATACCAACATAAGTGAAGTAGAATTTAGGTAAAGGACTGTAGGACTGTTTGGCTTGTTTAAATTAATATCTACATGTTACTGGAGTTACATGTATGACGGTTGATTTCAATTTATAAAGGATCCCGAGATTTTTTTTATTCTACGGTGTCAGTTAAACCATTTACCCAACGTCAGATGAACTATAGCGATCCTGGAAAAATAATTAGGAGGACGTCTCGTCGTTGAGAGATTTTTGGCAAGTTCTTTGTAAAATAGGTTGCTACCTTATATATAGGTTGGTTATAACCTATGCTAAATAATAAAATAAAACTAAATAGTAGACAGATATATTAATGAAGATAAAATTAGTACTGTCTGAGCTAAGATCACATTGAAAGTTACATTTCTAACGCGCTGAAAATTTATACATGTAGGTACGTACATACCTGCGTTTATTTTAAACATGCATAATTTTTAGGAAGGTATAATAACCAAACCTGAAAGATAGTTTGAAAGTGCTTATCTCAGAAACGAACAGTTGGATTTATTTTTTTGGCTTATGATATTCGCAAAAGTAATTCGTGTGAAATTGCGAACCTATCAGCAATATATATTATTCTGTGTATTCTCTTTGGCATCTAAGTATACCTTAAAGTAAATACCTATGTATATTTTCAATCATATCTTTGAGGTTTGATTGATATCAAACCATAATAATTATGTGATTTCTTTTATACATTTTGAAATATTTATATAAGTACTTAGGTATTTTATTAAGTAACGGAAAATCAGTCGTTTATTTTGAGATTTTCGTCTGGAACATTACTAAGTAGGTACCTACCTACCTACATCAATAATTCGTGTAAAGATGTATAGCGTAAACATAAACAACACAAGACTTTACACGTGAAATTGCCTTTGGAAATAGAAAAAGCCACAGCAAAAGAAACATTTGTATTGGGAAAAAAATAAGTCTGATCAAATTGCTAATGCTGTCTGTGTTCTAAATACTTACCTATTAAATATAATTTGATTTAAGTATTTTACTGATTCAAAAATGTTAATGTTCGTATTTCAATATATCCCATGCTGGACTGGGAGCTAAAGAAATACATAGAATGTACCGGCTGCTTCTCTTCCTGAAAAAGTTACTTAGGGGACGAAGGTTTTATTCGTGTTTTTATGGGCGGTAGGTTGACCCCCTGTCACTGCAATAGACATATGGGCGTGAAGTTATTTTCGTATTTCGTAAGAAGCTTAATGAGACTTGTTACAATCTACCTAAGGTTGTAACAAAATAATTTTTCAAAGAAATAAATACTCACACATCTACCTATAGGTCAAACACAAACTATTTAAAATAATATTAAAGCACAAATATAGGTTTTAAGGAACACTCTAAAAATTCAAACCTACAAAAAAAGTATAGCGATATCTATTTTCTTTTCTTTTGTTTGTTTAGTTTTCGGGGCACGCACGCTTGTTTTTTTTTTAATAGTAGGCCTCGGTGCATTACTAACACAACATGTTATGCAGCATTACCTATACTCCTTCAAAAAAAAAAGTTAACACAGGTAATTTTCTATAAAAAAATTAATCATAAAAGTAAAAGGCGTAAAAGTTAAACATACCAACCAAGCGATACTTTGCGCGAAATTGAACACACTTTAGCATCTTTTCCCACCATTCTACAATTTGGATTCGGAACTGTTGAGTTCCTGTATAGATTAAATTGAAAAGTTTTACTTTAAAATTTAATAAGGACGACCAAATGTCGTACTATAAGATTATTAATGTCGCTGTAAACAGGCTGTATAACTTAGATCCATTACTAATCCTAAGTTTTAAAAACTACTAAACCCTTGCCTGTGTTACTGTAAACAAAATTAACCTCAAATTCAACAACATAACATACACAAGGATATGAAAGAAAGTCGCCGAGGTAATAATTATGGTTGGATTCTAACTAAGCTACGCTTAATTAGATAAAACAGCCAATCAGTGCAATGACTTTTACTATGCAGTGCTATAAATACTTAATATGATTTTTTCTTTGCAGACATAAATATAACACCTGAAGAACAAAATGGTGAATCAATCGTACTTACTGACAGAGAGAGACTCATAGCCCTGCGGCGGGATCATTACTAAGAGTTGTGATGTGATAACGCCCAAAACATTCAAAAGTATAGAATTGCATGCTGTTTAACACCAAAATAAACCGATTGGATTTAACCATAATATAACACCTATAAATTGAATTTGAAAGCTGTTCCTAATTTGTGTATTAATAAAAATACAGAAACATTAAGTTTGTTTGATTATTTCCTCATCAAGTTGCAAATGTACTTAAGCTAGAACCTAACTCATTTAATTGTTATTAAAGTTGTAATTTAATGTATGTATAGCAGTGTGAGCACAGAACTTTATCGACTCCTATGTTTGGTAATGTTCGTATAGTATGGAGACGGTTGGTCAGAAATAATTGAAATCGATCCATTGCCGCACAGCCAGCTTAAATAAATGTGTCCTTTGTTAATTTTGAATGTTTGTTAACATGTCGTACTCTTAATTAACTGAAAAATAAAAAAAATATTACTTAAACCTTGCAACCGACTCTATACTATACAAACAACATTCATAAACATGCAAGCCGACAAAGTTCTGTGCTCACACTGCAGGTTAGAATCCTGACATGTTTGAATAGGTACATGATGAAAATATAACATACTAATTACTTCCAAGGCTTGTGAAGTGGATTTTAGGGATTAAAAATAACACAAAATATTCAAGATCATATTTTTATTAAGAAATATATTCCATAAGATTATATATGCAATTTTTTCCATTCCATAATTTATTCCATAAGAGTTCCATTGCATGCTCATTGACTATGAAGCTATGTATCAGTATTGGATGCTGCTGTATTGTTCAACCTTCAGAATCATTAGGTGAATCTGAAACAAACACTGGTTTAATCACAATGAAACAGTTACTGTTGAAATGTTATTAATTTAGGGATGACAATGTTTGTCTATACAACATAAAACTGCTCATGTACTTGATTGAAGTGGGCAGGATATAATTGCGGATTAAACTGAAAGCCACATTCATATAAAATTTACTGTCAAATAACATTTTTAGTGTGGTGTTTGTTAGGTAGTCTTTTACTAAGAATCAGATACTTTCTAAAATGGCTGCTTTGTAGATAAATAAGTTAATATTTATACTAATGAAACATAAAGATTTGTAAAATTACAGGCTTTAAGTGACAGTATGAGTTTAATTTCCACATCAAATGTATATTAGTAGTGCTTATAAAATATAAAAACATCTGTGGTTTTGCTTTAAAAATTTTAAAAGTTAGCCTGCAGTGGAGAAGTCTAGCATCACCAGAACAGTCTTGTAATAATAATTTGAGAGTATCGAAAAAGATAACATCAAAGTAAGAAACCAAAAATTTCAATTAAACATAGGTATTGTTCGAAGGTTTTGTTCATATTTTTTCCCAGTATAACTGTTGTAATTTCATATTTTTCGTATAAGAGCAACAAATAACATGAAATGAGTTCAAATAATGGAAAGGTAAATGCTTGATAATTGGTAAACATCATTATGAAATAGACTTTAATACCTGCAGATCTGGTATAAAGAGACAACATAAAACTGCTTATGTATTTGATTGTAGTGCTGTATGGGCAGGATGTGATTCAGGATTGAACTGAAAGCCATGTTCATATAAGATTTACTGTCAAATTACATGTTAAGCATGGTGTTTGTCCGGTAGTCTTTTATAAAGAGTTAGCTACTTCCTTAAAAAATATGCAAGATCTTTGTCTAACCTTGACAGTATGAGTTTAATTCTAAACACATCAAATGTGTGTCTATAGTAATTTAAAAACATCCATGGCTCCACTTTAAGAAACTCGAAAGTTTGCCTGCAGTGAAGAAGTCTAGCATCATGAAAACAGTCTAGAATTATTATTTGAGAGTGTCTAAAAAGATTACCTCATATAATTTCTTGCAGTAGTTACTCGATAAATGTTGTCCTGGCTTGGATTCCTGGACATTGGGGCATTGCCGGTAACACAGCTGCCGACTCCTTTGTGAAAGACTCCATCCCAATTGGTTCCTTGAATCACTATATGTGCTATGCTCAGGATCTCCGCCTCTTAGCCAGTGAATGGCAACATGTTGGAGCTCCTCATGGGACCGGTCTCGCAAACTAAAAGCCAAACATTATGGTGAGATTCAACAAAACATACCTACTAAGCCCTGGTTTTTTTAAATTAAAGCTGCAGATAACGGTCCACCTCAGTTGTCTGTAGACTGAGGCTTGGCCATTACTGCTCCCCTGTTTTCCTAAACATAATCGGAGTTTGTAATTCCCCATTGTGCGATTGCAAACTGGAACCTGGGACATCTGACCACATCTTTTTAAATGCCCCCTCTCACCCTCCTCCCTGTATTCTTTTCTTCCCAGACAGGTCCCAAGACCAATCAATATGTGGTCTCTACTCTCAACCCCAGATACTATTCTATTCTCAAACACCTTTTGAAATACATCCATCAATTCAAGGTAAGGTTATAATGCTAGCTCAAATCCCCCGGCTACTGATATTATACAGCAATTTTAAGGAGCAGTAAGGGCTGGTAGCTGTCAAAGAAATTATACACATTGAAGGTATCTTTTATATTGTGTATCTGTATAACTATTCTTGTGATTTCTTATTATTTTAAAGGAACAATTCAAAATATGTCTGAATAATGATAAGGTGAAAATTGCTGGGTAAGTCATAAACATCATAATGGAATAGACTTTGCAGATATCCTTAGACAAAGAGATTCCTCCAGTTTTTATGATTTCATCCAGGAAACAAAAATCATTTAAACAGGAGTAACATTTTATTAAACAAAAGTAAATATTTAAACTTTTTTCTTCTTACTTTTCATAAACAAAATAAAAAATAAAGAAAATTTAATGTAACAGTTGTATTGACATACCACTATGATTAAACAAAGTCCCTGTTGTGTGCAGTAAATATTAATAGTTCAGTAAATAGTCGGCCGTGAAAACAATTCAAGATAAAAGTAGAATTCCATAAAAACAACATTAGGCTATATTCGACAATACAATATCTAATTGTCAAATTTAAAAGCTACATAATCAGTTTATGTTATCAACTTTTGAGTCAACAAGTCTCCTAATTAGACATTAAAGAAACAAGTTTTTAAAGCTAAAAATTTCTAACGTATAAAATCAAAATATTTGCTATGAAACTAAATGAAACTGAAAAATAATATTACTTACATAGGTGCCAGATCCAGATCACTATTAGAGAAGCACTATCGTTTGAGCACTGATGAAATTAACTATTTTAACAAAAAAAATATCATCTTAACTTATGTTTGTATTATGTATTTATAACCATAATTTCTGTGCTGCCAATGTCTAACAATATTGTATCCTAAGATTTTTGAAAACCCCCAAGTATTTTTAGATAAGTATACGTAAATTATCAAACCAAAGTAATTATAAATATTTATAGCTATATTATTTTAAACTCGGTCTCTAAATAATAAGGTTCATTTTTAAATAGTAAAAAAAAACATAACTTATTATCTACCTCCATGAATCAAATTCGAATGAAATTACAGTTTTTGGAGTAAAATAACCTTAAAAATAAAGATACAGTCTATGCAGTGCTGATAAATACGTAAATTGTATTATAATTTTATATAATTTTAAGCTCTGTCTTTTAGGAAATAAGTTTTTAATTTTAAATGATAAAAAATACATTTAAATATCTACCTACATGAATCAAATTTGAATGGAATTACAATTTTTGGAGTAAAATTGCAGGTAGTGACAAAACCCGTAAAGAAAACCCCAAAAATATCCTTTACCTAAAAAGCCCCCGTTTAAAACTATTTGCCCCAAATTTAGAGAAAATCCCCAAGACGGTCAACACTGCCTTTGATAACACTGACTGACTGACAGATGTGACTATGCCGCGAATCGTATCATCCAATAAGAGCCCATAAACAGAAGCTAAGCAAGCTCTCCTAGAAGCTGTTCGTCCAATCACAGAGCCGCATAGAATTTCAAATTCTTATCACAGAATATGTAGGGCCCGACTTCTTTGAGTGTTTTATGGGACATTCGCGGAGGTCAATTTAAAGTACCAAGTTAAAAAAAAGATGAAATATAAAGATTTAGGCTTTCTTAATTTTTTTTGAAACGCAATTATTGTCGTAATGACATTTCCTAGCCTATTCATATAATTGTAGAGGTTAAAATTGCCTTGTATAAATTTATAATGGTAAATTACCCAGGCTCTTACGGCTTATGGTTTATTTAAAACACATGGGTAAAAGTTGTGTAGGGAGAAATTGTAGCTAAATTTGTCGGCTACATTTTCGTCAAACATTATTTAAACCCATCTCCTACAGGTCGGCGGCAATAGGCGTCGGGAGCGTTCGAGGTGAAAATTGACTTTGACAACCCTAATGAGAAAAAAATGCTTGGTTTCGATCCAAATGTCATGAAACAAAATGTAAAATCATCAGCATTGGATGCACAACGTTTCTGTATATTTTACGGGACCTAAATAGAAACATTTTGGGCAAAATCGGTTCGAAATTCAAAGTTTTCAATCATTTTTTTGAGCATTTCTTTAGGATTTCGGCTATTGTGAGTTATTTATTATAGGTGCAAGTTTTCTACTTATTACACAAATGTGCTCCTGAAGCAGAGCTACCGTTTCGTTGAACATTTCGTGGATGCATCTCTTATGGTTTAGCCGCGAGAGCCCCGCGAAACACATCCGCGGCCACGCTCGTACGTAGCGGTATGAGGCGCATTTTCAAGTCGCTGTATTTCCTAGAATGTTCTGAAAAAAGCGACTCCAGTTCACCTGGTTGTAGTCTCAGCATAGTGTAGAAGCGATCCAGCACGTTTATCTCGTTTAAGATTCCCACTGTCGAAAATAAAACGATATTTTGTTGAAAATCGTCACTTTTTATGAATTTTCAAACATAAAAGTGGCGATTGTGGTGTATTTTGAAAAGAAAGATCTGGGTTTTTGTAAACAGCCACAAAGTCCGTCTCAATACCTACAACATGATAGGTCGCATTCGTTAATCTCAATACGCGTTTGGGCAGCATCCGCCAATAAACGCCAAGAAAAAAACGATTTTCTATGAATTTTTTTTTTCTTTTTTCTTTAAAATAAATTTGAAAGAGTAATCAAAGTCGTTTTGTATGCGTGTAGTCGTCTCGGCGACGGCTGTAAACGATGGAAAAAACCGTATCAAAATAAAACGATTCCAACTCATTTTATCGTCAAATAACCTAAAATCCCCCATTTTGAGGTAATTTTGTATGGGAAAAAAAAAGAAAACGGAAAATAAGAAGAAACCGCAACTTTTTTCTTCACGGTCCGAAAGGCCAGCTATCCAAACGGCTACATTAGAAATCGCAAGCTCCTGCGGTGTCCGAGTGGCCCGTAGCGAGCCAAGAAGCTACGGAATCCGGGTGGAAATTTTCAAACCTTTGTATGGAGACATGGTCAAAAAATAAAAAAAAATAAAAAAAAACTATTGCACCTGAACGGCGGTCCCCAGAAAGCCCCCAAACCAAAATTTGAGCGCGATATCTCAAATTTCACATTTTAGCAAAAAGCTGCTCAGGTCGATTTATTTTCAAAAGTTTGGAAAATGAATTTCCCCAAATTTCCATAAATCCAAAGAAATCGAAACGGTTTTTTCAATTTCCCGTTGAAATCTAAAATTGTAAAATCTCCCAAGATATTGGTTCGATTTGGAAGCTGTAAACGCGAAAATGATGCCAATTAAATTTCCTAGCCTGTGAATGTAGTTTTAAAGTTAAATATTCAGTTTGAGTAGTCTAAAATGGCGGACGACTCGGCGGTTACTTTTTCGAATCGTTTATAATCGTCAACTGCGAGTTATCCTCGATACTTGGATACGGGGTGTCTTTTGGGAATTTATAGGTCTAGTGATGAGAAACATTGATGCGAAACTGAATTTGAAATATATGAAATTATTTCATACTGTGTAGCCGCTGCTGCGGTCGGGCGTTTAGGGTGCGTTTTGTTTCAATCCGCCCCACAGCCTAAACCATTGTTGTGAGTGGAATGGCGTGTTCTACAACTTTAATCAGAACAAAACACCGAATCTGAGTAGGGTATTGAAAATCATAAATATCCATTTCGTATCGGTGAAAAAAATTTTCAAAGGTGAGCAACTGTGGAAAAAAAATATTGAAGTTTTAAACTTTTACGCTTTTGCGGTTTATTTTAAGCACGTAGGTAAAAGGTGTCTATGAAGCAATCAGAGCCACGTTATTCCTCCACGTTTCGGTCATACATCATTTTGCCGTATCTCCGCCGGCTCAGTGGCGGCGGGCGTCGGGAGCGATCGACCCCGGCTGCGGACGGCGGCGCGCCTTTTTCCTTAAATTTGGTGCCCCTCCTGATCTCCTCACCCGAATGAGACGAAACAAAGTGCACAATAATCAGCGATAACTCACTAATGCAACTAAAGTAATTTAAAGGATAAGGATTAATACCGTATCTGCGAAAATGGCTTCCAAATTCAAAATTTTCCTTGAAATTTACGTTCTCGGCTGCAATCTCGGCTGTAGTCGGCGAACCGTAACAGATGGCCGTTTACCACCTCACAATCAAATGTGCCCCAGACTTAGAGCTACCGCTTTGTGGAACATTGCTTCGATGCATCTCTTACGGTTTAGCCGTAGCGGCCCCGCGAAACGCCGACTCGGCCGCGCGCGCCCTACACCGCGATGCCGCGAAACGCGACCGTTTTAAACTCGTAAAATCTCGTAAAATATTCATCGGAATCGAGTCCGGTAAAGGAAGACCCCCGGTGAAATGGTCTAATGAAGAGATCGTACGCGATGGAATCGACGAGGATCGCATTCGGTAGTACTCGAATCGACTCCCGTCGAAAACGGTCATTTTCGGCGATTCTTCAAAACACAAAAGTGATCAGTGCGAGCTGCCCGTGAAGGTCGAAAGGTGCCGTTGCGGTCTAAAAAATAGCCCGTCTCGTCGGCTACGACCTCCGAGGACGAAAACCTGAATGGCCCTCACCGTTCGGCCGGCGTCGGCTGAGAAAACTCGAAATCCGGGAAATAGTCGGAAAAAATCCATAGTCGTTTTCGATTTTGGCACATTTTGAACGCCTCCCCCGCGACGTTTCGCACTTATCCGGACGTGTCGTCGGCCCCAGATCACGATATGTAAAATTCGTACACATCACCGTTCGCTTTGCACTTTTTTTTCTCAAAAAACATCAAAAAACCCCCATTTTCGCAAAAATTTCTTCGGGCGCCATTTTAAAACAAAAGATGGCGATTCGATTCCCGCACGCCCCGATGACGGGGTTATCTGAACCCTTAAGTTTGAAATTTCAACCCCCTGCGCCGCCCTGGACCCGAACGGCACGCCGAAAACCGGCCGAAGCCGGGCCCGGATTTTCCGAAGCTAGTATGGGAGAATAGTTTAAAAAAAAAAAAGTTCCAAATTTTTTTGGGCCATTTCGACGGCCTCACCCCCGGACACTTTCGACCTGAATTTGAGCACGATTCCCCGGTAAACAAAAAAGTTGCTGTATCTCGGCTCAGGAACGACTATTGCGACTTTTGAAAGTTTTCCCCGGGTCCCCTTCGAAAACCGAACCGACCCACCAAATTTCGATTTTCCACGACCACGGCAACTGGGAGAACAATTATGTCAGTGAGTCGGAATTAAGCTATATATATAGTAATATTTCCTTTGGTATACTATGTATGACACCTGACAGGTTTCAGTAATATTTCTGAATCCTGATGCACACATAAAAGGGGTGAGTATAATGGATATAATGCCCCTATATTTGGAACATAACTTACTTATAGAAACGTTTTCTGTATTCTGTAACTCACAGTTAAGAGATATTAATAATCAGTAAAAAAATACAAATTGTTGAGCTTACTAAACTATTCAGTGAATATTTTATGTAACTCAAAGTTAAGAAGTGTTCTGCCTTTTAATAAAAATAAAAAAAAAACTGTAAAAATGTAACTTAAGTGTATCAATGAGAGTGATAAATCAACTGTCTGCATCATCACAAGTAAATTCAACAATCATCTTTTGTTTTTGATATGCAATCGACTAATCTGTATCATCTTCAATGTCAGATTCAGCTAAAATATCTTGCATGTGCTTATTGTACGTTAATGATTGATATTCCGACTGAAAATGTGCAGGAATGATCTTGTCTGAACAAAGCTTCATGAGATCATTATATTTTTTTTCCGGAATTGGGAGTGCATTTTCGTAGCAATTTGGTAGTTCAACAAGCTTTGTTTTAAGGGTCACGTGAACAGAAAACACGGGGGATTCAGGAGCCATAGAGTATTTTAACGTAGCTTCTGTGCGTTTTTTTTAAAAGTCGCGACACGGACCTTACTTATCTTGCCGACAAGATTTCCGACGAAGTATTTTTCGGCAATGATATCCCATCTTTTGAAGTCCTCATAGCTCAGTCTCTGAACATTGAATCCCATGGGATGCTTTCTAGCAGTCTGGAAAATGGTGAACCACTGAGAAGGAGCCCAGATAATAATATTTTTAACACTATTTTCTATTGTCGCATGAGCAGAATCCACTGTCATATACGTATGGCCTGTAAGCAGAAAATTAACTTGTATCGATTGCACTATTTTGCATCTCTGTAAACAATCGTGAATAGCTGCTAGGACGATTTTGTTTCGGTTTTGTCCGGGGCAGCAATCACAATATAAAAGAAGCCTTTTTATATTGCCACGTTGATCTACCATTTCAATGTATTTACTTAATATTGTTGCCATCTCATTTGCACCTCGTTTTCCTTGACTTTCATCCCAATAGAAGCAATATACGTTACGTGTTCCGTTTTCATATACTACCACGTTATAAACAGCCAGTTTGCGAGAGTAAAACAGTAACATGCTTTCTCCGTATGGAGTGTTTAGCACTTTCTGTAAATCGAAGCTAGCGCATAATGTTTCCGGATCAGTTAAATGTATATTTTTGTGCATTTTGTAACGTTCATATGTGTGATCTTTTTCTATTAGATGCTCTTCAAAAACTTTTTTCTCTTCCTGGCTCGGCTCAGGTTTGTTCTCATATTGACAGCATTTGAGACATTTATCTTTCTTGGGGATGTGAAATGCGATGTTGAACTTCTCAGTAAATATTTTTCTGAATATCGTTTCCGAAACATGCTGCGTACCTTGAGATATAGACTGTTCCTTGTACACTCTGTATAAATTAGCCAAGTTTTTTAACTCTGATGGTAGGTAAACACGGGTCTTTGCGGCAGTAGTGCGAGGGAACAGCTGGTAAGGATTTTATGAAATTTTCAACCACTATTATTTTATCTTCTGATGTTTTGTTTGGAGGAATATTTTTTCCTCTCATTGAGACCTTAGCACTTCCAAATTCATCAGCATTAGAAACTGTGTAGTATATGTATTTATGTGACACATCAATTGTCTGGCATAAAAATTGTAAGCACACAGCTCGATGACTCTCACCCTCAGTGATATGATAAACGAATGTTAATTGGCGTTTTTCAGAATCCTTGCTGCGCTTTCGTTTTACAGGAATTTTCTTTGTTAACCCAACCAACCAATCTTTCTTTCGCTGTTCTGTAAGACTCCAAAAGTAATCGAAAATGCTGTGTCTTCTTTCTTCAGTAATAACCTCACAGTTATTACCACATTTTTTGCCTATGCATGGATTCGGCTTTACCTTTTTTTCTACACTTACATTTCCATTGGCCTTCACATAACTTTTTCCGCTAGAACGTGCCACAGCAGTCGATTTCCTTTTATTTATTCTAGTTTTCTTTTTTGCTGTTTCACCAACGACCTCCTCTTCTGTATTCATACTAGAAAGCTTCTTTTTCTTCTTGCCACCTTTTGCTGGTTCCCATTCGTCAGAGCTATCTGCTTCACCAAAAGCATTCAGTAAAGTTATTTCATCGTCCGACATATAATCTAAGTAATTAACGTTCTTGCTTGCACGGGGTATTTCAGACTGGTCTTTTACAGAAGTAGAGTCACTGTTGTTGTTATAAGTAGTGACAAATGACGTGCTTGCAACTTCTTGAGGTTTGGATAGTACAGATGTAGAGATGTCAGTGGGTTCAGAGTTAATTTCATCACCTAGCGTATTATGAGGAGATCCAGTGGCAAGTGGAACATCACTCGTGTTGTCGATGTCATAAACAGTAGGTGACGTGCTAGTGACGGCTGGTTTTGCTTGTGGCTGTGAAGATTTTTTTGAAGATTCTTGTATAATTGAAGGTGATTCTGAAGTCATAACTATGCTTGGCTCAAAATCAGGAATTGCATTTGCCACCTGAGAGCCATAATTAATATTCCTCGATATCTGCAAACATGATACATGATAGTTGTTACAGATGGGGAAGATTCATAGGTATTCAAAATACACAAAGGTTTAATATCTATGAAATGAAACAGCTAGATGATAGAAATAGGTGCTGCTGACAAACAACCAACGTGGCGTGAAACGTCGTCTGAGTTATATTTCGTATATTTTTCGGGGTTCGTTCGTATACCTTCCATATGAGGAGAGAAGGCAGGCCCTCTCAAGATGGACCGATGAAATTGTCAAGGTTGCAGGACATCCGAAGACCTCCATAGCGCAGTGGCTTAAGCGCTAGCTGTTTATCCGTGAGGTCGCGGGTTCGACCCCCGCACGGGACAAGAAAAAAATTTCCGGGTCTTGGCTGTGTATCTATTTATTTATATATTCTAGGCTGCCCCCTAGTTCGCTGCACGGTAACCCATAACACAAGCATTTGCTTACTTTGGCGCCGAGCAGTCGGTGTGAGTGTCTGGGGATTTTTTTTTATTTACACCAATGACTGAGAGAAAGGCAGGACCGTACGTTGGAAATCATTCTTTAACTGAAGTAAGTATAATAGTTTTTTTTTTAATTCGTACTCACTTGTTTATTTTCAACGTTCCTAGTAAATGTGACATTTTCATCTTCTGAAGTTTTCCCTTTTACTGTAACCTCATTTTGGAGTATAACTATTTCCGGGTTCTTTCTGTCTTTTTTTTCTGAAGTGCACTAAAATATCGGTACCGTGAAAAATTACTAAAAGTTCAGAGTACATTCCAATAAACTTTTACGTTAAGTTATAAGTTTTTAGAATAAATAAATTTAATAGGTAGGTAGTTGTCGAATTAAAAACCTTTTCAAAATGTGGCATAAGACTTTTACGGCATTTAATTTTTTTTATTCCGGCGGTTTTCAACGCCATTTCTAAGATATTACTATTTCGCCCCTTTCTTTCCATTGTAATCTGAAAATCCAAAAAAAATTAAATACTTAAGTTAACTTTCGAAACCAAAAATTAACATGCTTGTATATTTTTGAAATAATTAAATTCCTTAGAAACCACCCTAATTACTATACTAAACGTTCGAACATAGCTTTTAAATATACTCTTAGACCATCTAGAAAAAATAAAATAGTTCTTCTACTGACATGTAATCTTAATATGCATTCATGTAGTCCTCATGGTATGTCTATAAAAAATTGTAATCACTTCCCTGATAATGTACTTAAAAAACATTAAAAAATCAAATTTGTTTAGAAAAAACTAAAAGAATTGTTATTGAAAAAAAGTTATTATACATTAAAAGAATTCATGAACGACTTTGTCCCTTAATTATGCTCTTATTCAAGAAATTATGTATGGATTATGTATTTGTATATTTTATGTATTAATTTTCTACCAAGTTTTATATTTTGTTTACTAGCAGTGCCTACTTTAGGCCTATAGTGTTACATGTTTTATGTATTCATACATACGATCCTCAATTGTAAAAAATAGATTTAAGAACTTTGTAACATTATGGAAGCAATAAATGATTAAGTATTAAGTATAAGTAATAGTTAATCATATTAAATTGATACAAAGCACAAGTTATACGATATTCTATTATTTATAGCTAAGAATAAATATTATATTATAATAATACGAGAAACACAATAGAATCAGATACTTGTAAGCAGTCGTAATTCGTAACACATATTCGTACATACCTGTGTCAACAACGTGCGCCTGCACACTCCGTCGCGGCCCGCGGCGTACTAAACACGTCACAAGCGACTCGGAACTTCACAACTGTAGGTTTTTAAAACCCGTTTGCGCGGAATAAGCTCCAACATATAAATATGATATCTTCGTAAATACGGTTTAAACGACAGGGCTAATACTAAAAAATATGGTTTATAGGGAATAAGCCACATCACTCTTTAAATATATGCAAGGTGATTGGGGATAAGCGACACAGTAGCTTTGAGTTGTTTGAAAGTAATAGGTTATAAAGGACGTCCATATACCATACCGTTTAGCAGTAAAGAGGTGTAACCGACAAAGCTTATTTTTAACCTAATAAGAAAAGAAGCATAAGGTTCAAAGCTCAAAAAAAAAATAACGAGGAAATATAACTTAAGCCACAATTATCTTTTTGTCAGAGTAAAGTAAAAAGTCATTAGCTACCACGATCTACAAATAACGTCTATTTTACATGGTTTTAAGCGCCAGCTTACAGAAAAAGGTGCAAAATTTGGTCGCTTAAGTCTAATGAAAAAAAAAGAGGGATACTCTGAATTTGGATCTAAGCGACAACAAAATTCACGCTAGAGACACGGGAGTGAGCGGAATCGATAGATCGAGCAAAGTTTAGTAAAGTGGCATTCATATTTCATTTTCACCTGGAATGTCGCTTATGCCCTTTATACCCCGAACCGTCGAATGGGAATTGTACATGCATGGACGCACATCTGAGCCTCATCATAATCTATTAAGTACTGTAGATAATTGCCCAAAAGAAAAAAAAATTAAGTAGTTATTATTGATCAGAAATGACTTATATTAAAAACTCTTTCATTTGACCTTGCAGGTGGAGAATCTACTTATTAAGGGGAGTATTTTCGAGCGTAGTAGGCATTAACGCTATATGGGACTGCGTGGCGGGCAGTCGCGTAAATGAACACGACAGCGCACAGAACTGTCACAGTATAATTAATAGCAGTCATATAGTAGTACTATACCTACAGTGTGGTTTGTTATACGAAATTCGTTTCTACGATAACTGAAACTTATGTCAAGGATGATATAATATAATCTATATTTATCTATATGATTTAGTATTGCGATACCTATACTTACTATTTAATTTTTTATAAATATCGTAATGGCCATTTTATAGATTTAATCTTTTTAAATTTATATGCTTACTGAATTCTGTTGTAAAAATCATGCTATTTTGACTTGAAAGTATATCGTGACGTTAATTTATAACTTTCATAACTTATTTGTTCCCAAATTCATTAAAATCTGATAAGTAGGTAGTTGAGATCTTTTACATAAACTTTGATCTCTTATTTCAATCCTATAGGGGCTGGTGTTTGAAAAAAAGGAGGGTTTGGGAGCTATTTTCATTACTGATTTTCTACAAATCGGTCGGATGGTTTAGCTGGAATAAAGGAACAGAAAGATAGACTTTCGCATTTATTAGATTAGTATAGATCCGTTATCTAGTGACTACAGCACAAGTTAATTTGAGCTAAATAATGTAGTGTGAATGTCACAAATAAGTAATTTTTTATGAAATGAAATTCAATCCAACCCTTCGGAATGTGCGCCTGTTTACACGAAGTAGTAAATTTTTAGTAGTTATTAATATATAAAAAATAGTTATGTATGATTATATTCTTAAATGTCTATGTGTCGTCATAATCTATTAGCCGACTAATCAATAAAGCCGAAGGGTTTGTCTGTTTGAACTTTGAACTAGATTATTCGTGAAAGAACCGATCAGATACAATTTAATGTTATTATAGTTGATGTATAAAGGTCCAAAACACTATATTTTTGAAAAACATAGCATATGAAAGTTTAACCACAAAATACATAAAAGGTGACCAAACTAAACTAACTTTTAACACTGTGAAATTATAACTATCTGGAATCATAATTTTAACACACAGGAAAATTGGTGGTAGATGCCATTTATTGTATATACGAAGTTAGTACTTTTTATTTATGTACTATAGGTACATCAAAAGAATTGTAGGTGGCAGCATTAATCAAAAACATATTTGTTGAAATTATAAAGATATCAAACTAATTTGAAAATCTCATCCACTCAATAGACGCGTGTCACTGAAGTCATACAATAAACAACAAAAACGTTTTAAACGTTGAGGATTTTTGCATACAATGTACACCGCAAAACGTCGCAAACTGTACCTACCTGTGCATAGCGATAAAAAAGGAGTAAAAAGCCACGTTGTCATACTTCGCATAAAGTTATTTTACATAAGATGTTTGGACTTAATTGAATTATTTTGCATGAAAAATAAAAACAAAAAGAAAATTGAAAAATTATTCACATGTTATTTGATTCTATTACATGGCCCCACAAATACCCTAGAGTTATGGGAAATCAAGCAGAACACCTTGTACATATATACAGGGCAGATTTTTTTAATGTCACTTGGAGGTAAAGTTCTCTTAATAATAGGGATAGCAAATTCTACTCCTTAAAACATTCCTTTATTTTAGGAAAAAAATAAAACTGTATTCAAAGAGTTTTCAAAAACTTGCTTCTTCACCCAGGAATCGAACCGACTTAAATCTAAAAATGAAGATTTCATGGTTTTCGTTTCATTAAATTAACCTAGTATGTTAGAGAGATTTTATTCTTGTGATAGGCTTGTGATAGACGAACCACACAATAAAATTACAGGGTGTCATTTTTACAGATTTCAGTCGGTTTGACTTCCAGGTGAAACGAGCGAATTCTTAAAAATCTTTGAATGCGGTTTTATTTCTGTTCAATATTAAAGGACAGTTTCTTTGGAGTAAATTTTGCTATCTCTATTATTTAGAGTACTTTTCCTCCAGATGGCATTAAAAAATTTCACCCTGTATATTTATCGATAAGCACTTATCAGTATCGACGTTGGAATTGATATGGAGAGGCAGCTCGCAAGTGGTGATGCGTTAATATTAACCCTGTATACGTACGTATAGAATAATAGTCCTCCTTTTGGTTTCGTCGGGTAATTACGTAACAAAAGATTTATCGCAAAAAAAAAAATATGCTATTTTTTGCACTTGATGTCTTAAAAAATAACTTAAAAAAAAAGAAATAAATATCAGAAACAAGTTTTTAGCTCTATATTCATTAGTGATAATTGTTTATAATACTCCTTTAATTTATCAATCAAAATATAAAATGTGACTTAACAAAAATTTAATAATTAAATTGTCGTACTGTTATGTGTACGCTATGGTCAATAAGACGATCAATTACGCGGGAAAACTGGGAGCAAAAGCGACACAGGTCCTTCCTCTATGACGCCTCGCGTGGTACTGAATTGTATCGCGCCGCCGTCTTTATTATATTATATTATATTAGAAAAAATAGAACGGGTTAAGAAAAAAATTAGCCACATAAAATAATTTTATGCTACATTACCAATATTATGACAAGTTTTTGTAAGTATAAGTTTGATATTCTTATAGAATATTGGAAAAACACTTAAAATTTTCATCTTTTTCGTAATTTTTTATGATCGAGTAAAGTTTTCAGTATCGTGTTTTGATCCACATATTTTTAAAATATATTAAACAAACTTCAACATATATTTTTATCCGATCTAAACAATCAATATTGGCCGGTTGTAATGAATTTGAAAACGCATAGATTTCGCGAATGGGGCCCTTAAATCAGTGACAGGTGATAACTTTCGCAAAGCAAGTAACGATTTATATTTGTAGGGTGGCCATGCATTTGCTTTTGTTTCAGACTACTTTAAATCTTTATTGTAAAAACCGTATAGGTCGCCGAGCTTTTTTTTTTTTTTTTTATAATTGACTAAACCCGCGTTTGACCTCAATCTCACCTGATGGGAAGTGACGATAAGGTCGAAGATGAAAGCACACGGGTTTAGGAAGGAACTGGCTCTTTATACAATATTGCCGGAACACATTACCGCCGGAGCGGTAACATTTGGCGACAGACTTTATATAAAGGGTGGTCGCTAGCCAGGCGGACCCAGAAGGGATCCTACCACCAAGCAATAAATTTTAGAGTGTTCCCTAATTCTTTGTTGTTGAAGATACATAATTCTTTGTTTTTGAATTAAAATGAACTAAATTTGAAACAAATTAAATTTTAACTCGACGTTTCGGTGTCTTTGCAGACCCCGTGGTCACGAGCGACTCATCTCTGCAAAGACACCGAAACGTCGAGTTAAAATTTAAAATGTAAATATACGCGATAAATCCGGTTAAAAAGTGTTTTATTTAATAGTATGAATCGCGAAAACTTAAGACAATTGAAATAAGAAATATGGTATCCCATAACACACAAGCTATGCTTACTTTGGGCCATGTAGTTGGTGTGATTGTCTGGGGATTTTATTATTATTATTATTTATTATTTTTATTAATTTAATGGAACACTGGTCATACTTTATTACTTGTTTATGTGCGAGTGAGGTCAAATTTCCACAATCCAGCCATCTTTTAAATACTGACTAAATCAATGAGCAATTTAGCATTTTTTGTCAAAATCTTGTTTTAAAACTCAATAAGGATAATAGATACCGAGTCAAATATCCTTGGGCCTTACTTTTAGATTAATTGAGGGTTTGAAAGTTTGCCACTAGAAATGTAAGATAAAAAACTCATCAGCGAAAGCTTTGCATCATTTAGCATCAACTTGAGTACCTAGTTATGATAACAATATACCTTCTATATATTAACTAATAGGTAGAACAACAATATAACTTAAAACTTTCATATTTTTCTTCCACTATCGACGACCCAACATTTCAAAATATGGCTACATTGTATCCAACAGATCAAATATTTATCGAATGTGCTCACTTCTTTATAAAAAGTATAGTAATACCGAGTAATACCAGGTAATACTATCAAAATACATGATATTTATTTTTATTTCAAAGGTAAAGTTGCTTGATACTTATTTTTATTACTGGCAACGAGCAAAGTTGCTACTAAAATAAAACTAAGTGGCTGCTAGAAGCTCGCTTGGGGCGTCATTATGGTATTTCTTATTTTGCACGCCGCCGCTTTAACTATCTGCAGGTGGCATACTTGAGTTTTAAGAGCAGTTACTAATAATAAACGTAAACAAAAGGGTTATTGGCGTAAGCTCTTCATCTGAACTTTATTCATGCACGAAAATATGCATAACCATTTTAAATAAAACACTATTTTTTTAAACTTGTTTAGTCACGTGAATTGAGAGTCTCAAAGCCAAGGGTTTTTGTCGAATTTGAATTTTAAATATCATAATTATATGAGCTAAATTCATTTAAACAGTTTTTTGCAATTCCCCTTTTGACTGAATTTTTTTTCTAATTTCTCTATTTATGCCAATTTGTATGTCTTAATTTCCGGAGGCAGCATACACTTTACAATGTAAGTAGGTACATTCACTCGCAAGCTAAAAAGAAGCTTATACTATTGTTGACATTACGAGATTGATTATTTAATTTAAAAAAAGACGTGTGGCACTCGGAGACTGCCGCGGTAAAGCTATTGCATAGCATTTTTTATCAACTTATGCAATTTTAATTATTTATTTATTTTATTAATGCAGTAATGTTTGACCTAATATGAAGTTCCACAAGTTCCTAGTAGATGGCGCTGATTGTTTATTAAAGCCCGCATGTAAAGTTATGAAATCAAAGTATCACCGCTGTGCCGGTCAGAGTGGGGGGTGTTAGGTTTTTTTCGTTACGGAATTTCTGGATTCGGTCCCCACGAATAGCTTAAAAATTTGCTTAGAAGACGTCCCCCACCTGATAAGCGTATCTTAAGTCCAAACCACCCAAGCTTGGTGGTGGATCGTAGAATCCTTTAAAGGTTCGCCTGGTTACTGACTACAGTTCTGAATTTATCACTGCTCTGGCGGTTCTGTGTTCCGAAAACATTTGTTGTACAGCTCCTATCTAAGCTAAAAAAATTCAAATAAGATTCAGGACAAACGCACGTTTGAAAAAAGATTTAATTTTTATAGTAATAGGAATGAAAATATAGTCACCCCATAGATAGTTTCTATGACATTCCTCAATTACTGCAAAGGTCAGGTAATCCAAGCCTTCAGAATATTATAGTAACTTAGCTATTACCTGCAAGCAAACTACAAATTGATCAATCAATACAATAATGTCTAACTACGAATAACAAAATACAAAATACGAATAAAATTTTGTATAAACTTTGTGAAAGACAATAGTTAGTATTTTATATTAAAACCTATATTTTTATGAAACATTGGTATTACCTATGTAGGTAAATCGTTTTAAAGTTGGTTTTAACGAGCTAATATCCAAAACTGCCAGTCGAGCCTGAATGACTCTACATGCCCTACTCTTGACGAACCTATTATAAAAACAAAATATTTGTGGCTTGACCACAGTAGTTAACATAGAATTCCCTGAGCAATAGAGTTTGGGTAAGCTTTTGTTGATAAAGAAATCGATTTTTTGCTTTTTTTATTGGTGATTCCACTTAAGTTTGAACTTCAATCTCCTCAAACTTGTGAAGATGAGTTTGAAGATGATACACACGGGTTCAGGAAGGAATAAAATATTGCTGTAGCACATCACAGACAGAGGTGGTAATCGACATTGTTCATTTTTTTTTATTTGCTTCAAATGAAAAACCGTTTCGAGGAATAAGGTTTCTGATTAATTTAGTCGATTTGAAATTTAAAAACATTGTGGTTTAATATATTTTTAACGAAATACATTTGACCTTTATTTAACCGTCATGGCATCAAATCGCTTAAGATGTTAATTTGAATCAATTTTTGAAATGTTTCTCTTTACAGTGCCACCAACTTATCTGTTCAGGTGGCGGCGTCGCTGTGGTCGTATCAAGTATTGCCATTTATATATATTTTGCAATGATTTGGTGCAGTTTAATCACAATTATGAGTTAAACATTTACTTTGTAGGTACTTACTTAAACAAATGGAACAAAAAATAATAAAAAAATCATAAAATGGGTCAACAAATTTATTTATATTTTTAAATAAAACACTTTTTAACTTTTTAATCGTTTCATTGAACTCCATACCATTTCTATGGCGTTCAAGTCACAGTGATACGAGGGGAGACGTAGTATTTGATGCCCATTTTCTTTTATTATTTTGTCAATCTCGTACTCTGGCACGGGCTTGTTATTTTTAATTAATTCATATAACTGAGGCTTTGTCATTTGTGCTGAAAATTCCACGCCCCTTTCTAAAAGCCATTTTTGCATATCAGCCTTATTGTAATTTGAGTTGGGGCTTCGGTTAATGCATATGCTATGATACGGCGCGTTGTCCATTACGATCAAAGACGGATGCTGCAAATTTGGCAATAACTTTTCGGTTAACCATTTCTTGAAATTCGTGCTATTCATTTCGTCGTGGTAGTCGCCACTTTTAGTATTGGATTTAAATACCAAAAGGACATCCATTAATGTTTGTAAAGCCTTCTTCGCCGCCTGCATGTACAATGATCCATCTCTGACCTTTTGCAACTGGCTCTAAATCACCATCTTCTTCAGGGCCTTGCCAGCATTTTCCAGTCGAGTGTGATGAATTTATATAAGTTTCATCTAAATAAATTACAGGTTTAGTATTTTCACGCTCGTTATCTTTAATTTTCTGTAAATATGATGCTCTCCAAGCATATATATCATTCCGTTCGCAAAGAACTTTTCTGTTTGTTTGCGTTCTTCTAAATCTAAATCCAATTTTTTTTAACAATTTGCGAAGCGTTTCACTACTGCCCTTAAAATTTATCTCTTCACGTAGTACGTTCAATAATTTTGGAATAGTTGGTATTTCTTTTTTTATAGAGTAAAATTCATGAATTTTTCTTCTAATAACACCTATATCGAAGTCGTCCATTTCAATTTTACCTGAAGTCCTGTTTCTCTTTTTGTCTGGTGTTTCAATTTTAGTGCCACATTCTTGAGCCAATTTTTGTTCATTAACTAACTTGTGTACGAATCGCTCAGAAACACCTGAAATAAATGAGATAACTAAATATAAAAATCATTAAGAATTATCATTTTTTAAAGTTATTGGAATTAAAATGTCGAATTTGACGAGATTAGAAATACGGCTTAAATGTCAAATATCGCAAATTGTTTATTTAGGTAGTCATAATAACATAAATATTTTAATTGAAGCTTTAATGTTCCCATAATTTGTTTTTAATCCTCTTAGGAAATTGATTTGCTTGTATCTAGCAACACTGACCTGTCGCTGCAGCAACGCGTTCATACAGCTTTTCGAATGGTATTATTGGCTGCTGTGCACGTTTTTCATCCTTCATAAAAGCTAATACTTTTAGTATAATTATTCGTGCATCACTTTTTACAGCCTTAGGCATTTTAGAAACACTTATTACCACAAAAGTAAAGAATAATCGAAACTGACAGCGGAATGACATTTAAAAATGGCGTCGCTAGTTCTTCATTTGGCCACCTGAACAGATAAGTTGGTGGCACTGTACCATCCATTTGGTGACATGACATTACATGACTTTAGCACAGATTAACTGTGGGTTAATGTTTTTTTACTGACTGACACATGTTCATAAAGTTAATGTCACTGATGACGTCATTACGTACTAATTTAATAAAATCAATATAAATTTATAGACACACTTAAAAATAAAACTGTTCAAATTAGTCTGTCAAAATAGGTTAAAGATGCCTATTGGTGGCAGATTTTGTATGAAGGGCAGACTCTAACCCGGCGGAACTTCACTTCACGGGGAACTAGGTACCACCAAGCGGAGATCAATGGAATTGATCGCTTTTTGCCATTAGCTTGTCTACCCAAAGGCGGTAGGGCTGTTCTAAATCGAACCTATGCACAGTGGTTCATCCCATAGGTCATAGAGCTGAAATGTCGATGGTTGAATTATGACGTCATTTAACACTACAGGGTAGACAAATAACCCTTCTACCCCCAGGTATAAAAGAAATTACAATAACATGAAAGAAACATTTCCTTTTGTGCAACCGAAGTGATAACATTTCCATAGTGCAAATTAGCGTTGTCTTTGTCGGCAAAATTTCTATTGTTTTAAAGTGTTGTTTTCTCGGAAATTGATTGTTTGTGATAATTTTGTGCCATGGATATTCAAATAGAAGGTATGTACGACATTTTAAATCCTATTGTCTTTACTTTAACTGTGTCGTTATCTGTAATCAGCACCATCAAGAGAGACTTCCGATTTCATTGATTTTTACCGCTTTGCCATATTTAATTAGACTTTTACTTAGGAAGGAACGAATCCCCAAAGATGAAACATATATCAAAATAATCTCTTGTTTGTCTAGTTTTAGAATGTGTAACATCTAGGTGCGCCAAAGTGCGCCGAGGACTGCTTATAGGTCATGGCAAAGACAAAGTCGTATATAGGTAAATTTGATACCTTAGGATATCTTGTAATTTTCATTTCTTTTATTCTGTAGGATCCACCATCAAGTGTTATTTTCCTCGAATGCTTGTCCTAGTTACGTGGATGAATGGGACAAGGAAAGAAAATGAGGCAGATAGATCTCGTGAAGTGTTTGGAATGCTAGCAAATTCTTTACCGGACACTGAAAATATCCAGACCGATTACTTGAGAGATTTAATTTGTAATCTCTGTAAACGGTTCGCTGCATATTGGAAGAAACTGGGGAGGTCAAAATCTAAGCTGATTGCAAATATGGTGACTGGTAAAATGAGATCGAAGTCTGCATTCTTGAGAGCTCTGGCAGAGGAGTACATGAAAACGACGACGAGACAAGGGAGTATCTTCAATCTACAAGCAGGAAGCAGCACAGGAAGGTGTTTGGAGGAATATCCTTGGTATAATTTGCCTTCATCTGTACATAAAGTTTTAATGCACGGTTCAGAGGTGATTGATAATGTTATATTGTCTATCGGTGAATTGTCTGAAGAGGCGGCCGAATCATGTAATAAATTAGTTAAACTATTTAGACGCGATAACACTAGGAAACATTCCCGAGAAGTGACTAATATGGATCTTTTGAACAGACTTCTTCTTAATTCAGACCCACTGATTTCTAGCATAAGAAAGTTACCTTTTAAGAAGAAGTCTGTATTAGCAAGAGAAGTGTTGGATTTATTATGTAAGTACTTAAAAAAAAACTGTAAATATTGTGAATTATAATGTTTGCCTGACGACGTTTTATATAAATACATGTTCAGTTTTCTATAATCTAGTAAATTTTATTATTTATATGTAAATTAAGCTATCCTCAGAAATAATTTATAGATAAAACTTATTTTATTGTTACCTACTATTGATGATTCTTTTTTTTTGCGAATATACATCTACTCTTTAAAAATATATCTATTGTTTTACTTAGATTTATTTTTAAAGAGTAGCGGTAGATTCAGTTCAATTTGTAAATTTTGTGACTTATTTCAAATGTATTCAAATACTTACGAAATAAAGATTCTTTTGACTTTGACTTTTGACTTTGACTTGTTATTACCATTAGAACCTTAAAACAATCATTTCTAAGATAAAAAAGTTAATATTTCATTTTTAATCCGACATACAACCTCTATGACCGCCTTTCTTAGGAACATGAACCACTGTGCTATGGCGCTAAACGGTGTTTGTAGAAAAACATGCTTTTCCATGTTACCTACCTAAAAGTCATGAAAGAGAAGACATAGGTACATACATCGTCTGAAACATTCACATGATAAGTAGTTAATCAAAATGCTTAAAAAGGAATGTATTTTTTTAATAAAAAGCGACCAACTGATTTAAAAATGGTTCGCGCTAGTCTAATGAACTGCATATGTTGAGATGGAGGTTATATTCTAACAAAAGGTCTTTATCTGCATTGTTAGCGTATTGTGTACCTAACTCATTATTGTTGCAAATATAATCATCTAGGAATATAATTACTAGATAATTGTAACCATTAAATAATGTTATAACAAAGAGAACTTCGAGCGTAGTTAGTTATAGAAGAAAGATGGGACATTTATTTTTATCAATCAAGGTGTTAACAATATAATTTCAACATATACTTTAAATTAAATAATAATAATAGGTCCAGAACAACAGTCATAAATATAAAAACTATTTCTGAGGAACGTAACCTAACTGCGCTAGCCATATTTGATTCATGAATATGTATCGAGTTATTGGAGGCGAATATTAACAATGTAACAAACTTGTCACATGCTTGACCTCATTTCTTTATTTAATTTTGTATGTCAATGGAAAATTGAAATGTATAAAAATACTTAACAAAGACTTTATTTAAAAACTTTACTTATTTTTAACTTTTCTACTTACTTGCAAACTCTATCGCAAAACAGCTGCTTTTTTTCAAGTGAATAATTCCTTATAGACAGTTAAATTATCAGGTACTTACCTATTTAATTCTTATGATTCTATAAAATTGTGATATTTAAACCATTCCTTTTAAATAATTTTGTTCATTACATTTTCAGCACACCGACACTCGTCGGTAGGAGTTGTGGAACTAGCTGTATTTTGATAAAACCAACAATGTACCATCTTCTTGGCAAGTTTTTCATTTCATATAAACCGACACCATTTTATCTACGAGAAATAATTTCTAATGATAAATATCAAAAACATTATAGATCTAGAGTGCCTCACCATCGGTCAAGTTGTCGATGTTGGAAACTCCTACTTTGTGAAGTAAGATAATAGTATATTATGTAACAAGTGAGCGAAGTTGCTAATTACAGTCGAGGCTGTGATTTGAGCCCGAGCCGCAGGCGAGGGCTTAATAATGAGCCGAGACTGTAATTAGCAACGCTCACGAGTTACATACGACGTTTTTCAACACACTTGTGAGTAAAAGACAGACATACGAGGTCATAAAATAACAAATACATTTGATAACAAAGCTGTGAATTGTGATTGAAAAATGGCGCCGAACCTCGCGCATGCGCGTAGGTTTTTTTTCTGCCAAATGTGTCATGTCTGTATAGCATATACAGCCTATTTTAAGTGAAAATGTTTAATTTGGAGTGGTAAATGCAAATATTTTAATATTTTATAACAAATTATTGTAAATTGTGAATAATTTGTTTGATATACAAATTTGTTTTACTAATATAAGGCGCAAACATCTAAAAATGTATATGGATTTGAAGTGGTATAAAACCTCTTTGTTGTTTCTGAAAATATTTAATGTATAACCCGGACCAATAAAATATGCTCTGTTTACTCGCATGTAATTTGCACAAAGGTACAATTCAACTTTGTAGGATTCATTATATTATGCACTAGGGTATAATATATTATTGCACGCGTGACTTATAGCCCAGCTTATAGTATTATACGCTCACTTTACGAGCAAGTGTGTTGAAAAAGTTTTTCCTGAAGAACTCTGTTCAAAGTTGGACTTTGAAGCAAAGTAAATTCAAAGCTGCTATGGATCTTAGACAATGAGCAATCAATACTGCATTCTCTCATAATGCAATACCTTCTTTTCTTAGTAATATTATCTTTTCTTCGATACATTTTCTTCCAGAGATTCCAATGATTTTTTATAGGTACTTTATACTGATTGGCTATTTTATTAGAAAATGTCTTTTTCTGACGGCCACCAATGAGGAAAGATCCGTCTTTTAATTTCCGAAATCTGGCAGAAACAAGCATACCAACTAGGCAATTGCCTAGCATCATGAGTCAATCATTGATCGGCTGTCAATTATCGTATCACAAATATAACAATGCTTTATATGAACCCACTACAATGTCATGCATGAGAATCTCCCCTGGGTGTCTAGGAGGCTTATACTCTGGCAAATAATTCAAGGCAGTAAACTGACAGATCGAAATGTCAAATAGAAAAATAATGATACCAGTTAAAAACTTCGTAGTGTAAGTACTGAATGAGAATGATTGAAAACGAACGAGTATTTGTCATTCGTTTTGCATAATTTTTTTTAAGAAATTTATGAATAATTGAATTTGAGCTGTGTACGTACTATATCTTTAAAGTAACTTTAGTGAAAATAATTAATTACCAAACATACTTAGTGCTTTAAAACGGTCACAGTAGAAGTAAAATCGACTTAATACCTTCTTACTTTTTAAATCCGTTTTGTCATTAAAAATGTAATTTCAAGGATAGTTGCCCTTTGCTAACAGTACCATAAGAAAAGAAAAATCTTGTGAGCAAAAAACTTGTTCCATACATTACAAAATTATTATTAAAAAAATAATTACATTCATCCCATCACTATTATTTTTCTTCCCGAAATCTGACACACTGGTGCTCGTATTACAGAACGAGACATAATACTCGTTTCACGTAAGCGTTGTTCACCAGCTGATTCTTGACTTGAGATTTAGTCTTATTACAAAACAATTATCAAAACCAGATTACCTGAAACTAGTTTCAAATATCTGACTCAGTTGATACTGGGTTTTCTTTGAAAAAAATTTGTTTCCCATTACATTTAATAAAAAAAACTAATGGTCTGTTACGTTATACGCAACGTTTAGATTACAATGTCTTATAAATTGCGTTAAATTCTATATGATATATGACAAAATTGTGAATGTTTTGAATTATTTATCTGTTTTTCGATAGAAGCAGTACGGTTAAATTATAACTGTCGCTTCTTTTTACTATGAAAATATATTTATATTTATCACTCAAAAATAAAACGAAACGTAAAACAATCTACAGCCCCATCAATATTGGGCAATCCTGGCCAGGTACCAATTTGCCCTAAATTATTAAATTGAGTCCAGACATTTTGCATAATCGGGCCAATAAATTAGATCTAGTTTTTCTCTAAGCCACAGTTCACAACAACACAAACTTAATTTGAAGTACGCTCAAGTATGGTAGAAAGCACACTCAAGTGAATATAGTTGTGAAACTAGTTTCAATCATTGGCATATGCATAAGTAAAGTTCTATAATAAGCGTGAACACAGTTCAAATCATTTAGTACTCAAGTGATATCTGATCATTGAATCTAGTATTAGGCAACGTTTTGTAATAAAGAAAGTCGTTGATACTAGTTTCAATTATTTGCCAGAGTATAGGGCATTGGATACCAATATGCCCCAGTGCTGGCCAAAATATATTATAGATATTAGATTGGAGTTTTTTTCATTTTATAATAAAATTCCAAAAAGATTAACCCTTCGATAGATTTAGGGAAAAGGTTTACTATAAGATATCCGGATGCAAGAAGATTGGGATTTCCTGGCTGTAAATCGTTATTGTGTATGTTTTTTCCTATTTTTAAAAGATGATTGCTGTTGAGTTTCTTGCAACTTCTTCTCACCAGATCGGCTTTCCGAAGTGGTGGTAAATTCAGTTCAATTTGTAAATTGTTTGACTTATTTCAAATGTATTTAAATACTTCATCATCATCCACAGCCTGTAGTCGTCCACTGCTGGACATAGGCCACCCCCAAGTTCTTCCACGTCGCTCGGTCCCGCGCCGCCCTCATCCAGCGTTTACCGGCGAATTTGACCAGGTCGTCGGTCCATCGTGCGGGGGGCCTGCCTACGCTGCGTCTCCCGGTACGTGGCCGCCACTCGAGAACTTTTCTGCCCCACCGGCCATCTGTTCTGCGAGCTATGTGCCCTGCCCATTGCCACTTCAGCTCTGCAATCCTTCTGGCTATGTCGGTGACATTGGTTCGCCTGCGAATCTCCTCATTCCTGATTCGATCCCGCAGGGAAACTCCGAATACTTTAATTACTTACGAAATAAAGAATATTTGAGTTTGAATTTGAGTTTGAGTAAAGGCCGCTTATAGCTAATAATTATATTTCATCTAAAAGTTGTTAATTTATGTCCTGGTTAAAGGGAATGACCAGCGAAATTTTCTTCCATGCTGGACTGGGGGCGAAAGAAAAACATATCATGTACCAGCTGCTTCTCTTCCCGGGCATAAAGATGTTTTATTGGAGTTTTTTTTTTGAGGGCGATAGGCTCTCCCCTAAATCAAATCTACAAGAAGCATATTTTTATAGTGAGTTTTAAACCCTACCAGTTTTTTTTCCAGCTTTACCTTGTCACAGGCAGGACATAGACGGGAATTGCGCGGGTGAAGCCGAAAGAACAACTAAGTATATCAAAATTTACTTTTCTTTTATGACGATAACATGCAATATATTTCACACTTATCAAGATTACGTAGTTAAGTTTATTTATTTTCATGCACGAAGTACTTCATATAACGATATAATGAAATGAATTCGATTCTGTTATGTTCAAAAGATTAGATTTGAATATACTGTCCTATTTGACCGCATAAGGTCGGATATAAATAGTTATATCATCCAATGGAGGCGTAAAGTCGTCCCTTACAATCAGGGAAGATTGAAGTAAAACGCGGGTACAGTCGTAGGTATTAGGTACAGTCACTTCTAATAATATGTATACATTTTATTGCATGTGACTGTGCAAGTACCTGTGAGTTAACCGCCCATGAGTGCAACTCTATTAGAGGTCATATTCTTTCGGAAAGACGATTCCGCCCCGCTACCAGGCGCGTTGGGAATAAGTGTGCCATCGCGCCCGGCAGCCCCGGCATCGACGCGACGTTCACCGGGCATGATGGCACAAATAGAGTCCCATTGAGCCCGATTTTAACGGGCCTGGTCTGATGAGTTGAAATCTTGGATATTTTTAATCATTTGAAATACCTCTTCAGCACAGTTTGTCATGTTAAAACCTCCGTACGTGTCTCGAAATACAGAGTAGTTCCCCAAGGTACAACTAAAGCAATATTAAAATAAAAACAAATTATCTTTATTTTAGCTTAGAATCCGTTATTGTTGATTATAGCCATATAGAGGTTACTAATTAAAGATAAAAAAATTAAATATTTTTTAGAAATATACAAATAATAATAATACAAAAGAATAGATCCCACACAAAACAATACCCTTTTCAGTACCTAAATACTCAAGGTGCACACTTGGTTTAGGCCCGTGTGCACTTTTATGCCGGTGCTTACCTAGCACCGAGTACACTTAATGTTTTAAATAAATAATAATAATAAATATTTGTGACACTCACACAACATTATCTAGCCCAAATTAATTTTCTTAAAGAACTTGTGTTATGGATACTAGATAACTGACATACTTAGGAAATATATAAACATACATATTTAAAATAAATACATATTTTTTATTAGAATAAACTTAAATAAACATATTTAAACATCCATGACTTGACGACTAATATTTGTGTTCATCACACAAATATCCGCCGCCGCCGGGATTCGAACCCAGGACCTCTGGCATAGAAGGCAATGTGTGTTACCGCTACACCAGCCGGTCGTCAATATAAGTGTGCAATTCTTTAAAACATGAAAAAACTTACTTTTAAACATAAAAACTTTACACCTCGCCGGTAAAATCACGCCTCTCACCAGTGTTAACAAGTAGGAGAACACTATAGATAAGGCAGAATTTCATAACTTTAATGTAGCTACTTTTCAAAATACAATTGATGTCCTAAGACACACGGGTCCGTAGGTACATATCTTGGACCCCCTCGTCACTACTCATAAGGTGAGTTGGAAGTGAGTTCCATGGACAAGCGCAACCACTATTTAAGGTTTGACTCTGTGAAAATTTTATCAGACAGAGAAGCCTTTGAAATTAAAAAACACCCTAATTTCAATCGAGAAGATGGTTGGAAACTATCACCGACATGGGACCCTATGCTGAAAAACATTAAATCCAACATTCAGCAAGCTGCACGACCTGAAAATCAAGATGTTGTCAGCTCATTTTGTGTCAATCCAGAACGCTACACTAGAAGACTGAGAAACAGATGGAGGTGATGATGTATAACTTTTTCCACTGTCAAGACGCCTGACACCTCAGTCGCTCGTGACCACGGGGTCTGCAAAGACACCGAAACGTCGAGTTAAAATGTAAAACATAAATTAAACGCGATAAATTCGGTTAAAAAGTGTTTTATTTGATCATACGATCAAAACAAGCTGCTCATTTACTCTATTAGTTAAATAAAGTAATTAAAACAATATTATCTTGATGAACTAGATAGGTGATGTCGTGGTATACCTATGCCGAGCGGTAAGCCACTATTATCACCACACTTCCGAGTAGGTAGATTTTTTTCTACCAAAATGCAAACAACATGCAAATATTTAATTTTTATTCTTGAATCATGCAAATATTTAATTTTAGTTATTATCAGTGTAGTCTTAATGAAACAAGATAATGCGAATGAAATAAAAAATGCGCCCCTATCGTCGCAATTTCTTTATTCAGTCGACAAATGATTAGTTTCGTTAATCACGCTCTTCCGTCAGAACTTCGGGTTCGGAACTGACGGCACAGATTTTCAACCAACTTCCAAAAGGAGGAGGTTGTAATTCGACTGTATGTTTTATTTATTTTGTATAATTGTTACGTATGAATCGATGACGATGATTCATGTTTCATTTGGTACAGGATACTTCAAAAGGTGTCCCATACAAATTTTATCAAAATCGATAGAGCACTTTACATAAAGAATGTGATGTCGTTTTACTTTAGCCGAAGTTTTGGCAAAGACCTGAAAATATGGATGAAGTCAATTTTAATGCTCTTCAATCGTTGATTATTTATGCCTCAGAAACACAAACCATAAACGTAAGAAAGACGACTTTGCTATCCACAGATTAGAACGTATTATAGCTTGTTAAGAATAAATTTTTATCGACTTCGAAGCAACTACTTGCAGCTCTTGATATAAATTCAGAACTCTATAAAGAGAAAATTAATTAGTGCCGGTTGGTGAATAAAGAGCATTGATTGCCTTTATACTTTTATCTAATATTATTAGATATTAATATTTCTGTGTTTAAGCTGAGTTTTTTATATTTCTTTATCGTTTGAAATTATTGAGGCGCCTTAATTGTATTTTTTTTTCTTAGCAACGCAAGTTTTAACACGAGAAAACATTTAAGTGGTTAATAGTTTTTATTTATTTTTAATTAGGTGGTTATTGTATCACTGTTTGTTTTACAAATATAATAAAAATAAAAACTATCTCATCACTGGCCCTTGGTGCAAATTTTAACAACTTTAGTATATTAAGAGTACTTTCAAAAATATAGGTGTGAAATTCTGAAATTGAGTACATATCAATTGAAATTACTTAAAAAAGTATAACAAAACTGAGGGACATATAATCACATACTAAGATAACATTTCTTGCCATAACTATAAGCAATATTGTTTGGATGCATCAAACACAGCACTTCTCTTTTCCTAATAAAAAAACCCCAATTTTTTTAAATATAAAGGGCTGAGTCCAAAGGGTTTGAACGATCGGCTACAGATGTTTCAGTAAAATAAAGAGTAACAATTATTTTTATTAGAACAAGGAGTAAGCGAAATACTACATTTTATTATCAAATAAACCAAAAACTTATTAGTTATTTAAAAAAAAAAAAGTTGAATTAGCCCGCAGTAGTGCCCGCTATCTCTCGCCATACAATTTAATGTGACAACACACGACTTATAGTATCTTATGATAGAGAGCGGTATGAGATTTTTTCATAACATAACATCTTAACTTACTAAATATATCTTAAGATACAAAACGTGACTAAAGCATGTCGAGATTTGTAGGTAAGTTTGGTGCAACATAGTGTGGCAAATTCTAACTCGAAAACTTAAAATATCGCATCTTCGTGGTCTGTGATATCCTAATATATATTAATATAAAATCTGAAGATAAAATATTATAGTTTCTTAGTCGTGTGTAGCGTTTTGCCATTCTTCTTCAGCCATTGAAGGAAAATATATTTTGTTGTAACTCACCAATTGCGGAGCAATCCATTGGCGTACAATGGTAGCTACAACTGACTGTCGGATTAATCGTCTTCTTCTACTAGAAAGGTCGGTGTTACAATTAACACAACGTATTTCAACGATAGAAGTGGAAGCGGGAATCTGTTCAATATTCAAGCCGAAGTCTTCGTTGTTTGGAGATATCAGGTCCGTGGGGTTGCGAGGGTCATGTTGAAGGGCAGAATCGAGGTCCATGATGAGCAAAAAAACGTTTAAAATTGAAGATATCCGAAAAAACGCATTCACTGTTGCACAATAACAAAGCGAATGATTTTTTATTGACAGCTACCGATCGAAGAAAATAAATCCGCCAAATAAATCCCCCCAAATTAAAAGCACTATACAAAACACTACATATACTAAAAATAAAAATAAAAATCATTCGCTTTGTACGATATTGAAGTCATTTAACCTTTAACCAAACAAATATATATCATCAAATTATGTTTATCTATACATGTGGGTACAGGTACATATAAATAAAATTGGAGTGTCTATTTTTAATATTGAAATACCTAACGGTTTCTATCATATTATATTGTTCTTTATATTTCAATTTAGTTTATTTAGGTATAGGCCTTAAGCACAAACTATTTAATTTCAAAGGTGCAATAGCCGTGGTTGTCTGTAAGCAATCGCTTCCTGGAGATAAGACCGCCAATTGTGTAAAATTACCATACCATAAAAATCTGTTAGAATATTCAATGCAATGAAGCGTAAATAATTAGTATAATATAAAACCATTATTTTAGGTATATTAGCTGAACTAGGTATATATTGAATAATCTAATTTAATTTCTAATGATCTTACTACTTTAAAGTTTTTACTTATATAGTATTAAGTTTTACCTATTTTAAATTATTAAGTTTTTCCTCAATTATTTCATTTTGTATATTAATAACCCCTTGTTCGAGAACCTTGTCCGTGTCGGTAAAGATGCATGCGGAAAGAGATTTCATGATTTGATTTAGTGTCTTTTATATTATTTGGTACATTTGGTGGTTCCGACTTCATTTTAAATAATCGCTATAGACTGATATATGAATTAGCGTATAGTTATTTTTTTCCTATAGGGCTGAAATAAAAAGTAGCCTGGGATGGACTCCACTATTTATGTGGTAAGGGACAGAGGTTACATTGGCGTTTTTGTGGGCGATAGGCTGAACCCCTGTCGCTGCAATAGTCTCACTCCATCTTTATAATTCCTCCAAACGTGTCAAACGTGACATCAGATGGTTTCTGGTTACCTCAAAAACCTCTAGTGTTCTGCCTACCCTATACCTGGGGGATACGGGAACTTTTGGATTCACCCTCGTATATATGTGATTAATGACAACAAAAATTATGAGATGTTTGTTATAAAAGGAAACTAAAATTCCTAAAAATGAATTTAAAATATGGTAACATCTTTATTCATCAATTATTAAAACTAACACTTACTTTATGTTGGTTACATTTGGTATTCAGACGTACCCGCTGTTTTTTTGAATTTATATAAAAAATGATAATAAAGTTGGTTTTTCTTCCTTGGTTTTCCTCCACAGCTTTTTTGATTTACCACGTGATTCAAGAAATCATTTTTATTTCTGTTTGGTGGTTTTCCTTCCCTAAAAAGTAGCGAAAACCAATTTCAATCGAAAATGTAATTTTACGCTTGCCAAATTTCATCTTTTGGATCTATTTCTAGTGTTGCAAGTGAAAAAAGAACCCGTTTTGAAACCCCTAATCGCTTAAGTACGATTAAGGTACTAGTAGATAATTAATGTAATAAGTACCTTGGGTAACCTAGGTCCTCTCAGTACTTGGTTACCAAAGTTGTAATTAGCCCTTTACGATTCAGGCTTTTGCTGTAAAGAACAGGGACCGGAACCGCTTACCCTTAAAGAGGTTTTTGATTGGGTTTTTCATAGACTTGTTTTAAAAAACCCTATCAATTTGGTAACCGTATCGAAGACTTACCCTAATTTAAGGCTTACCATATCAATAGAGTTAGCTTCATGTAAGCAGTAAGCCTATCGAAAACCCTATTGAAGGTTACCGATTCAATGGGGTTTTAAAACCTGCAGGCAAGTTTAATCTCTAAGAATATCAAATTATCAAAAATATCACCATCTATTCAATCTCGCACTTCGAATTATACTTCCGAATTCAACAGCATGCGCAGAAAAGAGATAGAAATAGGCTAACCCTATCACAGGGTAAGCGCATCCGGAAGTAGTTAACTTTATTCAAAGTGTTACCACGTCGATAGGCTTACCATATCTATAGGGTTACACTTCCATATGGTAAGATTTTGATAGGGTTACCCTATCAATAGGCTTAATCAAATAAAGGGGTTTTCCGGTCCCTGGTAAAGAACAGTGGCAGCGGGCCACATGTACATGATTTTAGATGATGTTATTTTGTGGCGTTTAACAAATAAAAACATATTAGACTATTTGGAATTCATTCCTGAGTAACTCAGTGCAAAAAATACTCGAAGACGAACGTTACACGAAAAGATATTGCATTTTCTGTCTTTGGCACTTACAGTTCAAGTTTTGGACGAATTTAATTTATTTTAAAAACGCTACACACTTTAAACTTTAAACCAATGTGTTCAAAATTCGTAGAAGAAGATAAGTGTTGATTAGATTTCTAAGCGTTCATTATTTCTCGTAACTAAGGAACCGCCTTTGTTCTTTGCAGATTTAGATGGTCAGTTTTTGTATTTTCCTTATTTGTGCAACAATTTACAATAAAAGGTAAATAAATATCACTCTCTGGTTGTTTCTAGCTATTGTTATAATTACGTAACAAACATCCATATATCTTGCCTCTACGAACCACCTTGAGACCTGACGGTAAGTGGCATGTAACATACGGCCATGGAGGTGGACATTTTTATAAGGTACTTGACCATCATTAGCCATTAGGCTTAAGTAATAGCCTTTTGTATCTTTTTTCTACCGGTTAGTATACCTGCGTTTCTCATTTTCAACCGACTTCAAAAAAAGAAGGAGGGCCTAAATTTTTAAAAAAAATATTTTTCATAATTTATAATTTCATAATTCTTGTGTAGAATTTCAAAATAATTGACCTCAATCTCACCTGATGGCAAGTGAAGATGAAGTCGAAGATGTCGACCACAAGGGTTTAGGAAAGGACTGGCTTTTTATCAAAATATTTCCTGAACACATGAGCGGTGATATGTGGCGGCAGTTTTTATATGAAAAGTTGTCGCTAGCCGGACTCCGCAGTGCTAGCTAGCACAGAACTTTATCGACTCGTTTGTTTACGAATGTTCCTATAGTATGGAGACGGTTTGTAAGCAATAATTGAAATAAATAAATGTGTGCCTTGTTAATTTTGAATGTTTGTAAACATGATATACTCTTAAATAACTGTAAAATAAAAAATTACAATGTTACTAAAAACTTGCAACCGACTCCATGCTATACGAACATTCGTAAACATACGAGTCGACAAAGTTCTGTGCTCGCACCTCTGAATAGGCCTTTTTTTGTCTGAAGGAAAACGTGCAGTAGGTAACGTCCGGGGATGACCCGGCAGACGGCCGGCCCGACCCACTAAAAACTTCCAGCAGAGGGCTAGCATGCTCACATCGATAAATAGTCGAATCGACAAGATAAATATTATTTTGTTATTTTATCCTATTATGTAAGCTAAAATGCGCACCATAATAGATAGAATTACTCGATTTGATACCATGATAAAGACCATAGAACCAAATATGTCATAATCTTAATAAATAACATACACTAAATACCATATTCTAAGAAAATATCGATAAAAGACCCGATTTATCGTTGTCGACGGTAGCATGCTAGCCCCGCAGGTGTACCTACCTCATCCGCCATAAGTGGAGCTCACGTTACCGCCAATGGCATAACCCGCGGGCCCCGGCGGGACCTCTGAATAGGCCAACCACCAAGCGGTTGCTACTCGGAGTAAGAGCCATTTACGACCCTCTAATCAAGGGTCGATAGGGTAATTCCAAGCCATCCCTACGCGGTTTAACCTGTATCGAGATGCATTAAGCATAGATTTTAATTTTTGGATTTAGGGTTCCGTATGTCAAAATAAAATCGGAGCACTTATAAGCTTTTCCAAATTAACCTAAAATAAGTAGTTATGGTCTGGAAGCTAGTGAAAATGTATTCGTAAAATAATGTTACTTATTTCTATTAAGTAAATAATATTATTATTATAATAACTAGCTGCTGCCCGCGACGTCGTCTGCGTGAACGCTATGCAGCACCAAACGCACCTACGATTATAACACTGCTAGCGTGATAATATGTAGCCTATATGTTGACCCGACTTCTTAACTATCTTCACGCCAAATTTGAAGTAAATCCATGCAGTACTTTTTGAGTTTATCCCGGAAAGACAAACAGACAAACAGACAAACAGACAAAAATTCTAAAAACTATATTTTTTGTTTCTGTTTCGATTGTAGATCATACCCCAAGTATTCTTTTAAAAAAATATTCAATGTACAGTTTTGACTTTCCTACCATTTTATTATATGTATAGATAATGGCTAAATAATATTATCATAATAATAATGACGTAGGCCTCACCCAACGCGCGCCACCGAATTCGGCGGCGCGCGTTGGGAGAGGCCTACGTTCAGCAGTGGACTAGCGCGGGCTGAGATGATGATGATGATGAAATAATATTTTGAGACATGTACTTATGCATACAAACTCTATACCTTCTGTGCTCTATGAAACGAAACATTTCTGAACCGCCTCCACTACACGTATTTCCATTAATATACAAAAACCAAACGTATTCTATTTCTGATCTGAATCGCAAGCTTAAGGGATTACTAGTTTCAGGCAATTGAACTATAGAGGGCGCGGTCGGCGCAAATCCAAAATAAATGTACAGACTTAACGGTATAAACTACTGTGGTTACGCTCAACCTGATTTATGAACAACTTTAACTTCAAAACACCTGCGTCTTATATACAATTTATTATATGGTTAAGTAAGTTTTCTTACAATGGAAGCTGTCAATTTATATACCTATAATGGAATAATCTATGTTTTTTTACATAATAAGGATGGGACGTTTGTCCTTCCATGTCACCAGGGACCGGAAAACCCCTTTATTTGATTAAGCCTATTGATAGGGTTACCCTATCAAAATCTTACCATATGGAAGTGTAACCCTATTGATATGGTAAGCCTATCAACGTGGTAACACTTTGAATAAAGTTAACTACTTTCGGATGCGCTTACCCTGTGATAGGGTTAGCCTATTTCTATCTCTTTCCGCGCATGCTGTTGAATTCGGAAGTATAATTCGAAGTGCGAGATTGAATAGATGGTGATATTTTTGATAATTTGATATTCTTAGAGATTAAATTTGCCTGCAGGTTTTAAAACCCTATTGAATCGGTAACCTTCAATAGGGTTTTCGATAGGCTTACTGCTTACATGAAGCTAACTCTATTGATATGGTAAGCCTTAAATTAGGGTAAGTCTTCGATACGGTTACCAAATTGATAGGGTTTTTTAAAACAAGTCTATGAAAAACCCAATCAAAAACCTCTTTAAGGGTAAGCGGTTCCGGTCCCTGCATGTCACCTGCTGGAAAGTGAAGACTATGATGAATGATGGTACATACAGGTCCATCCATGAGAAATCTATTCAGTCGACACTTAAAAAGTACCAAAACTGTAGTGATCATTAACTTAAAATATTTTATAACAATAGTCGATTATATTCGTGTCCTAACCTATGGATATTCTTGATATCAACAATGTTTTTACAGGCTTTGTACAAAATTCCACTTTTTTTAATATTAGACTGCAAACTGGACGGTAGTGAGAGCGACAGCGGCGCGGGCAGCGACGCGGGGAATCTTGGCTGTTCTCGACGCCGCCAACGGGCCAGACAGCGATTTGTCGCGATTTCATACAAACTCAATACTTTCTACCGTCGCTCTCACTGTCGCTGCCGTTCAGTTTGCAGCCTTAGGTATATCCGATTTCATGCCAAGCCAAAAACCCTCGATGTAAAGCATCTAAAAAGTATCATATCCTGTCTTTAGCGTCCCTTACCACGGGAATCTCCCTAGGGTAACTTAGAAGGCTAGGGCTTTTATAGAAAATCTCATATAAGTAACAATAGACAAGTTTCAAAGAAAATGCGGCTCACACACATGACAAGAAATAAATTTAAACCAGTCGGCCTTCTTAGTAGACTTAACAAAGTCACTTATTTATTGACTAGCGACCGCGCGCGGTTTTCCCCGCGTAACTTTTGACCCCGTGGGAATTTCGAGATAAAATTTAGCCTATAACCTTCCTCAAGTGTTGGGCTATCAAATCCCACTTGTAGTTTCTGAGATGAGCGCGTTCAAACAAACAAACAAACAAACAAACTCTTCAAACAAGCTTTATACAATTAGTATAGATTGGTCAATGTAGGTGCTTTTATAATAAGGTTCCGAATCCAGTATTAAAAGATTTTTCCTTTGTTAAAGTTATCGTAAAAAATTTTAACTATTGAGTTACAAAAAAGTTCAAAGTTGAAAACAATGTGAGTTTTCTCAAGTGTTTTATCGACTGCAAAACCTGATAGTATTAAATAATATCACCTATGATTAGTACCTACAGAATATTTTGACTTAGACTTGAACTGGGAGCGAAAGAAAAACATAGAATGTGGATACCAGCTGCTTATCTTCCCGGACCTACTGTAAAAGTCAGTTAAGTTACAGACGTTTTATTGGCTTTTTTGTGACCAATAGGCCGACCCCTTATCACTGCAAAAGTCTCTATCCATGATTATAATACCTCCAAAGTCAAACGTGACATCGAACAGTCTTATAACCTGTGTTCTGACTACCCCATAAGGGATACAGGCGTGAAGTTATGTATGTATATTGTGGATACTGACCACCAAGCTGATCTAGTCTAGGTTCGTGGATAAGTACCTATCTGAAATTTCGATGCGGGCAAATATAAATATAAAATCCCCAGACAATCACAACAACTACATGGCACCAAAGTAAGCATAGCTTGTGTTGTATCATGTGGGATATCATGTAGCGTACTAGGGGGGAACCTAGAATATAAATACATATATAGATAAACACCCAGACACGGAACTTTTTTTTTTCTTGTTCCGTGCGGGAATCGAACCCGCAACCACTGGCGTCTGAGGCAGACAGGTTTACCCCATCTCGCCAACGTGGTCGCCTTACGTCTTATGTACTAATGTCGAACTATCCTTATAGGTAGGTACCGAGTGGCTTTCCTGCTCGATCGAACAATATGCTTATCTGCCTCGATTTATCTGTATCAGCTCCTTTAGTATGGTTTTGTGTATCTATGCATATAAATAAATTTGAAGTGTCTCTTTGTAATATTGAAATGACCGTTTTTTACTACATGCATAAGAACACATACCTACATACACCAAAATAGCATTTTTCACAATATTTGTCTGTTAGTTTGTTTCGACTAATCTCTGAAATGGCTTAACCGATTTCGACGGGATTTTTATTGGCAGGTAGCTGATGTAATAATAACTAACTAAGGCTACGTTTGTTATAGAAAAAAATATTAGAAAAATAAAATAATGTTGCAATGTCCAAGTACTGCCCACGCGCAAGCCGCATTTTCAATTTTTATTGACAACAGCTATTGTCAATAAAAATATAACCTAATTTGGGATAATTAAAAATAAAATGAAATTAAGTAAGTAGGTATCATAATAAAAAAATTAAGAAACGATTGTTCGGCGGAACGATGTTCGCTGGGTCAGCCAGTGTGCAATATAAACGCAACTTACATAAATTCGTTTTACAAGTCAAAGAAACACCGCATATTAAAGTCTAATTTATGTTCAGCAAACGAATGAAAACAGTTTTATAGGAACCCTCTACAATTAGTTTGTTTTTATGGAAGTTTTCATCGTTGTATTTCTATGCAAAGCTGGATTATCCTGGAAAGCTGGCTTGAAAACGCCGCTATTGGACTAGTTCCAATATATATTTCGTCTGATGACCACAGATATATTGGCATAAAATTGTTCATAGTTGATTATACACGTGATTGACCTCTCTGATGATAAGGCCTAATACAGACCACGTAGTTACAGAGAAACAATTCACTTCCACATAACGTTGTCATGATTTCTAAAATGGTCGCGCATATAATAAGTAAAAGTAAAGTAATAAGTAAATATTTCTGACACTCACACAACATTATCTAGCCCAAATTAAGTTTCTTAAAGAACTTGTATTATGGATACTAGATAACTGATATACTTAAGAAATATATAAACATACATTTTGAATAAATACATATTTTTTTTATTAAAATAAACTTAAATAAACATCTAAACTTCCATGACTTGAAGACTTATATCTGTGTTCATCACACAAATATCCGCCGCCGCCGGGATTCGAACCCAGGACCTCTGGCATAGAAGGCAATGTATGTTACCGCTACACCAGCCGGTCGTCCAAATTGATATATAAATATCGATATAAAGCATATAAAACTTCGATCTTACCTGATTCTAACAAAATTCACGCTGATCAACGCATTAAACGACATAAAAAGATCTTATATGCTAGCTTCTCTTCCCGGGCATACTGTAAAAGTCAGTTAACGGACCGAGGTGTTATGGGAGGCTTTTTTGTGGGCGATAGGTTGACCCCCTATCACTGCAATAGTCTCTCTCCACTATTATAATGACTCCAAAGTCGAACGTGACATCAGATGGTTTTATAGAGATTTTTTTATAAAAATAATAAAAAATTATAAAATATGGATGGGACGTTTGTCTTCCATGACATCTGATGTTAAGTGAACATGAAGACTAAGGTGGTACACGTCCATCCACGAGAAACCTATTCATTCGACGCTTAAAAGTACTAGGACTATACTGGTCAGGGAAAATAGACGCAGGCAGTTCATTCCAAACCTTGACGACCCGTATCAAAAAGGAACTGTCAAAGCGCTTAGTTCGACTTTTCGGAATATCTACCACATACGGATGGAAGTTCTGTCTTCGTCTAGTAGTTTGATGGTAAAAGGGTGAGGGTTCAATTTGTTCAAACAGAGCACTCGCGCACTCACCAAAATGTATCCTGTAGTACACGGCTAAACAAGCAAGCTTACGACGATGCTCTAAGGTCTGCAGTTTTTTGGTTGTAAGGTCGACGTCGTTAATTAGTTTACGGGCTCTTCGGTCAACGGATAAAATGTATTTAATTTCATCGTTTAACATCATCGACAACATATAATATCATTGATCAAAAACTACAATATTTTTCCCTTCATAGTTACTTCAAACATCGTCGTTTGTATCTAACTATGGTAGGTATAAGGTAGGTACGACCACGGAGGAAATATATATTATATCTGCTTTGTGGGTACGACAAAATAAGATAAACATTCAAATGTCATGTTATCGATCGGCTAATTTTGGTTACAAATTATATTGGGATAGATTTTAAAAAAATGCTAGCGTCTGGTTATTTGAATTCCATTGTGTCCGTCAGGATGGCGTGAGAGATGTCAGAATAGTCCCAAAATTTGCACGAAACAACTGTACCTAAACTGTACTAAACTATATAGGTACTCATATCTTGGTACTCTTATGGTGCGTACAGATTGCTAGTAATGCAACTAGTAATGTAACATTCTGCGCACGTTGCGTATTTGTACGTGTGGTGCGCAGAATGTTACATTACAAGTTCCATTACAGCAATCTGTACGCACCATTACATTCGCAGTTATTACGACAAGCTTATTCAGGAATATTCCTTACTGTTTAGTATATTCCTACCATGTCAATTCTTGTTTCGATTGAACGTTATGTGTGTATGGCCCTTATAGGTACAGGGGTTATTGGTAATTAGACCTGAATGTTTTAAGGTGATACAGGGGAAGTCATTTGCTATCATTTGAGCCTGTAGCTTCTATTATGAACTTTATTATTTTGCATAATGTATCCAACTTGGTCTGAGGATAGAGGCGATGTATGCTGAAGTACGGGCTACCACCCAGTTCGGCAACAGATGCGAAACAAAAATAATTGTACATAGGATTAAGTAAAGGCTTAAGTACCCTTTGTATACCCTTTTTATGGAAATAAATTACTTTTTTTTTTTTTTTTTATAAGTGACTAAACCCGCGTTTGACATCAATCTCACCTGATGGTAAGTGACTATATATTACTATTACTATTACATTGAAACAATTTTATTTTTGTTTATTAATGACAAAATAAAACAAAACTGAATCGAAATTGAGCCCTTAGATTTTCACAATCTATGTTTGAAGAAGTAAAACTGGATTTTCAGGAAACATGGTACACTTTGGAATTACATGATTTGGGCTTAAATTATAGCAAATGACCTTCCCTATATCATCTTAAAAGGTCCCGGTCTGATTAACAATAATCCTGTATATTTTAGATTCGTTAACAAATCTCAGAAGTAGTTCATAGGTATAATATAACTCGCTACACAATAAATCGCTATCGTGTAACATAAAGTGGCAGATTGAAATATGTTATTCAATTATAGGTGCTGTCAATATAGGGTTCATGACGTTTTCGTCGTTTTTCAACGTTTGGCAGATTCATAGTAGTCGTTCCGTTCGGTACTAAGTAGGTTTACTGCTAAACATTTTCTTCAGACTTTTATGCTTCGGAGGACACGTTAAGCTAACGGTCCTGGTGCTGTATATATTAGTCATAAAGGTTTGTCAGGAGTCATTTCAGACGTTAGACGTTAGACTTTGATCTCTACATCGTATAAATGAGCAATTTTGTATGTCTGTAAATTTAGGATAATCTTCGTAACTATATTCAACCGTTTTTGGTCCAGTTTTCAGCACTCTAAGAGAAGTTCTCTGCATGAACAATTACACATATTTTTATTTATTTATTTACACTTTATTGCATAGTTACAAAAATATATATATATACACAATCGGCGGTCTTATCGCTAGGTAGCGATTTCTTCCAGACAACCAGGATTTTATCTGATTTGCTACGCTCTAACTTATCCACTCTCAGGGCTCACACTATGAAACATCAAGATGACACCATGAATCACGCTGAGGAATCACGGTTTCCGTCAAAAAAGTCGATAAAAATATCAATTTGTAAAGACTTACTTAAATGCAGACAGAAGCATCTTAGAGCCACACTGCAACCAAGCGAAGCCGGGTAATGCAGCTAATCTAATCTATACTAATATTATAAAGAGGAAACCTTTGTATTTTTGTATGTTTGTATTCAATAGGCTCAAAAACTACTGGACCGATTTCAAAATTTCACTTACCATTACTTAGAGGGATTCTTCCGAATCCGTACCTATAGGCTACTTTTTATCCCGAAAATCCCGCGGGAATCGAAATTGCGCGGGTAAAACCGCGCGCAACAGCTAGTATTAAGATATAAAAGATTTAAAAATATATTCCTACTTGAAAACCATTTAGGTAGGTGACGACTCGTGTTAGTTAACTCACATTTGATCGGCTTTTGTTTTATTTCCTGTTGAGTAAATTTTCATGATTAGAATACGAAAGTAAATGTGCGTCATACGTTTGCGTAAACAATAAGAATTAAAAATAACATCTACTGCAGGCACCTACCTTTCTTCATTCAATATTAAATTCTAGCCGTAAGACTTTCCTTTCGTTCGATACTAAATGATTTTATGAAACCATGATCAGCGCCACCTAGCGTTCACATAGTGATACAATTTTTAATCCATGCCAAATTTGAAAATCTCGTTCATGGTAGCTATAAAAGGTCATCATGTAATTGCTTATATTATGACTTAATACATTTTAACTGGACACACACTTCAATGTTAAGTGCTTAATTTAAAATTCGTAACACTTAATAAATGCAGTGACTAAAGTCTATATTTATAAAACAATCTCTCCTCTGAGTGCGGTCTTTAGTTCCGAAAGAAACTTACTGGGGGTGACAATAACCTATGTTTGTCTATGCATATGTATAATAGTTATACATCATACATACACTCACACCTGTTTGGGGTAGGCAGAAACAAGGGAACACCAATTGTTACGATCCAGGCATACCTCTTTAGCATATAATAGTTATAAATTAGTATTAAGGTGTAATTTGAGTTAAGATAGCAAAATACCACATACAGCCATCTATCTACACTGTGATAACCTCATTCATTGTAAAAGAATAAGAAATGTTGTATACAAACTGTCAAAGCGTAAAACTCCCAGTCAGTATATTTTGTTCGAAATCTTTCAGCTTAGATAAAAGCCATGTAGTGGCCTAAGTGTTGTTTGGTTTTCTCTGACCCTGTGGATATTTAATATCCAATTACCAGTCCGTTTTACTGGATACGTTTTACCAGATACGTTTTTTCTTCATCGATGGCGCATGGAGTTGTATGAGCGACTTCACATATGGCACAGTATTCAGTATACATACTTACAATACAAAAAAGGTTTACAGTAAAACGAATCATGTGTGAATGGGGTGTTAGGTTAAATATTTTTCACATAAATACTCTTCAACCTTTTAAAGATTAATTGTGTACTTTCCTGTTAAGGATTATGTTTTTATCTTATAAGTAGTAGAGCTGCTTTATTTATTATTTTTAATCCCTGTAACAAAATAAATGTGTTGTAAAGGATTCTTTTAGAATCAATTATCAAAACTACAAAACACATAATGCATTTGGACAACAAATTGAAGGCCAACCAACATATAAAAATTGTAGTCTTTCAAATAAATTCAAAGTACTTTATAATATATACATATATTATATTATCATAGTGAAATGCATTTTGGAAGCCTAAATCTATATGACAAATTTCTCATCATTGAAACAAGCAGTACTTACCTATATATAAAAAAAGGCAAAAGATTGATAAAGCTTGCTCAAATTCAGACATGGCCATAAAAATAAAGGTTTAAATTACTAATATGATTCAATATGGTTACTGTAATAAGTGTAATATTGCAAATTACTGAAACATTTTTTTTTATTTACTTCAATAATTGTCATAGACAACATAGATAAGTATGATGAAGGAATTTCCACAAACACAAGGGGTTTACTAACTACTTTAATTAGCAGATGCAGAAGTCTACTAAATTACTGAGGGTAATTCAAATTTGAACACAATATATTTTGTGCCATGCAGATTTGCACAAAACAGTTTGTAGTTTATCCAGTGATCAAAAAGTACTAGCAAATATTATAGATTATCAGCATAAAATTAATTCTGATCATTTAAATAAATCCGAATTTGCCCAGCAGTGGGACAGCGCAGGCTAATATAATAATAATAAATTTAAATAAGTAGGTACCTACTTATAGTGTGATGCCTGTTCTTCAAAATTACAAAAGGTATAATTGACAACCATTTTGGCGATGGGGTAAACCTGTCTGCCTCAGACGCCAGTGGTTGCGGGTTCTATTCCCGCACAGAACAAGAAAAAAAAACCATGTCCGGGTATCTATTTAAGTATGTATTTATATTCTAGGTTCCCCTCTAGTTTGCTACATGGTATCCCATAAGACAAGCTCTGCTTAGTTTGGGGCCATGTAGTTGGTGTGATTGTCTGGGGATTTTATTTATTTATAATTAAAATATATCTCAGTGTAGACTAGAGCATTAAACAGCAGTGTTTAGTCTACTGTTGAAAGTCCAAACACATTATAATTAAATCAGTCATCAAAATAGTCACATCCAGTTTCTTGCAACTTAATAGTCATCTATTATGTAAATATCTTGAACTAAAAATGAACACAATATTTATTCTTGCTCTTTTATTTAATAACACATGGTTTTAAAAAGCTATCCTGCATAATTTTTATACAACTAAAAAATTGATTAACCAATACAAAAACATTAACTTTTGAGAATTTTAATTGAAGTCTTAGAACTAAAATTAACAGTTGGAATTTCATAATAAAAAAGAATATTATTGAAAACTACAGTACAGTAAGTAAGTATTACAATAAAAGATGAAGAACTAAAAAGTTTATTTTGGTGTGGTTAAAAGCTATCCTAGAAATTATGTGAAGACTTATTACCTAGTTCATTAATAAAAATTAAAAGGTAAATATATTTCCTATAATATTCATATGCTTCTTAGTACTGTACTTTTTAAAAATGTACAAGTACATGCTATAAGTTATTATACAGCTAAAAATTATTAATAAAATGTACAAGATTTTACTTCGAAAGCTGGCCATAGGTTTATTTTTTTAATATCTTGGATGCAGTTAAATATCTTGAATGTAACAACCAATTAAGTATTACTGGAAAAAAGGAATATAATTATTACATTACTCTAAGGTCAACTCAAACTACAGTGCTCTACTTCTGTACTACAGTTATGTTAGGTGTCAGAAGGAAAATTAAATTAATGCATTGTTAATCTTTGTACCTGAATTGTATGACATTTCACATAAACAAACAAAGATGAAAGAATAACAGAATCTAAAAAATATTATGCAAAACAATAATAGATACATTGTTGCGGTATCATAGATAAAAATGTAAATCCTGTTTATGTAAATGTGTTACAAACCATAAAATCATGTTATTATGTCCTGTTCTATATTTAGAAAGCTTGAATAGGGTTCTATGACCACATGTCTTCGAAAAATCGCTTTAATTTAGCTAATATCCATTCAAATAGACTAACAAAATCTTACCTGCCAAACTACTTCAAATGAATGAATTTCCAAACAACTGCACTGTGCACCGAAACTAAGATTTATTTATCACAGATTTATTCAAAAAAACAGAACTACAACTATATTGTTGTTTAAATAAACACACACAAATAGTTCGATTTAATTAGTATTAGAACTCAGCTCAATTAGATATGAACTTAATATTTGGCAATAATACTTGTGAAAGTCCGATTTATTATTTGCAAACCAACAATACCGCATAAAGTTCACAACCAACGACATACGGCAATGGACTTGCTTGCACTGACGGCTTACTGACAGTTGACAAAGCAGACTCTCCAAAAGTCATAACGCTGACAGTAACAATGACACAAGGTATGTCTGTTCCGAGATGTGCGTTTACTAAAATAGGTACTTCAAAGAATATTCAATGTTGTACACTTTATTATCAATGGAGACAAAAATAAAATATAACGATGTATGTAAACTTAACGCTTCGAATTTTTAGATAGGTATATATCGCTTACTAGCTGGAAGGACGTATAAATAGTCTTAACATCGAAAAATATGGGGGGAAACACGGGGGAAAGTTATAGGGAAAAAGTGCTTTAAAGTACTGCAGCACTAACTTTGGGCTAGATGATTTCTTTCAGCAATTCGTCCCGATACTGCGATGCATTATGAAGTTGCAGGATTTAATTTTGAGTGACAATTACAAACTCATGCGAGCTGATGAATTTTCTTATTTTGCTTAAGAATTGAATTGCGTTCGGCTGCGTTCATATAAAAATAAGAACGCAGCCATATTTTCTTTTTAATAATAAGCTTTTCTTTGCTACTTTTCTTTTTCTTTTACCAGCAGACTTGAAAGAAGCTTATTAATACTTTATTTAAGTTGTTTTTTGAAAAATTTGGTAGATAGACCAAAAAAGCATTGATGTGACGCTTTATTATGATTTCAGCAAAAATTCAGTTTAATTTTTTTCATATAGAAGTAATAAATACCTAGATACTCTGTAAAAAAACAAATTCTGTTTAAAACAGAAAACTGTCAATTTGCATTCTTCAAATAAAACTTATTCTGCAATCACACGTTTTCCTCGAGTAAAAAAAAGGTATGTATAGGTAACGTCTATTGCAGATTTATAGGACCTACCCACTAAAAACCTAAAAAGGTGTACCTCATCCGCCATAGATGGAGATCACGGTACCGCCATTGGCATTACCCGCGAGCCCCGGCAGATTACGCTCAGCCTTTGCCGAGCGCCCTCCACGTAGGAAATGGTCCAGTAGACGAGACCATATCCCCACACATAGCCCTAATAGCCGCAGCAGGTCCCCTCACCCGCTACGGCTGGCTATCGGGAGGGAGAAGGTGAGCGTATCTCCTTCTACGACCCCCCCTCCACCTACGGCGGATCGGTGCCGAAGAGGTGTCATCCTCCCGGCACCGCTCCGCCGCCTCCTTCTGCGACATAACGTCCTCGCAGAAAGAGGTCGAGGCCGCCCAAGCCTCTCGACTCCCTAACATGGCGTTAAACACGCTAGGAAGCGAGAGGTCCTCTCCGATACCTTACTTACCCATGCTTACCTTTACATCAAAATTAATAAAAAAACCCGTGCTTACCTACTTAAACTTTTCTCTCATCTTTAAAATCAAAAGTGTCTATTGCATTCTGAATAATGCGTTGCGTGACATCTGGCCTGAAGTCTTATATTCACTCTCACTCAAAGACATTATACTAGTAACAAGAATGAAACAAATTTAGAATTTACTACAACAGTACAAAGTCGTTATTAAATATTATTACGTAATATATTTTTCAACACACTTGCTCGTAAAGTGAGCCTTATTCTATTGAATTTAGAACTATAAACTGGGCTATAAGTCACGCGTGCATAATATATTATACCCTAGTGCATAATATAACGAATCCTACAAAGTTGAATTGTACCTTAGTGCAAATTACATGCGACTAAACAGAGCATATTTTATTGATCCGGGTTATACATTAAATATATGAGCGCGCGCGTCCAGGCGGCGCGCGGACAGGCGGCGTGCGTGCAGCAGCAGCAGCGGCCCGCACAGCGCCTCCAAGCAACAATAGCGTGTGTACGTGTAATGGGACAGGGTTACTGACGCGCAGCAGCTAACAGCTGCTTCAAATAAATTTTATGACCAAGTATGTCTGTCTTTTACTCACAAGTGTGTTGAAAAACGTCGTATGTGTATTATATACTATTACGGAATGGTAGCCTGAATAGCACACATCCGCTTTGACAACGTCATTCAAGAGAAGAAGGTTTGGTTTTATTTAAAAAAAATTGAAAGTTCATCAGAAAAAACTATATAGTCAGTGAGTGAACTTCTCGCTCAGACCTTTAATTCATGCTAGTTTGTCTTCCCTACAATTACCAAAATTCGATTACTACTAGCACATGAGTAGATAAATGGAACAGAGACAAAGCTTCTTAAGAACGTGCAAAATTGTTACCTATTTTGGTAGGGTTGTCACAATAGGTAAAGACAAACTAAACAAAACATTTGTTAAATAGTTTTATTATTCAGTATATAGAATACTTTACAAATTACTTACTCTAATAATTTTCTTTTTATAATTTTTGTTTTTTAATAATTTATTGTTTCTTTTGACGGTGTGGTAAATTCTGAATCTAACATATAGTTTTTTCAAGTACTCTAACGGGAAACACTCACATGTATTATTACAAACATAGTCGTTGCTTGTAATAATAATAAAAAGGTAAAAACACACCGTATAGTACCTAGTTACCCTCTTCTTATTGAAAAAAGGATCATACAATAAAATAAAGGACTTACTTGAAAAGTAATAATCAAATATTTACTTACCTATTGTACTCCTTGGGATAGTTAAAGTATGATATATTTTTATTTTTTCTATTATTATTCATGCACACACTACAATAAACAACCATTTTTAATAATAAAATACCTACCACGTTTTTACATTAAAATATTCAAACTTCCAACTAACAAAAAAAAACAACGTGCGTCGCGCTGACCCTGAGATTGTACACTAGCTGTGACAGCGTCAACCGGTTTTTACCAGTGTCGCCGCGTACGCGACAAGCGGCCAGTGGTCACGCACACATGCCCCGCGTGCTTGTAGTATTACAATCAATTCGTGCGGATGTATGAAGCTTTGTCTCTGTTCCGTTTATCTACTCATGTGCTACTAGCGCTACGCGCCGGGCATTACTGGAGCTCTTATATTATATAACTAGCTTTATCCCGCAACTTCTTATGCGCTTAACTACCCTTATCGTGGAAATTTCAGAAACTATAAAACCAGACACCCACTGGAAGAACCTTTATACCAAGTGTCCCACCCATGCACTCAAGGAATAACTTTTTTTTCATACAAACTAAAAATCATATATTTCCCGTGCCCGTGGGAATTTTGGGAATTTTTTTTGTAGCACAACCAGTCACTCTTTGAAGAACCTTCATGCCAAGTATCACGTCCGTACACTCAAGAAATAAGATTTTTCATACATTCCAAAAAGTCCAACCCCTTCTCGTGAGAATTTCGGAAATTCCTTCCATAATACAAACAGACACTTATTGAGGAGCCTTTATATCAAGTATCACATCCGTGCACTCAAGGGATGGGATTTTTTCATACAAACTAAAACATCATATATTTCCCGTTCCCGTAGGAATTTCGGGAATTCCTTTCATAACACAACCAGACACACATTGATAAACCTTTACACCAAGTTTCACATCGGTGCACTCAAGGAATAAGATTTTTCATACAAACTAAAAAGCCCTATATTTCCCGTTCCCGTGGGAATTTCGAGAATTCCTTCCTTAGAGCACCCCTACATCCCCTAAAGAATGTATGTTCCAAATTTCAGCTCTCTACGCCCAGTAGTTACGGCTGTACGTTCTCTGTCAGTCACTCAGTACCTCAGTCACACAGTCAGTAACGGAACAGTTTTATATATATATTGATAATCTGAGAGAAACATTTATCAATATTAGATTATCAAATCATTACATCTGTGACTTGAAGTTTAAATAGTAATTAATCGTCAAAGTGTTTTGTTTCTGCTTTCTGTTGATCAGGAAACTTGCTGTTAACAGTGCTTCACCCCACAAATATTTTGGAACCTTCCCGTCGAACATTAGTGCCCTTGTCCTTTCCATCAGGCTTCTGTTTTGTCTTTCTGCTTTTGTTGAGGCGAAGTTGAGACGTGTACGGTATGGTTGCATCCAGTACTATTCCTTTAGCTTGGCACCATGCATGTTGGTTATTGCTCGAGCACACCCCCCCATTTTCACATCTTATTTTCTTAACTTTAGTATTAAAACGATTTTTCCGCTAAATATACAACTGCTTTAATTTTTTCAAGGCGCTCACTTTTGAAGGCACAAAAATGCGTAAATTCATCTAAAAAGGTAATAAAACATTTTTTGTTGTCCCAAAAGGGAACTTCGATCGGGACGCAAATGTCAGTATGAATTATTTCTAAAGAGAATTTAGCTTTTATTCTGTTATTTGTAAACGTTTAGTCATTTTAGCTTTAGTACCTACAAATTTCGCAAAATTTTTTAGAATATTCCCCCCCAATTTCGATGCCATTTACCAGTTTAGACAGACGAGACACGTCGGATACGTGACCTAGTCTCCGATGCCAGATGTTGACACTTTCTGTTAGTAACGCTTCGGAAATAATTGACCAAGAACTCAGTTTCATATAAACCGGTATATTGGTTTTATAACCAATAACAATCGGTTTGTTAGGAAAAATTATAAATACCTTATCTCCTCTAAAATGAACGTTTCCTCCATTATCGGTTATTGCGCTGACTGAGATCAAATTTTTAGAAATTTCTGGCACAAACAATACGTCCTTCAATTGTCCAAAATTCGTGATAATTTTTCCTGTTCCCTCTGCTATAAGTTTAATTAAGTTTTTAGCATTAGAGCATGCAATAGGTACAACTATTTTCTCTGAAATTTTTACTATATTTTTATTGTTGAAAAATGTGAAGATTTATCTGAGTCAATTACTGCTTTTATTCAAATTTGAAAATCTTCGCTTTCTTTATTTAAATTGTTGTTCTTGCAGAATTTTTCACATTTCCGGCATGTCATTTCCTAAAATATTTTTTTTGTTTTATGATTGTTTTTCTTACAGATCTCGCAGCCAGTTAAAACATTTTCTCTCATTTGTCCTAAAGGCTTGATTGTTTACTTTATGTGAACTTTTAGGTATATTGTGATATTTATTTATTTTACACACTAAATGTTTTTTAAGGAATACATTTCAGATCAGATGCTAGAATAGAAGGATTTATTTTATAAAGTTTGTATTATTTTTTATTTCTGTTAAAGTGTCCGAGTCAGTTCTTTTACATTATAAAAATGTTATTAATAAGAGTGAGATAAGATCGAGGGTGCAAACAGTAAAATAAAAGATAGAAATAATGAATAGCTGAAAACAAATTTTGCTGAAATAAAAAATATTTATACTTGTTGAAAATCCTTCAAAAATAAAACAACGTCAAAGAAAGAAAAATATTTTACAATTTACTATTTGAGAATGGAAAAAATTAAATTAAAAGACGCAACAACTATAAAAATTGGAAAAAGATAACAAAATACCCCGAATCTAAAAATTTTATTCAAGGAGAAAAAGATATTAATGAGGCCAAAGCGAAATATAACTTTTTGAACTCAATTGATGAAAAGTATACCTATTAATTACGTAATAAATTGTGAAACTAGATAAGAAATATTTGATAAATTAGACCCAATATTTAAATGTGATAAAGAGGAGAACAATGAAAAATTCTTCCATGCTGGACTGGGAGTGAAAGAAAAACATAGAATGTGCCAGCTGCTTCTCTTCCCGGGCATACCATGAAAGTCAATTAAGGGACAGCGGTTTTATTGACAGTTTTACGGGCGATAGGCTGACCCCCTGTCACTGCAATAGTCTTTCTCCATCATTATAATACCTCTAAATTTGTCAAACGAGAACTCAGATGGATTCATAGCCTCTTGCGTTCTGCATATCCCGTAAAAGGGATACAGGCGTGAAGTTATGTATGTACATATGTATGTAACCACGAAAAAATAATTAAACTCTAGGTATAGCTACAATGCTAGCACTGATATAATAGAAGATATTAGCAATTTACAAAATATGTTTATTCTAGGGTTGCTTGGGTCAAAAAGGTTCCAAGATTGTATACTGTATAGCGCTAAAGTGCAAAAACTTCGAGACGGTCATATATTCTTTAGTAATTATATTCATCTATGCGCAAATTCTAGCCTAGTGCGCCATCTTGTTCATCAGGTCTTTGCTATCAGTACTTTCACTATCAGGAATGTATTCCTCGTCGTCATCAGACTCCAGATCTGAACAATGGATCAGCAGGGCTGTTCTACTAAACAACAGCGTCGGGTTTATCGATGCATCAGCGACGAGTCACATAATAGGTAGTAACATAACACATAACTAGACCTCAGCCCTCGCCTCCGATGAGTAAAAACTGATATTCGTCGAACTGTTTGACATTTCGTCGACGAGCTCGTCGGTGAGCACAGCACTGTTATTTAAGCTACGCGAATAGCTCTGCTGATAATCTAACATCTACCCCATTTTATTTAAGACCTCGACATTTAAGGGCACTTCTGTCACGCATATTTGACGCAAATTACTATTAAATTAATCAAAACAGCACTTTTATAGAACACAGCTTCACAACAGTTTCTTGGTGAGTATTTTTTTTATTTTTTTAAATACTTATCAAAAAATCCACAAATAAATCTGAGTGGTCAATTTTTTCCTCGAAATACGTAACGACAGTTCTGAGTTAAAATGTAAGCAATAATGAAAAGGCCGACATCAAAAATTTTTTTTAAGTCATGGGGATTAGAAACACGGTACCGTGTAGATAACCAACACACGGAGCCATGTGTTAAGCCAATACTGCAAGATAACCAACACATATAGTGTCAGTCAGGTTCCCTACGTTTGGCCGAATGACGAATGCCCGAATAAGAAATCCCCGAACACGTATGCCCGATATTTCAATTAATCGAAGTATCAAAAGCTCGATAGCTTCAAATCCCGATCGTTCATAAGCCCGAAAGCTTTAAACGTCGAAGCATTAAAAACCCGAACACTATTGACCGAAAGGTCAGCTAAGTTCGCCACTGTGTGTAGGTAGCAGCCTAAAAAAAGGTGTAGCAAGGCTATTCAGAGGCTCTGCGCAAAGAAATCTGAAATGGAAATTTCACAGTTTTAAGAGGCATTGCCACAATAAATTGTAAAATTTATTTAAAAAAATATTAACTTTTATTTTTATTGCTTTGTGATTTTTACTTCTTTTTCTTTAAATTTACAACTACACAAAATGTATTTTTGCAAAAGAAAAATATTTTATGTTCCCGTAAAATTCGAACAAGATATGATTTATTGTAAAAAATCTGTAAATATATTTGATTATTCTCGAAAAAAACATGTGTTTCATTATTTTTCATTTAAATCCCCAAAATAATTGAGTGGCCAAGCGTTTCTACGATCTTGTATATTTTAGGCTTTCACGAATATATTGTGTATTGTATATTCGGAAAAGCCTAAAATATACAAGATTATGAAGTGTAGGTATTAGTTGACATTGTTTATGAATTTAATAATGAGTGACATTCAATTGATTAATTATTATAAGATATTTTAGATCTGATCTTGATTAAATAAATTGACTATTTATATTTATTATGTTGTTCTTAATTAAGATAAATTGGACGTAGTTAAACAGAAAGGACTTAATCCACAGAAAGTCACTTTTGAGATATGAGCATTTAAAGTTTCAGCTCTAATTGCTCCAAGAAAAAGTAATGTTTTTTTTTTTATTTCAACTTTATTTAAAGGATAGAGTATATTTCCATTTCTACATTAAATTTAACTACAAACATCTTTTTAAACAGATTTCGAGAAATTTAGTAAAATGTGGATTCAGTCCTTACAATTTGACTTAGGTGTTTGAAGACACGTTTAATACGTGTCTTTTTCTTTTCTCAGAATGAACTCTGGAAAATATGTTATAAAAATTTAAAAAATAATAACATTATGAAAAGGTTATAATAATATATATATAATAATATATATATAACATATAGGTATGTCCTTACATGACAAACTAGCAATACCATGAAAATGTGTCATTATTAAAATTGAATAAATATTGAATAAATATTCTTATCTCTCGTTATTTGCAGTTTAGCTTACGTAAAAATTATAACTTAAGAAACTGACAGTAACCGTTGGTTGTGTTGTGTCATTCAGCATGCTGGTCCACTGATACGTGAATGCCAAACTGATTTTATTTATTTATTTATCACAGAACCAACAGCACTTAATAAACATATAGAATAACAACAATTAATATTACACTTACTGCCAATAACAGGTTCACATTAACACCACTGACAGGTATTTTTCTGGATACTAACAAAGGAAATAAAATTTACAAAACACTTTTTAAAAGTTTATTAAATATCCAAAATATTACAATCATAACATGTGAAATTTAAACACAATTTGGGGAGCTGATTATAATACTCTAAACGACAGTATAGCTATCTGCTGATAAAAAATATTGGAATTGAAAAAAAATCTAATTTTATTTATTTAAGTCGGATTATTCACCATTTTATAAATTTCTTCAGGTAGATTTATTGCTGTAAACTTTTTGACTTTATGCAACATTTTACATAATTGAGGCTCCATTACTAATTTACAGACATAGACTTCATCATTGTCAGTATCTTGAGTTAAGCGATCCAATATCTCCGTCACGTATTCCAAATAAGGTGTTGGTCTTTGTTCTGGCAAAAACTGGAAATGCCATGGCAGACATATTCGTAGGATATTCATTACTGCTTTTCTATGTACCGAGTATGCAAGTTCAGGTAAAATTATTTGCGCTTGTTTCGGCTCTTCTACAACCTCTTTTTTCTCATCGGATTTTACCTCAGGGATTGGTGATGTATCCTCCTCACATGGTCTACAAACATAAGTAGTCTTTACGTCCACTGCCGACTGGACTGAGCTTTGTTTATTAGCTGATCCTTTTTGTGATGGCTTCGCTAATCTCGCACTTTGAGAAGATTCCTTCTTTGACTTTGGCTGTTTTCCTTTTTTAGCACCTTTCTTTTCTTCTACAGCTGGTTCTTCATAAGCTATTTCATTTATCACAGTACCTTCACAATGTTGCACTACATTGTCGATGAGAGTGTCAATAAATATTTTCGTACATTTATGGGCACAGGCAAGACATTCATCTCTATATCTCTTTTCTTTAATCAATTTAGAAACCACTTCTTCACATTCATCATACGAAGAACATGTTTTTTTACCAATTGCCATCGAAAGTGCAGTTGTAAAACCTTCTATAGGATTAGAATTTTTGCAGAAAGCCAACAAAAACGCCGAATAATTCATAAAATTTTCGGCAGTTTCATAAAGTTCAAACAAGAAATGTTTTATAAGGTTTATTCTCAGTTTAGCTTGAGGATTTTCTGTATCATAATCTGATTCGAACCATAATTCTTGATTGATAAAATCATCTCTTGAAATTAATTCAGTTGAATTTTCGTCCTTACACCGGAGTTTTTTCCTTGTGTATAAAAGCTCGTCTACAGTCGGAAATCGTATATTTAATGCATATATAAGAAAATCGCGCCAATCAATATACGCTGTTTCACCATATAGACTGTTAACTAATTTCGGAACAAGTTCTGGATCTAGGCGCTTCCATATTTCAGGAAATAATGGACCTTCACAAGACTCTTTTCCAAAAAACAAAAAGTCTTGTAAAAGATACACAAAAGCTTGCTGTAATGCTATGCCGGTGGGGGCAACGATTTTAAACTGAGAACGCAAGCGAGCCAGTTGACTTATTTTATATACCCACTCACTTACTACTTCTTTTGATTCGTCCTCTTTTGGAGATGTGTCCAGCTCTTCAAATTGCAAAAGATTCGGGTCAATAATAAATGAATCGTTTTTAAGAATAAGAGTTTCTGGAACTTTTTTGGAATTTTCAACAGCCATTTGCAAATACTTACAAAGACGATCGACTGAAATAATTTCATTCGAATAATAGGTATTAATATTGGACTTTATTTCATTGAACGTTCTATATATTTGATCGCTGAATAGTTTCATATCTCTATAACATTTGTATTGCAATGCTTGAATGCGAAGCATAGCTCGGTACATTTCGCCATTAATTCCCATGATCCATTCGTCAATACATTTGAGAGCGTTTATTTTATACAATTCCTCGGGGCTAATAGAATCGATGGATTCGTTGTCATCCTTCTTTTTAACTGGCATAACAGCTTTTGCTATTTCAGAATATTCCTTACTGATTAATGATCTATAGTGATCATTCGTTTCTTTTATAATTTTGTGAGCAAGTTTGACGTTATTTTCTATTAAAAAGTTAAAGGGATTATTGCTGTAATCAACATCAATATTTCTCAATTGCAATTCTTGAAATGCTGATTTGAGTTGTTTGAAAACTTTATCTTCTCCCTTCTTGGAACCAGACGCATCTTCGATCTCTCTAGAAATTTTAGTCAATTCCTTTGACACTATTCTATCACTGGCTGGCACTTTTTTAATCATGGCATAGTAAAAATCGTGAAGCGCTTGAAAGGTTAACATTGATCTGAAAAGGAATTAAGTAATATGAAAAAAAAAATATTTTGGGAAAAAAATAATTAAGCACGCGTCTATAGGCCCCATTTACTAGGTACATAAAGACTTCCGAAAAGAGAACTGTGAGTTTGTTAAGTGGTGGAAAAAAATACGATATAATAGTAGACTTCACAAAGTCACTATCTCGTTCATGGGTCAATGTGTACGCTTTTATAATAAAGTTCCGAATAATATGAAACATTTACCCTTGGATAAATATAATGAATCGGTAAAACAAAAGGACTACTATTAGTCCGATCAAATTAAAACGAAATTTAGAATTAAGCTGCATAAATTCCCACCAAGCTGAAAACCGGTAAGATTGTTTAAAATATGATAAAAAGAATTGAAAGTTCCCTATATGGAAAACTTTTATTTCAAGGTCAAACGTTGTCCGGTTAAAGGGATTAAGGGTTGTCTGGAAGAAATCGCTTCCTAGTGATAAGACCGCCGATTGTGTTTCTATAAGGTTATTTAATTTCTTTGTAGTGTATATATCATATTTTTTTGTAACTAAGCAATAAAGTGTAAATGAATAAACGTCAAAAAAAAGAGTTTTTGGCAATTTTCAGCAAAACAGTAAGTTTTATCATAAAAATACCTTGAAAAAATTGTTGAGATTATAAAATCCTACCTACGAAAAATATATCATCATTACATCATTACAAAAATATTTTTTCCTACGAGACTTTACTTCCGCCGTTTTTGAGATATAAGGATTCAAAAAGTTGTAATCGTCCTAATATGCATGAGTACGCCACTCTATAGTTGTAATATACAGGGTCTGTCGTAATGAATGGATAACCCGTTAACTGGAGTATGTACATATGTAAGACTGTAAGAAAATCCTATCTTCCGGCCAGACTTCTCAACCATATGACTTTTAAACTTTTTTATAAACCTAACTTCTTTCATTAATTTCACTGCCAATTCATCAAGTTAAGTATTTTTTGTTTGTATTAAGACTTGCTTACGTTAATTTTAATGTCATTTTTGTTGCTATTAACGTTAAACATTGTCGTTTCATGATAGTTTTTTTTTATCTTTTTTCATAGTCAACTTTTGATCAGCTACTGTGACAAAAAGTATGGTGCTATAGCTGCTAATAAACTTAATGACTTTTGTAGTATGTGAAGATTCTCCAAAGGTATAATATTGTGTTGTTACAATCATCTTTCAGTAAACAGGAGCGACAGCACTGATCAAGGTCAGAATTTTAATTTTTCAAATAGGTAATGTTATAATCGTTGTAAAACTTGGTCGTAACGAATATATTATATCAAAATAGTTCACATAAATACTATGCGGTCACTATTTAGGATATTTAAAAGAAAACTATGTTGTTTAATTGAAAAAATAACACAATTTTTGCTCCAAAAAAGGGTGCAGTGCTAGATGTCGTGCTCTGGTATTCAATTACCAACAGTGGAGGATCCACTTGATTCCAATGACGTGACATGCGAAACATCGCCATTAAAACAGTTTACATATACTCAGGATGAAGATGAAGATCTTTATATTCAAATAAATAAAATATTTTTGACTGGAATAGTCCCAAAAACAATTTATGTAAATGTTATAATCATAAATGTCTGCTTGTATGCTGGACTGGGCGAAAAAAAACATACAATGTGCCAGCTGCTTCTCTTCCCGGGCATACTGTAAAAGTCAGTTAAGGGACCGAGGTGTTATGGGAGGCTTTTTTGTGGGCGATTGGCTGACGCCTGTCACTGCAATAGTCTCTCTCCTCTATTATAATGCCTCCAAATTTGTCAAACGTGACATCAGATGGTTTTATTACCTCTGGTGTTCTGCCTACCCCATATGGGATACAGGCGTGAAGTTATGTATGTATGTATGTCATAATCAATATAAAAATGTATTACTATAGTTACCTATTTTATTTTTAAATAATAAAAATAAAATAGGTAACTATAGGTAACAATAAATTTTTATATTGATAGGCAACACGCAATTTATTTTTATTTATTAATTATTTGAATAACTAATTCTACAGGGTGTTTGATAACAGGATGCAAAGCTGGAAGAAGATGATAGTGTCTTAGACGAAGTGTGATAGTTTTTTTTATAGCAGATTTAAGGTTTTTGCAGATGTTTCAAATTACACTTAGGATTTTGGGCGTCACTATTACGTCCAAATTAAACTTCGGTCAACAAATTGAGTCTATGGCAAAAAAGGCTTCAAAAAAATTGGGTATCATCTCGAAGATCCGGCGGTACTTCAGCCCTGAACGGCTGCTCAACTTATACACAGCCCGAGTGAGGTCGTGCATGGAGTACTGTAGTCACCTTTGGGATGGTTCTGCCAAATACCAGCTCGAAGCGCTAGACTCTGTTGACCGAAGAGCCCATAAAATCATAAATAACAACAACCTTACAAATAAAAAATTGCAGACGCTGGAGCATCGTCGTAAGGTTGCTTGTTTGACAGTATTTTATCGGCTACATTTTGGTGAGTGTGCGAGTGCTCTTTTTGACCAAATTGAACCCACCCCTTTTTACCACCGGACTTCCATCCCTATATAGTGGATTTACCAAGAAGTCGAACAAAACGTTTCGATGGTTCCTTTTTGGTACGGATTGCCAAGGAGTGGAACAATCTGCCTGCGTCTGTTTTTCCTGACCACTGCAGTCCTGGAACTTTTAAGTGTCGAGTGAATAGGTTTCTCGTGGATGGACGTGTAACACCATAGTCTTCATGCGCACTTTCCATCAGGTGGCATGGAAGACAAACGTCCTATCCTTACAATATTAAAGGAAATATGTAAGGATATATATAATACCTATTGCAATTCCTTAAAGGAAACTAACTTGTAAAGCTAGGCGCCCACTTGAATATTAATAAATTTATTTCAGAACTTTAAGAATAGAACAATATTTTAAATATTTTTTGTTTCGACAGGTGTGTCAAACGAATGAAAATGAAAGTCAGGCTTACTCATTTTTGTCTGAGAATTTTGAGAATTCGTATTTATTTTAATTTTTAGAGTAATGTCACGAATGATTTAATTGCAAATTAAAGTTAAGTCAGTCAGAATATAAAAAAAAACACTGATTGTTAACAATAGACATTAGAAAATCCAGAACAGAAAATTTTAAAAATCTACCTATAGCAACAGAAGCATTCGTTCCACTTGACACCACCAAAACGACACCACCGGTGGTGTCGTATGGTGGTGTCGTATGGTGTCGTATGGTGGTGTCGTACACCACCGACTATTAGTGAGGTTACCTACATATAAAGTTGATGATATGATAACTCCAATTCAGTTCAATCAAGCAGTTTCATTATAGTTCATTGAAAAGTTACATTTGGGGTTGCGTTTTTCGCAAAAAATGCAAAAAATGTTAATAATTTTTTTTTATCAGATAAATAGCTTAAGAGAGATGTCGTAAAAACCATTTCAATCCCTATTTTCAAGATGGCGGCCGTAGGACAAGGGTAGCGACCCCACAAACTTGGTTTTAGCTTTACACTGACACCCTACACATCAAAAAAAAAAAAAAATTGGGTCCTCTTAAAAACGCAAGGTTAGGCCTAAAAAATGTAACATTTCAATGGACTATTAATGAGGTATGTCATTTGATAAAGTTTATATTTATCTGTCACTCAAATGGTCATCTTAACACTGTTCATTGCAATTTGCATATATTGTCTTTCCGTCCGAATATTTTAGTTTTTCACAATGGACATGGATACTAATACTGACGACATAAATTACATACAAGCTAATGGCGGAACAGAAAAGCTATGAGTTATTATTCCACACTAGCTGTGACCCGCGACTTCGTCCGCGTGGATACCGTTTATTAGAGTTGGATAAATACTATTATTATATCCTCCTTGAAGTTAAAACTTACCTTATTCTAAATTTTGTCAAAATCGACTCAGTAGTTTAGCTGTGAAAGCGTTATTGATAGATAAACAGACAGAATTACTTCAAAACCTGTTACAACAAAGCAGTGAACCGCAGTTTCACCTAGGTTTTGTGAAAATGAATAGGTAGGTAGGTATATTACATAGATGATGCCCGCGACTTCGTCTGTATTGAATTAGTATTTCGAGTAGGTTATTTTCTTCTCCAAGGTCCTAACTATCTCTAATAACAAAAATAAAAATGAAGAATCTTCGCCCATATAATATGTATAACTCCTTACCACAAACATAGGTAGGTAACTATCTATTAGGTACATTACAAAGGCACATAGCGTTATAAACAAATCGGGTGCCAAAGTGCCTTAAATTTTAATATTGTCTTAAGTTTTCGCGATAACTTTTATGTATGACTATTAAATAAAACACTTTTTACCCGGATTTATCGCGTATATTTAAATTTTAACAGTCGCTCGTGACCACGGGGTCTGCAAAGACACCGAAACGTCGAGTTAAAATGTAAAATATAAATTATACGCCATTAATCCGGTTAAAAAGTGTTTTATTTTATTGCCTTCAATTTTACTTAATTCATGCAATATCTTCATTGATTATACTTAGCTTATTGTTATTCTAGGTAAAGCTAAGTAGTTTTTGCGTGAAAGAATAGCAAAAATCCATCCATCCAGCCATTATCAGTGTACATACAATACTACCTATAGTTATGTATGGCTGCTTTTCACTGCCAAACGGCTAAGCCAATATTAATGTAATTTGGTATAGTAGTTAACACATACGTTACTTTTTATTCCGAAGAAATCTACGGTTTCTGACTTCCAAGAGGCAGAAACGATCATGAAATAAACAAAACCTTGATTTCCATTTTATCTCTGTATGTACAGAAGGTAGTACATCAAGCGTTACAAATCTGTCAAATTTTTTTCCTTGAATTTGAACTCTATGCCCTCGATAATAAGTTAAAATTGGTTGGGGAAATTTGACAGGTATTGTAACGCTTGTTCCTTCTGTACCTACCTATATTAAATCGCGCTAAAGCTACCGCCGCGAGCCGCGTCGAGCGCGGCAACCGTTACGCAAAAATAATCCCTATATCATTTGTATATCATTACGTATTCACACGCGATGGGTTATTAGCGTATTTCATGTATAGGTTTGGGGTTTCTATACCGATTTCTATGATTCTTTTTTTATTGAATAGGTAATAATGTTATTTTTTTTTAATTAGGGATGAGTGAGAGTATTATAAACGTAAGAGTAAACAAATATAATCAGAAAGCTCCGAACTGCTAAGCTATCGGGATTTACACGTGTTATTGTGAGTCAACCATAAAATATAGACATATACTGTCGTGGGATATTTTTTATATAATTTTATGAAGAATATTTCTGTCATACATGATTTCTATGTAGCTTTAACCATCAAGGCTGCACACGCGACAGAAGCTTAAAAAATGAAGTAACTTCTCCCGTTTTTCCAACATTTCCCTTCACTGCTCTGCTCTTATTGATTGTAGCGTGATAATAAGTATACTATAACCTGCCCAGAAGTATGAAAAATAATTTTACCAAGTTTTGGTAAAATCCGTCGAGTAGTTTTTGTTTCTATAAGGAACATACAGACAGACAGACAGACAAAAATTTTACTGATTGCATTTTTGGCATCAGTATCGATCACTAATCACCCCCTGATAGTTATTTTGAAAAAATATTTCATGTACAGAATTGACCTCTCTACAGATTTATTATAAGTATAGAAGAAGATAGATAGATATAGATAGAAGATAGATGATTCAATCACAATTTCCAGAATTTAAACCTTATAAAGTACATTGTGACTACGAGTCCGCGGCAATTAACGCTATACAAGAAGAATATCCAAATGTAATAATAAAAGGCTGCTATTATCACTGGTGCAAAAATATTAGGAAAAATGCCAAAAAGTTTAAAAATAATCAAACCAAACCGGAAAAAAGAATTGTCTCTCTAACAGCGGCCTTACCGCTCTTGCCACCACAATGTACTTCAGAAAGATGGCAGTATATCAAAACCCAAATTTAAAATCTCTAGTCCATACACCACCGATGGTGTCGTTTTGGTGGTATCGAGTGGAAGGAAGGAACAGAAGCACAATGGACATCTTAGGGTCGTATTATAGAACAAAACTTAAAAGCAGTTTAATATGTTATTAGATGATGTGAGTTTAAATAACGATTCCGGTTTTAAGTACGCATCGCATTACTGAATGAATATTAAGTTCTGTTTAACTGAATCTTACTTATTTATCCGTACTTGGCTTATAACAGTTTTTACTATGGATAATATTTGTTCTCGTTTACAATTTAATAAAAATTATACTTAATCATATTCGTTTTACGCATACTTTCTTTTTGTATGCTAGATTTTTAATCGTTTTTTCACCTAAGAAGAGTATTAACTGTAAAGTATTTTGTAAGAATTTCAAAGCAAATATATTAAAACTCTATCAAATGGCTTGAAGTTACCTAACTTACCTAAAATAAGAATTAATAAAATCTATTAGAGTCAATGCATGTTACCGCGAACGGAACATTTAAATATAATTTTAATTATAATTTTAATTTTTATTTTTAACCTTTTTGCAACTTGTGTGTTTTTTATCTAGTCTAAATAGTGAGCGGAGCAATCGCTTAAATTCAATTCACAGAATAGAATATGATTATATTACAAGGAGCCAAAAAGTATGTAAATTTCGCTACTTAAGTGTGGGTATGACCAAACCTACCAAAACGCGTATAAAACTGTGTTCAAAATTATGATTAAGTATAGTTTGGCAGTTAATATTCTTTCAATAATAAGCAAACGCAAATAGAGTTTTAAGTTAAGTTTTAAAATAAAGTTAAACTGTGATTAAACTAATATTTGTTCTACTGATATTCGTTTGGTTTTCGCAGTTTTAAGTTACGTTTGATAATAAGCTCAACGATTTAAACTTTGTTTAAAACTAGTTTTAGTTTTAAGTATCGTTTTAAAATACGGCCCTTAGAGGTTTAATGTCAAATTTTGGGGTTTTCTTGGAAAAACCTTAAATCTTTAATAAAAAAAAATGTCACACTTCGTCTAAGCCACGTTAGCTTCAAAATGTTCTATATGGTCTAGACTATCACCTCCCTCCGGCTTTGCATCCTGTTAGCAAACACCCTGTATACAATGGTCGTAATGGTTATATCTTCCAAAAGATTATCGGCTCCCTGAAATTCTGATATCCACCAACCAGCACTGGGCTCGCTCGGCTAAAAACTTCGCTGTTCATGAGATGAGAGACTAATATTCAAATAGTTGTTGAAAAGAATTGTCAGGATTATTTGAATCAGGCAGACATTTTTTAACTATTTACTTTTGAATTTTTTTCACATGACCATTTCAACGAATCACATTTAAATATTATGACAGAATATTTTTAATAAGTTAGTAATTCTTTACATGTTTCACCAGAGACTAGTAAAGTAAATAGACCTAAAACCCCGGACAAAATTAAATGAAATAAAATTAAAAATAAAAATACTACTGCTATGTTGTACAATATAAAACTATAGGCGGCGCTATTTTGAATTTCAGTCATTGCATAAAACCGTGGAATTTATAATTGACATTGTATGAAACTTATATGAAAAATCTGATAAAATAATGTCTTAAAATATGAATTTTGCTCTCATACTGGCCTGGGATATTAAAATATAAATCTATACTAATATTATAAAGAGGAAACCTTTGTATTTTTGTATGTTTGTATTGAATAGGCTCAAAAACTACGGGACCGATTTCAAAATTTCTTTTACCATTACTTAGAGGGATTCTTCCGAATCCGTATAGGCTACTTTTTATCCCGAAAATCCCGCGGAATTCGAAATTGCGCGGGTAAAACCGCGCGCAACATCTAGTATAGTAATATAAATATATTATCGTATATTTTACAGTTCCTCGGTTCATGCCCTACAATTTGGTGTCCATGTACCTCGCGGTACATATATGGGCCAAAATTTATGAAGATAAAATCTTTCCCTTTCTCAAACGTGACTTCAATAGTATATTATGTAACAAGTGAGCGAAGTTGCTAATTACAGTCGAGGCTGTGATTTGAGCCCGAGCCGCAGGCGAGGGCTTAATAATGAGCCGAGACTGTAATTAGCAACCTTCACGAGTTATATACGACGTTTTTCAACACACTTGTGAGTAAAAGACAGACATACGTGGTCATAAAATAACAAACACACTTGACAACAAAGCTGTGAATTGTGATTGAAAAATGGCGCCGAACTTCGCGCATGCGCGTAGGTTTTTTTTCCGCCAAATGTGTCCATGGCTGTATAGCATATACAGCCTATTTTACATGAAAATATTTAATTTGGGGTGGTAAATCCAAATATTTTAATATTTTGTAACAAATTATTGTAAATTGTGAATAATTTGTTTGATATACAATTTTGTTTAACTAATATAAGGCGTAAACATTTAAAAATGTATATGGATTTGAAGTGGTATAAAACCTCTTTGTTGTTTCTGAAAAAATTTAATGTATAACCCGGATCAATAAAATATGCTCTGTTTACTCGCATTTAATTTGCACAAAGGTACAATTCAACTTTGTAGGATTCATTATATTATGCACTAGGGTATAATATATTATGCACGCGTGACTTATAGCCCAGTTTATAGTTCTAAATTCAATAGAATTAGGGTCATTTTACGAACAAGTGTGTTGAAAATACTTTTATAGTCTCTGCTGTTCTGTCTACTCCACTAGGGGTACAGTTTTGAAGTAATGTATGTAGAATATAATATCCTTACAAGAAGTACGAATAAATATTTTGAGTCATACATCAAGTAACCGTTAACGTTTCTGCATTTTCTAATTATTCAAAACAATTTCATTAAATAATTATTGGTCTATTCTACTCATAAAACAATCGAAATAGCATCATATTATTTAAACGTATCATTATATCAATTAAATAGATGGTTGGAAGACAACGGACTGACTCCCGCGCCTTCTAAAATTGTTGTGGTACATTTTACCATACAAAGAAAAATTCCTTCGGTCAACATAGTTTGTAAAAACTATTAAATCCCAATCCGAAATGTAACCAAATTTCTAGGTGTCATACTTGACACAAAACTCTCTGGTGTGATTATATTTAACGTAGGTGTGAAAAAAATATTAATATGAGGAAGATGGAGCGAAGAAAGAGGCTTTTGAATATTCAACGAAAAAAACGCAACGCAAAGAAAAAAAACAATAAATAACCTTAAAAAATAAAGATTTTCGATTTTTTTTTATTTTTGACCCCTTAGTTACTATAAATACCTTATTCTGTATTTTTTTAAAGCAGTTATCATATTAAAATTCTATAAAATGTTAGATTAAATGTGATAAACAGGATAAGATATTTTTTACCTTAATTTTTTTTTATAATGGAGTCTTATCAACTAAGGCCGTCTAGCGGCTATTTTTGGAATTAAATTTAGTTACAAGCGCCATCTATGATTTGAGGTATTATTCTATTTTGCCAATAAAATCAAGTTGCCCATCTCATATTAACTGTACCGTCTATGACAAAGCGTTACTTAACCAATGAGTGACGAGCGTGGCAATAGAGCCAATTATAATATTTCGTGATATTCCAACTAGCTGTGATGAGAAATGCCTCTTTAGAGAAATTATACTGATGGGCCTAATGTGGTTTGAACCGAATACGAACTTCGGCTGAACATCGGTTTAATGTCGCCACGCTTCTTGAATCTATTTTCAACTGACTTCAAAAAAAGAAGGAGGTACTCAATTTGTCTGTATGTTTTTTTTGTTTGTTACCTCATAACTTATGACTGGGTAAACCGATTTTGATGATTTTGTCATCACATGATAGAAGATACTTTCCATTTGGTTTCGTATAATTTTCATAGTTTATAGAGCACTTCATGGTTTTTTATTAAATACGTTTGAATTCGGAGATCGTTTACCTTGACAACCTTCTACTTCAGCAAAAGTTTTGACACGAAGTCGTTTTTTTAATGCTCTGCATTCGTTGATTATTACGATCTAGGTTGTAGGTACTTGAAGAAAATACCGCTACTTAAAAGTCCAAAATAATAAATGATTCCTAAAAGTTGTGAAAAAAAAATTGAATTCAATTTACCTACGACTTGTACCTACTTTATTAAGATATGAAACTGTGTTAAAAGAATGCAAGCTATTTCACTCATTTGAGACTTAAGAGGAGACCAGTTTAATTTAGTATTTAATTAAATAAATTAAATTATTCATTAAATAAATAAATGTTAATGAATTAGACCTTAATGAATTTTATTTCACTGTTATTTAAGTAATATTAAAAAAAAAGCGTATATTTTGTACCGAATGTTCGGCATTTAAACCGCATTTCGGCCGAATGACAAAGTTCGGCGCAAGCTACCTAAGTTCGGTTAAACCGAATGTAAAACGAATTTCGGCCCATCCCTAGAAATAGTTTTATATTTATGATGTCATGTTTCCCTCAGAATACAGTACATCCAGAAGCAGTGTTCAGTAATAATCACTGTAAAAGTTAATTATTGAAAAAAATATTGTGTTTCTTTCTTGTTTAGTATACAATTTGCTATAGAAAAGCACTGGGAAACACCATACGCTCACTCCTTTAATTGCATTGTCATTCACCAAAATTAAGTAACTTTCGCTTTGAGTGTTCCAGTATTGGAGTTTCAGAGGATTTCGTTCAGAGATGCTAGACTACTTCGAAAATTAATGTTTCTATAACGATAATATTTTAAAATGCATTTAATTTCAGTTTTTCCAAACCTTTTCTATACTGACTCAAAACTGGGTACCTATGTAACAAGCTTAGTGTTATTTACTTTTGGGCGAGATAGTTGGTACTTCAGTTTAGGTAATTTAACTATTTAGCAAATGCGGGTTAGGATCGGGATGTAGTAAATAAATACAGAGCGTTCATTTCAATATTTGATAAATTGAGTCTGTGCATCTAACCTTACAACTATAGGATTTTTGTGGAAGTAGGTACAGTTTATTAGGTAGCTACGAAAATTATGTTTTCCTATAATAGTAATAAATAAAGTGTTAATAATACGTAATTTCAAGCCTTGTTCAGCGCCATCTATTGACATAATTATGTTTCTTTTGTATACTATTTTCATACGCCATCTGCCAAAAAAATATGAAACTGATCCATTTATGTGGAAATTCCATGTAAAATAAAATCGTTGAATCTTATTTTATGGGTATTTTACATTCTAAAAAATACCTCAACATATTTGTTGATTTTTAAAGGGGATAAATATAATGACCACCATAAAATGCTTTGATACCCTTAGTTTTGTAACCAAAAATATCTACTTAACACCAGAAAAATAAAGTCTAAAAATATAATAGTACCAGCTATTTTAGACACGACTCCACTTTGAATTGTATTCGACCACCAAATTTAGTAAATGATCACCAAATCTTGACGACCAAATTAATGTATTATTTTAGCCTAAATAAATCACTGTGATTGCCATAAAATGTAGGCTTATTATCAAATAAAGTATTATGATGCCATATTAAGTTATGTCTCCGGCTTGCAATCCCCTCCCACCGCACCGCAAACGCCGCGCTGCGCCCGCCCGGACACGATCCCCATAATTCAGTCACGTGCGTGCACTTGCGTCTATTGGGTGTATTTTGTTTTCTGTGTGTTGGTATCAATCTTCTTAGCAATGGCGAATGAAAACTTAGCGGGACCGAGTTCGTGTGCTCCATTGTTGGGTTCTTCATCGGAATCAGATGAAGACGAAGACATCACAGAGCATACGAAAAAACGTCGAAGGCAAAATAAAGTTTGGGTTTTTGAAAGAAAATTTTCAACTGTGTGGAGCGCAGAGGAATTTATTAAAAATGAGAAGACATGGTCAATACAAAAAAATCATATGACTGAAGAAGGAGTTAAACGTTACTATCGTTGTAACAAAGTGAAGGTTCGTTCTGAAGTTCAGTGTTCTGCTGCGATTTATCTTTTATTTGACGCATCATGTGATGATATATTATTATTTCGTACTGAAAAATGTCACGACCATGATAATTGTGACTGTCGGTCGACTAGTGGAATAAATGAGGCAACGAAAAAGGAAATAGAAAAACTATTCGAACTGCGTTTGAAACCTAAATCTATTATGAAGAACTTAAGTAAAATTAATGGACTAGTGCTGCCGACTAAGTTACAGTTAAACAATTATCTTAAAATCATACGTAAGAAAAAATACGGGCCATCGGTAATAAGCTTGGGACAGCTTGAGTTATGGTTAAAAGAAAACTCTAAGATACCTGATGACGATCACGAAGTTTTTGTTTTGGCCTATGAAATTTCTGAAGATGATTTAGATCAGAACTTCCGGTTCATGTTAACGACGAAATATTTAATTGGTCTATCACGTCAATGTTCTGTTCTGCATGCGGATGCCACGTATAAGCTTATTTGGCAAGGATTTCCAGTACTTGTGATTGGAACTACAGACAGAGATAAACATTTTCACCCATTTGGACTAGCGGTGACAACAGCAGAACCAAATCAAATCAAATCAAATCAATTTATTGCGGAAAGTATGGTAATATTTGATGGTACACATTATAGTATGAGCGCATACTTTACTGTATTACAGCATGCAATATTGTTATCTTATGCATTTATTTACAATGTATTAGTATAGTATTACTAGGTATTACAATATTATTATTAAAAGAAAAAAAAAATATACATATAATTCTCATAACAATCCATGTCATAATTGTTTACATTTTACCTACCTATGTCAAATTTAAAGTTTAAAAAATCATTAATGTCATAAAAACATTCATTAATTAGCCATTGTCGTAAGACGTATTTAAATTTATTAAATGGCAGCGTTTTAATATCTTCAGGTAATTTATTAAAAATTCTTATGCACATTATTGGGCTATTTCTAAGACATATTTCAGTTTTTATATTCGGAAGACATAGTCTGTTAGGAAATCTAGTGCTAAAACACAATACATCTTTTTTTGTTACAAAAAATTCAGGATGCCTTTTCACAAATAATGCTGTTTCGTATATATACATACTTGGGACGGTTAGTAGTTTCATACTTTTAAATAAAGGCTTACATGTTGTCCACGAATCAACATCAGCAATAGCACGAACACATTGCTTTTGAGATATGAAAGCTTTATTTATTTTGACCGAGTGGCCCCAAAGCAGAATACCATACCTTAAAATGGAGGCGACGTATCCATGATACGCTTTAAGGGCCGTTTCTTTATTTGTTATTTTATTTAATTTCCATAGTACGTATGCAAACCTGTTTATTTTAGAACAAACATTTTCTACGTGCAAGTTCCATGTACAGTGTAGGTCAAACAAAATGCCTAGGAAAGAACAGCTGTCTGTTTCCTTTATTGTTTCGTCATTATATTTTATTTCGAGTTCTTGTTTCTTAGCCCCTCTATTTAAAAATTGTATATATTTAGTTTTATTCATATTAACTGTCAAATTATTACACTGGAGCCAATTGATGATGTCAGAAATTGTGTTATTGATAATGTCATTAAAGTTTTTGTTTGAGTTGTCAGGAATTATAACGGAAATGTCATCTGCATATAATGTCATTTGATAGTTTGTAACCAGTGGTAAGTCATTAATATATAATAGGAACAGCAGGGGTCCTAGTAAGCTCCCCTGGGGCACGCCTGTCTTATAAGTTTTTGATTCTGAGCTCCAAATAGTCTCTAAACGAACGGAAGACTTTATTTTTTTATTTTCTGAATTAAAGAAAGCAATTTTCTCAATTTTCTCATACCCTTTAACTTGTAAAGTTTTGGTTTGTGACGCAGCGAAGGCTATACAAACAGCCTTTGCGTCCACATTTGGAACAGATACAGTCATAAGAATGTGTTGGGCGCATGCGTTGGACAAGTGGAAATCTGAAAACGATTTTAGTGCGTACTTTGAAAACGAGTGGCTCATACTAAATCGTTTCTGGTATTTGGGCGCATCTCCGGGGACTCCTGCTACAAACAATGCTCTAGAATCCTTTAATAAAACAATAAAAGATGGTGGCACGCTTCGTGAGCGTCATCCTTTGGCGCGGTTCTTAGTAATCGCTTCTGATATAGTCAACGACTGGTCTAATGAATACATCACTAATACTGAGAGACGGTTCGCTAAACTGCCGACAGTATATTTAAAGACGTGGACAGAAAGTTACCAATGGGCAAAACTGTCGAAGCAGGTGCCTTTAAAGAATAGCACTGAACTAGTTTGCTCATACAGAATTCCAGCTGGGTTAGATTTAGAATGCAAAAATTTTGAAAAGCCGTGGGAAACCTTTGACGAATACAAAGAGCAACATTTTAGAGAGTGGGAAGTTATAATGCCCCGAGAAAAGGATAATTGGTTGCAAGGCACATGCAATTTCCCAAAGTTTCTCAAAAATTACATTTGTAAGCATCTCGTTGGATTGGCGATTCGGCTTAAGCACGTCCAACCACCTTCAGAGGCCAGAACTATTCCGATTGGCATGAAGCGCAAAAGAGGACGACCAGCCAAAGCCAAAAAAGCGTTAATTGTGCAGTAAATTGTTACAGAAGACTGATTCTTATTAAGATTTTAATATTTGTTATTAATTAATTATTAGAGGACTAACTTTTTATGTTTGTTTATATAATTAAAAAAGGATGATTAAAATTGTAAGAGTTTTATTTTTTCTTTGTTCAATGTGTTTTTCAATACACTCCCTCGAAAACACATTCTTATCGCACTGTTTAGAGGCATGCAATAGATAATTTTCCACACTAGTGCAGGAAAAGGCGCAGTCTATCCCCCGCCCCACTATAATATTTTTACATTTATTGTATCAGGCCGAACGCGCATCGTCCCTCACGAGTCGCGGATCGTCTCCCGTTTATTAATTTCAGTGAGCATTGAAAAACGTGCAAAGTCAATGCAACCCTCGGCTCTTTGGGTTTGATTTTTTTGGAGTCAGTTTACTTAAACAGGATAGCAAGGTGTAAAAACTTTGATTATCATTTTATATTAAAACGCTGGTATAATTTTGGTGATCATTTACTACTTTTGGGATAACAATGATTTATTTGGACTCATTTTGCTTAAATAGGATAGCAGAATTTAAAAACTTTGGTTAAAATTTTACTTTAAAATGTTGTTTTAATTTTGGTGATCATTTACTATTCTTGGCTTACTCATGATTTACTTGGAGTAATTTTACTTAAACAGGAGAGCAAAGTGTTAAAACTTTGGTTTTAATTTTACATTAAAATGCGAGTTTTATTTTGGTGATCATTTACTATTTTTGTCTGCTATTTGTTACTATATCTGGTGGTGAGTTAAACATAAGCCATTTTTAAAAGAATTTAATTATGATTGCATGGTTTCAATGGCATGTAAGAGATTTTCCAGGCTATCTGCCAGCGCCATCTACAAATAGCACGGGATTTTGAGCTTTTTCCGTGACACGATTTTTTATATGGGGATTTTCAGTCTATTTACTTTACTAGTCTGTGGTTTCACATATCTTATAGTTCCATCCACTACTCTAAGCTCGTAAATCGTAGGCTTCACCTCGTTGGTAAAAATTTTACATATTGGCTCCACCTGATTCCCTAAAGAAAATGAAATGACACTTTGAAAAGAGGTAAACTTATTTCTTTCCAAATTCTCATTCAAACAAGGATAACCCGGTTAGCTAGTGTTAATGAAAAATGTTTCATCGTTGAACTAATCATATGAAGATTAACATAAACATGACATGAAAAAAAAATAAAAAAAATTACCAGCGTCTTTGTCAAATAAAATCAAACTTTCCTTTACAAGGTATTTACAGATTGACTTGCGCTGTGAGCTTTCCTACATTGGTCAAACCAACATAAGTATATGTATCCTGAGTATGCATCATAACCAACCTGCGTTAAAGAACACGGCTGATATTGAAAACCGAAAAGCAACAAAATCCGCAAGATTCTATAGGCAGGCCCAACCATTATTTAGGTATTGTAAAAATTTTAGGTATAAGACATATACCTATTTAGGAAAAAGTATTATATATCTAGGGTGATTAGCGAAGCCATTGAAAAAAACGTCTTCATTTTCACAGAGAAGATGAAGTCTAGAGGGTATCCTATTTGTATTATACTTACCCACCCTGAGTCAGTTTAGAAATGTTAGTTTTCTTAACTAGCTCGACTGGGAGTCGAACCCAGGACATCTCACATAGCTGAAATCTCAACCAATGCACCACGGAGGTCTTTAAAATTAAAGTCTGCATTTTCTTAACGTACCTGTTAACTTCCGTCTGCATACAGGATATATATGTATTGACCATGGTTGTCAATTCCTCAGCCGTCCAATTATCACAAATTAACAGTTGTCTTTGGCGTTCTGCATGTATCTTGCGTTCATCGCAAATTTCATTTAATTTATTTTGTAACTGCTTTATACGACAATGCCATTCCGTTTTTGTTACATTGATACTTCGCCAATCATCTTCAAATTCATTATACTCTTTTTGAAACTGGCTAACTAATTCTTGTTTACGAGACGGAAGTGTTATAATCTGTTCCATTTTGTCTTTTAGAAATCGTGTATAAGGTATTAAGGAATTGATTTGCAACCTATTTGCTAAAAATAACTGTTGCATGTCATGAATGTATGTTTTCTCAACTTGTTCCCAACAATTAGCAAGTGCTATACCGATGTTTTCAGTAATATGTAACACGCCATAATCCCAGTCTTCTTCTCCAGCTAATATAACAGGTTCCACAAAACTCTCAGATTCTTTACTAACTTTTTCTTCTTCTTCAACAGTAGCTTCAGCAGCAAAAATAGTGCTTTCACCATCAACATTACCATTTGACTGCGTATCACCTTCTTCTTGCACTGAAGATTTGCTTGCCTTAGAACCTTGTTTTATTTTAGATCCAATGTTTGTAACTTCTGGTTTTATAGCTTTTAACTTCGTTCTTCTATCATCCGTGCAATGAAATTCTAGATTGCTTAATACGTGTTCACCAAATAACACAGAGTTTGTTTTCAACGGTGTAGCAAAATCACCTAAAATGAACTTGCATAATTGAACTAAAAACTCTTTGTCGGTAACTTCGTAGTACATGCTATAGTTCAAACCCAAAACTGAATAAAATCGATCAATTAACTCCGAATTAGTGTCATGCAAATCCCAAATAACAAATTCCTGTAGAATATCGTCACTTTCTATTAATCGAATATAAGTTGTAAAAAAGCTTTGAAATTCTTTACAATCAGCTAACTTATGAGGATTATGGACAAGTTTCGATACTCGCACATCCTTAAAATTATCCGTATGCTGCTTTCTATGTTTATGTATGGTTTCTTCAAGGTAGATATCATCACTGTCAACATTTAATTCTGCTTCATCAGGGGGTGAACGACCCGAAAAGGATTCTTCCAAAATTTTCGCCTCACGGTACGAATTAGGATAGTTAATAATAACAAATCCATCAATATCATGTTGGTCTTTTATATACTCAATAATTATTGCTGCCAGCAAATGATCAGTCAAAGATTCACCAGAACTTAAGGCGTCATATGCATATTGTCCCAATTCTGCTGCCGTTGATAGCGAAATATCTTCTTCTGGAATATTTTTTGGTGTTTGGGTAATTTTAGTATTAGGATTTAATATTGCCGTCACAGTAGATACATTGACATCACTGTTCTTATGTCTCTCTTCATCTTCAGATTTGACCAATCTCAATAATTCTTTTTCGTCTTCTTTTTGAGCGCTCATTATAAATTTATCATAATGTAATTCTATATCTGTACACCCAATCATTTCTGTTTTAAACTTTCTTAAACAATAGTTAATAGCAGCCTCAACTCGCACGACATGCACTTTACGAAAGTTTAATAACGTCTGCATCGCATTAGTAATGCCTTTTTCGGGAAGGCCTCGCACAACGGCCTTTACTGGGTAGTGCGGGATATTAGCAGGTTGGCGTTGTGCTGGGAAAGGGTATTTTATTTCTAATAAGGTATAGACTAAATGTCCCAATATGCGGTTGCCAAGATATTCTATCTTTCGGTCATCGGATTCTTGATCGAAGTTAGGAATTAAATTTTCAAGAGCCCATGGATGTAAGTAGTTATGATACTCTTCAAATTCACTGTCATTTAAAGCATCTTGACGGTCTAATTCAAGGCGTATTATTTCTTCTTCTTCTGGTGCCAACTCTTCTTCAACTTCATTTTCTTTTAAAATATCTTCCATGGGATCCAATATATCGAAAATAGGTTGATGTTTGAAGAATAACTTTTTCCATTCATGTATAAAATGGTCCGGAATATTATCTCCTATGAGTTTTTTAAAGTAAGCATATTTAGTAGCGTAGTCGACGAGTGATATAACCGTGTCATAGCAAATTTCATAATAATGTTTACGTTTACGTTTGATCTTTTCAGCGTAAAGCTTTTTATGCAACATTTCTTGTCTCGACTTCTCAAAATCAACTTCTACTAGTTCCGTATTGATTTGATCTTTAAGATTGTCTAAAAAGATATTAAATTGGTTGTCTCTTTCCTCTACAAACTCTTTTTCAGCTTTTGTTCTATTATTAACTAAATTTCTGGCCTGCTGCTTGGTTTCCATTATTTGAGTGCACATTTGTTTTTCAAACTGTGATAATTTCATAACCTTTTTTGCTAAATCCATATCCATCTTTGTTTCTTCCTCTGCGACAGCAGAGTCCCACAAAGCACCGGTAATTTCATTTGTCATTTGTTTTTGAAATTCTTCTGAATCACATTTCTTGTGTAATCTAGAAGACAAATTTTCCATATATTTTTTTGCCCACTCAGAATCAACAATGTTTTTACGACGTTCTGCTGTTTTTCGATCTAATTCAAGCAACTGCTCATAGCTAAAAGCTTTAATACGATTTGGATATCGTAATGAGAATTTTTCCATATCACCTCTATCTTTTGATTCTAATTTCATTGGATATGTTGTCACACGTTGTTGTGGAGCTTGAGATTCTTCAATTTTTTCTATCATCTTAGAGTATTTGTGCCGAACATAGTCGTATGTGTCTTTCACTTCATCGGCTTTTTTCTTTTGCCATTCTATGTAATGGTTTTCATTCAAAAGCGGCTTAGATAACTGGTCAACCTCAATTTGTTTGATTTCTTTTAATCTTTCTATTTTAAATCGATGGCTAAGTTTTTCTACCAAATTAGACACTTTTTTTCTTTCACGTTTGATAAAGTTTATCCGATCTCGTTTATCGAGGTGTAAAAACACTTGATAAAACATACGGAGTAAAGCTGGGCTTCGGCCTTCCATTATTTGTTTTAGTTCACTTTCCGTCAAAAAAACATCAATCTGCTGCAACCATTGCTGTAGATATTTCCAGTTATTTTTAATATCGTCTCGTCCATTATCAATTCTTATCAGAAAATATTGTTCATCGCTTATGACATTGTAGCTCAGCAAAACACTAGCTACCAAGTGGCCATTTTTCATTAGGTTTCCAAAATCTCCAGTTTCCCACGTAATGGGTCTTTGTAGTTTTTCGGATAGCCATTCTTTCAGTATTTCGGGCATTAAAAATATTTAAAAAAATATAATCGTATATTTATATACTTTTAAAAGTTTTAGACTTTTTTTGACATCAGCCAAATCAAAGCTTCATCAATTTCAAATGAAGATCGAATACAATCGAATGTCTCAGAATAGAGGTAAAGTTTAGTAACACTGACCTCTGTCGTAGTAGTTTCGTGTTCTCGACACGGAATAGAAAAAAAAAAATGGGTGGGTCGGAAACCTTGAATTTACCCGAAACATTTCCGGGTAAATATTGTTAATTTTTAATTTTAATTTACTTTATTTTGAAAGATACAGCACAATTTACAATATAAATTAATGCCAATATAGATAAACTTAAACAAAAATAGTTTCTACTGATAGAAATATTCCATAAATGTATAATATTTCCCAATTCCTATTTCTCTCATTTGGGAAATTATTCTCCATCCCATTATCCTTGTGTGTAGAGTTATTTAAGTTCGGTTCCTACATCCCAAAAACTATCAGTGTTATTTACGGACGGATTAGTCAATTTATGACGCAACTATGATAAAAATCAAAGACACTACGGTGTACCATATTTGTTTAATGAACTAATTTTCGATCTTATAGGCACAGTACAAAGTCGTTAATACTTTTATTAATAATTCACATTATCTCCATTTTCCACATTGAGATGAGCGAGAGGATACTCCTGGTTGTGCATCCTGGTCTAGAATCTTACCATTTTAAAATATTAATAGAAATCTGACTCAAATACAAAGAGCATACAATCACTACGTCAAATATTTTCAATTCTTATTTGTACATTTTCAAGTACCAACATTATAATCTTAATATAGATAACTGTTCCATTACTGACTGAGTGACTGACAGACAACGAACCGCCATAACCACTAGGCGTAAAGAGCTGAAATTTGGAACACACATTTCTTAGGGAGTATAGAGGAGCACTAAGGAAGGAATTCCCGAATTTTTTGCGGGAACGGGAAATATTAGACTTTTTTAGTTTGTGTAAAAAATCTTATTCCCTGAGTGCATGAATGTGAAATTTGGTCCAAATGTTTTTCATTCGGTGTCCAGCCAGATGTATTAAGGAAGGAATTCCCGAAATTTCCACAGGAACGGGAAATATAGAACTTTTTAGTTTGTATGAAAAATGTTATTCCTTAAGTGTACCTACCTACGGATGTGATACTTAGTATAAAGGTTCTTCAATAGGTGTACCTATGGTTGTATTATGGAAAGAATTCTCAAAATTCCAACGGGGACGGGAATATAGGACTTTTTAATTTGCATGAATATTATTATTCCTCGAGAGGTACACGGATATCGAACTAGGTATAAAATTAAATACCTATATAAAGGTTTTAAAAATTGCAGGCAAATTTAATCACTTACTTATAATCGCTTGACATTCGTTTTCTATTTTGGTACAGTTTTATTTGTGCTAGGTTACCACCCCTCGCCGCAATATTGAACGCAATGAGTTTTCAATAAAGTTCAGTTTGGTTTGACTTGTGAACTGATTAGCTCACAACTTTTGGTTAAATAGTTTTAGGTACCAGCTGAAAACCGGTGCCATGTCATCTGTTTTAGAAAGAGCCATGTCAGTTAATTCATGCATGAGTCATGTTAATTTATTCATGGCTCTTTAAAAGAAAAAGAACTTTACATCATGAGAATACATTCACTTGCGCAACGCACTGCTAGCAAATAACAAAAAGGTGACATCCAAACACACAAAAAAAAACATTTCCTTCCAGACAAAGGGGTTTGAAAATTTTTGTATGGAGCCTGGCACACCTACTGTCCACCATTTTGATTTTTTTTCGATTTTGCGTCGCACTATAAAACTTGTATATTTCGATTGCTAACATACACATGAGCAAAAAATGTTATATAACATATGGGTCTAAAACGTCATGTTTTAGAGATAATATGGAAAATAATTTTGCTAAATAATTACAATTTTTCATATATTTAATCGTTGAAATACCTCTCAGAATGTATCAAATTAGCATGAATGTTTGTAGTATTATCTTGCACATTAGTTAAGAGTAAAAATAACTTGTTTCTACACTTACCTATCTGAAACCTGACAATGCCATATCAACCCGGCAACGCCGCCGCGCCGCACCGCGCTCCCAGCAGGCTAGACGCGTTAAAATGGATTGTGCTCATAGAGCGCAACGCCTCTGTGGCAATTCAGATTGTGTAGGTATCTATAACTAATTGTTATTGAATGCAGATATAGCTACTTTAGCAAAAAAAAATAGTACTTACATACTTAATTACCTACTCTTAATGGAGTTCGGGAGTTTTAATTCCCAGTAAGTATTAATTATTGAGGCTATGGCGCGAGGACTAGAACAGACAAGAAAAATAATTTATTTCTTGGGAATATTACAATATTCTCCTGAAACATGTCAGTAAAAATAATACACAACGACTTTTTCTCCAGTTCAGACCTGTGCACTCTTAGGGTGCGTACAAATTGCTAGTAATGCAACTAGTAATATAATATCCAGCGTCCGATGCCTGCGCTCGCTGTATTTGTACGTGTATTCCGCACGAACTGAGCATTCAATACGGGCATCCTGAGTAAGATTTTTTCCGGGTTACTTGCCTTAGTGCACCCCAACATCTCCCTAGGAATGTATGTTTAAGCTTCAGCTCTCTACGCCTAGTGGTTGGCATTGTCAAGTTTTAGATAGGTAGGTGTAAAAACCAGTTATTTTTACTCTTAACTAATGTGCAAGATAAAACTACAAACATTCATGCTAATTTGATACATTCTGAGAGGTATTTCAACGATTAAATATATGAAAAATTTGAATTATTTAGCAAAATTGTTTTCCATATTATGTCTAAAACGTGACGTTTTAGACCCATATGTTATATAATATTTTTTGCTCGTCTGTATGTCAGCAATCGAAATATACAAGTTTTATAGTGCGACGCAAAATCGAAAAAAAAAAACAAAATGGCGGACAGAAGGTGCACCAAAAATTTTCAAACCCCTTTAAACATACATAACTAAACGCCTGTGTCCCTTATGGGGTAGGCATATCGTTGTAAAAAAACCCGTTAGCTACCGTTATTTAACCAAATTTATTTTATGGTTAACTACCGACAAAATGCAGTTATTAACGGTTAAATATCTGACACTGACAACGAAAAAGGATAAAGTCCAAATAATCGTGGAGTCCCTCAGGGTAGCGTATTGGGACCTTTATTAATTTTAATTTTTATAAATGACCTCCCAAATTATATAGAACATCAATGTATTTTATTTGCTGACGATACAACTATTACGATTAACTGGGACAAAAAATGTGACGCTGAGAAAGAAACGAATAAGACTTTAAATGACATAATGAGTTGGTTAGATGTGAACGAATTATTAAATAATATTGAAAAAACTAAAATAATACAATTTCAAACCTATAACTCTAAAATCCCTAAAATTGACATAAAATATAATAACATCAAATTGGATATTGTTGACTCTCCTAAGTTCCTTGGCGTTATAATAGATAAAAACTGCAACTGGAAATGTCATGTTAATAATGTCTGTTTAAAAATTGATAGATTTATTTCGTATTGAAAAAAATCCTACAAATTATATCATTTTCAGCTGCAAAACTTGCTTATCATGGTTATGTGTTTTCATTAATCAGATACGGACTTATACTGTGGGGTAATTCGGTAGAGGCAAATAATGTATTTATAGCACAAAAGAAATGCATAAGAGCCATCTGTGGGGCACATTTCTTAGATAGTTGTAGGCCACTTTTCAAAAAAATAAAAATTTATCACTTCCATCACTTTACATATTTGAAATCTGTTGCTTTGTTAAAAACAATAAAAGCTTGTTTGCTGATGATAATCATATGATTGGACGTCATGGTAAAGACAAGGACAAATCATCAACAACATCAATTCAAAGCGGCATTATTTAATTTGTTATTGAAAAATATGTATTATTCCATAAATGCTTATTTAATTGATAAACTCCATTGACTTTTATTACTTTTTGCTATGTTTTATGTTATTAATTGTTATTTTTAAAATTTAAAGACATGTAATTGTATGTAGTATATTATTTTGAATTCGATTGCTCAATTGATATATGTTTTTAGCACTGCATTTGTATTATGTATTGACTTTTTTTTCCTTTGACTTATTTATTTTCTTAATTCAAAGTTCTTAATTTTGACCATGCCCTGTATTATTATTTTACAAATGTGTTATGATAATTTTAATATGTTGAACTGAATTATATAATTGACAATTGTTGCACGCTGACATGTCAGCAGTATGTGACCGGACATTTATTATTTGTAACAACATTTATAACGCATTTACTGGCAAATAAAGATTTTATTATTATTATTATTTCTTTTCTTGTTAACCGACATCAAATAAGGAGGTTATCAATTCCACTCGTATGTATGTAATATTTTCAGAATGACCGAGTTTTCGTATATGTTAGTCTATATCAACGTCTGAACAAATGTGCCAAATTTCAAAAGTGTATGTATGTTTTTATGTTTGTGTTCGCATATCTCCGGAACTACAAGTCCGATTTGACTAATTCTTTTTTTGTTGTACTAGGTATCGTTCAACTTAGGGTATAATATAAGTTTTATCAAAATCGGTTCCATAGTTTTTGAGGTAGGGAATTTCAACCGACTTTTTTTGCCAGTCGAAGCTAGCATCATCGCGCAACTTACGATTCACATTTCAAGCTGCTAGCGACATCTCAAGGTGGTATTTAACCGTAACAAGCATAAAATACGGTTAATTTACCGTTAATAACGAAGAATGCATATTTAACCGCGTGGTTAAAATCGTTAATAACCAGCTTCGCATCACAACACCACAGGTTTTTTAAACCATCTGATTTCACGTTTGACAAATTTGGAGGCATTATTATAGAACTATTGCAGTGACAGAGTGTCAGCCTATCCCTTAACTGACTTTTACAGTATGCCCGGGAAGAGAAGCAGCAGGCACATTCTATGTTTCTCCTTCGCTCCCAGTCCAACATGGAAGCAACTTTTACTGCAAATGTTATTTCAAATTCAAAACGTTTATTTCTCGTAATACAAGAAAAACTAGGAAACCTTAATAATAAAATAATAAAATAAAATAAAATTATAAAGAAATAAAGTTAAGGTAGCATTAGGCAATATACATTATTCAAGAAGAAAGTGCCCAGCTACAATACCATGACGCTAGCGCAACGTGGCGCCGATTTTCAGCTGTCACCTAAAAATTATTTAACTAAATGTTGTGAGCTAATAAGCTGACAACATACATACAAAAAAAGTGGCAAATTTGTCGGATTGTCACGTTATTTAATAGGCCCCTGGTCGAACCCGGAAATTAGGGGCCAGGGCCTATTTGTGTTAAACGCGGGCGGGTTGGCTATCGCAGTCTGGTGTTGATCAAAACAGAAGAACGCTGCTGCCCGTCCTCTGGTTGTCCCTTAGTCGACTCTTACGACACTCATGGGAAGAAATGGGATAACCCTATTCGAAAAGGTGGCACTAAACGCCGCCAGTGTGGATGATGAAATTTAATGAATTACAATTAGTTGATAATTGAAATATTATCGGCTAAGTCTGACGCTTCTTGTAAGTACCTACTTTATAAAGGCGTTAAAGGTTATAGTAACAAATGAACTAAGTAGACGGGACAATGGGAAAAGAGAATGTCATGGTGATGGTGGTCTTTTTAGTGACAAATAGATGCCTGCGATTCGCTAAGAGTTGGACCCACCCGATTGGTAATTTTCAGCAAGGCCAAATCAACATGCACTTTCACAAAACCTTATGGGGGCTAGCACGTGCATTGGACACGTGTCTCTCTACAACAGGGCTGTTATCAATAATGTTTGGGACAACCTACTTAATTAATGTGAAGTTGCAGATAGGATAGATCCCCGATAGCCCAGCAATGAGGCAACTACTCGAATCAACCTTTTCATTTGAAAATTTGATATTCCTGCCGCAAAGCCTGATCTTGTTAACTTGTGTTTTAGTCTAATCCCACTTTTAATACAACATTCAGCGTATCTAAATAATTCAAATAAATATAAGGAAAATATTTATTCAACTGGGTTTATTTTTTGGATATTTATAAATTCAGCACAAATACACATAAGTACAACAAGCTTTAATTATTAATCCCTTTGCAAGTATATTTTTTGTTACTGGCAATGTTAAACAATATTTTAGCGTCAATCAAGGAACAATAAACTCTTGAGAGAATGTCTCAATGTCACTTGTCAGGTAACTTGTATTTTGACTTTTTGTAATGTTTATTTTCACTATATTTTATACGCACGTTTCATCAATATTTTTCACGTTAATCTAGTCACTATGAAATGCAGTGAATTACAAAAGCGAGTAAGTGGCACTTAGTTGCTAAAAATTGTTAATACTATTATTTTGAAGCTTTATTTAATGATCCGTATTGTTTACAGAGTTCTCGCCACCACATGAATCTAGAAAATTTGGATAAAGCGTTGCACGATTTGGGGATGTTAAGTGCAATTACGGATGCGAGAAATGATTTTCTTCGGGAAACTAGGTCGGGATGTAGCATGATGCGGCTAAATACTCGATATGTGTCCAACGTGACTGTGGGTTATTGCATGAAACGAACGACAAATAAAAATAGACTCTGCCCATATGTTTTGCCAGTACGTCATAGAACTAAAAGTGAAAATTCCGATGCAAAATGTAGTGATTTGATCGAAAATGGACCGGATTATAAAAAAATATTATTTGAGCCATCTACCAGCAGTCAAAAATTTGACTTTGATTGTGTTAAAAGTCCTACAAAGAGATGTCAATCTCTGGAAAATTTAAACCTTGCTGTAGACTCACAGGCAAGCCTTGAGGTTTCCCCTGATATGGAGTGTGTGTCTACTCAAATACAAAAACTGCAAGTTGATGAATGACCCACCAATATAAAAGTCCAAAATTTGTGATGTCACTTATCATTTAACTGGTGTGTATGGCATTGATTAGTATTGATGGCTAGAAGTAGTACTCAAGTGATGCTGTATTTTGTTAATATATCTGTGTATTTGTACTAATAGTAGATCTTTTTGAAATGTATAGATGAATGTATCTTTTGTCAAAGTGCAGTGAATGGATTAATTTTGCATGTTTCACACTATCAAGAGTCATATAGATTTAAGTCATCGAGTTAATTTTCATTAAAATTTAAGTGAATTGCTCAAAGTGCAATGTGTACAAATTATATTAAAATATTTTCCTCTGCATTTAAGAACTTTGTTTAGAAAGCTATTCTGTTGTTATATTTTGGAGTTTTAATTCAAATTGTGGTTACCTAAACTAAGTATTATCTTAATTTTTGTTGAGGTCAAGTTTTTATTTTGTCTAAGTCACATACAAGTTACTATATTATTTCTACATAAAATTGTTTCACTTGAGTTTTTGTACTTAAAGCTGTTTTCAGCTGCATCGTGTAGAGCTGAGCTGTAAATAGTTTTAATAATTTCTAGTATGAATTTTCAGTACAGTTGTATCATTTACATAATAGTTGAAAACTGTAATATTTTCATGATTTAGATAAACCAACACTTATTTGCAACCCACCTTTTTTTAAATTAAGTTCTTATGAACTTTGAACTGTGAATCACACAAACACTAATACAATGCTCATTGAAGCCTCTGTTCATTGAGATGTGTGCTTTAAAGGGATGAGGCTACAGGCCATTCTTATAAAAGACTGTTTGTCGATCTCAAGATAATGCACATATGTATATCAGCAATGTGAACTTTATTTATGTTGTTAAACACTGCTTCGTGACTTGGGTATAGATACTTATGTTTGTTAACATATTTTGTTATTTATTTTTGAGTATAATTGAAATAAATATTGCTTTAATAATTTTATTTTGGTTTTATTCTATCCAACCATAAATAATTTTCAAAATTATGATAATTAATATTTAATAAAAATTACTTTGTTTAACCCTTTAACCGCCACAGTCGGATATAACTGACAAATATTTTCGAGTCCATTCTGCCACGGTCGTATATAAGCGACCAAAAAACACCATTCGTTTCATATGCTTTTTTTATTTAATAACGTTGGATTATGTTAAAAAAATGTTAATATTTGGTAAATGGTTAATCAAGTAATCATTTACAATTGATTACACTTAAGTCTCTTAATTAGAAAACCTTAAAAATATGTCAGAAGTTAGATAAATTACTGATTTTATTATGAGAAAATTGCATTGATGTCCAGCGCCATCGTCGGATATAACCGAACATAGGGATGGGACATAAGCGAAGATTTACTGAAACGAAAATCCACTTAAGTAAAAATATTTCTGTTTAAACTGACTATTTTATAACAAATAAAATAAATTAAAACAATTAAAGAAATTGTTACTATAGAAATAATTATGATTGATTTCTTTGAAAATAAGTATAAAAATGTCAGTGACTGACATATTTTTAAGGTTTTCTAAATAAGAGACTTAAGTGTACTCAATTGTAAATGATTAAGTACTTGATTAACCATTTACCAAATAATAACATTTTTGTAACATAATCCAGCGTTATTAAATAAAAAAAGCATATGAAAGGAATGGTGGTTTTTAGTCGTATACAGGGTGTCCCAAAACTCGACGTCAACCCGGAACCGGGTGACAAGGCAAGTCATGCTGGTTATCAGAAAAGTGTTTAAAAAAATCTAAGTCACGTGTTCTCAAAATTATTGGCATTTTAAAAAAACACGCAAAATTTCACACCCTGTGACAGTGTTTTTGCTGCTGTTGCCACAAATGTTCACTTTTGGAAACTTTTTTTTTTTGATATGTAACCCTGAATAATGCTTCTCTAAACTGTTATCAACATTTCAAATCTAGCTCCTCGAGCTTGCATAAAAATAGGACTTATTTCCATGAAAAAAATTAAAAATTAAAAATGGCCTAGTTTTAACTGTCTGCATTGAAAAAAAATTGTACTACGCGTGTTTGGCAAGTTGTGACAAAAGTTGGCACATTTAGTAAGGATTCCAAAATGGTATGACACTTGGCAAATTGTAGCTGCTACCATGAACAAAAAAAATATTTCCATGAAAACCCATTTTTAACTTTTTTTCTTACTTGGTTAAAATTGCAAAGCTTATCGTTGGTTACATTGGAGCCGATTCCAATGTACACACTGATTAAATTTAACTGAATTGTACATTGTACTGATGTACTCGTCTATCTTTATTGAATGAACAGATTGTTCACTTTTAATTTATTTTTTTTAGTGTGTGCATTGGAATAGGCATTTATTGTTAAAGGTTTCAATTTTAAATAAAACAAAATTTTAACACCAATGTTTATTAATAATATTTACAATAATTCTTAAAATGTTATAATAAGTGTTCGAAATGCCTTCCTTCGGCGGCAATACAAGCGCGACATCTTTTTAAAAAAGATCGAGCTATCTTTCTAGCGTATCGTCCATTATTTACAAATTGAGCTGCTTCAGCTATTCTCTGCCGTAATTCATGTTCACTCCCAATGGGCTTCTCGTAAACTTTTTCTTTAACAGCTCCCCAGTAAAAAAAGTCTAAAGAATTCAAGTCCGGTGAACGGGCCGGCCACGAGATTGGTCCAGCCCGCCCGATCCATCTCCCAGGAAGCTCTTCATCGAGGTACTCTCTTACGGGGCGAGTTTGTCCCTCTCGCTTTGACAAATGTTAACTTTGAATCGGTACTGGGACCGATCCTGTCTCGTTAAATGAGGGTTTTCAACACGCCATTCATGCAGGTTGTGCATGTTCACGTAGCCGTCCTTTTTAAAAGTTGATTCGTCCGACCATAAAATTTTTGTTAGAAAAAGTGGGTCATCTCTGTACCTCTCCAATATCGTCCGGCAAAAATTCACCCTATTTTGGTAGTCACCGGGTAATAATGTCTGTACTCGCTGTACGTGGTATGGGTGTAGGTCATTTCTTTTTAAAATACGGTGGGCTGAACTTTTGGGCACTCCGGTGTTCGTTTCAATAGCTCTTACTGAAGTACTTGGGTCTTCTTCGACAGCCTGTAGAACTTCTTCTTCCATAGGGTTGGTGGGTCTGCCTCCACCATGCGTTTGATTTGGGAGGCGGCCTTCTGAGAAGAGCAACCGATGCACATTCGTACACACCCGATGATCGGGGTAACGAGCAGCGTTTGGGTACCTTTCGCGGTAAAGTCTGGCAGCAGCACTGGCATTACACCTGCACTCACCATAAATAAGGTGCATATTAGCGTATTCGCGAGTGGTATACGAAGACATCTCGGCACTTGTCACACACTCACACAATAGTCCAGAGGAAAGCAAAGGTCGTCGTTAAGAGAAAACAAACAGTCCGAATCTAAATCGCAAGCAATCACAAGTCCATAAACATAGCCAAAAGTAAACAGTACGAAATCAACACAAACGAATACGAAAACAAGCGCAGTAAACGAAGGAACGTAACGTACTGACTGGTTTGTAATGTGTATCTACAATAGCGAATACCTGGCGTTACTCTCTGTCTCTCTCGCACTTGGTAAAATGACTCTCTCCATCTCAGTCACTTTAGCGTCCATACCTGTCTCGCTCGCACTTGAGAAGGTGACTCTCTCCGTCTCACTCAATCACTTTAGCACAAATACTATCTCGCTTACACTTCCTAGAAAGACTCCTTTGTCATAACTTACAATTTACGACTCTTTGGAAAACCTTGGGCCCATTAGAATATTTTTTAACCAGGTAAGAAAAAATTGTTGAACACTGGATTTTTACGAATTTTTTTTTTGTTCATGATAGCAACTACAATTTACCACGTGTCATACCATTTTGGGATCCTTAGGCTTTTGACACAACTTGCCAAACTCGCGTAATACAATTTTTTTTCAATGCAGACTAGGCCATTTTTAATTTTTAATTTTTTTCTTGGAAATAAGTCCTATTTTTATGCAAGCTCGAGGAGCTGGATTTGAAATGTTGATAACAGTTTAGAGAAGCATTATTCAGGGTTACATATCAAAAAAAAAAAGTTTCCAAAAGTGAACATTTGTGGCAACAGCAGCAAAAACACTGTCACAGGGTGTGAAATTTTGCGTGTTTTTTTAAAATGCCAATAATTTTGAGAACACGTGACTTAGATTTTTTTAAACACTTTTCTGATAACCAGCATGACTTGCCTTGTCACCCGGTTCCGGGTTGACGTCGAGTTTTGGGACACCCTGTATATACGACCGTGGCGGAATGGACTCGAAAATATTTGTCAGTTATATCCGACCGTGGCGCCGGGAGCAAGCCAACTGATATAAAGTCTGGCGCGTAAAGGGTTAAACAATTTTCATACATACCTACATTGATTTCGTAAAGTTTGTTACCAGAAGCATTGTTATTATACTGCTAACGCTGCTGAGATTTGACTCACATAACAATATACAGTGTGTCCCGTCACGACCTAGCGATAATTTAAGGTTACAAAATATACCTAATTTCATCGACAAAAACACCCATATATGGGGGTCTACCCCCCCTCCTGTCGGAATGGCCGCCATTTTTTTTTTCATTGTTCATTTTGACTTACCTATAGATTTTGTATACAAAAATTTAGACATATAAAGGAAAACGCGCACGTTAGAAGTAGCGACTTCTAACAGCATCGAATAATCTGTAGAGCAAAATAAAAGCCTAAAAGACTCCCTAAAGTTCATTACACTTTATCACAAAGAGGAATTGATTTCGGGTAATTACGGTAAAATCACACACTAACGGAAATATGTATTTATTTAAGTTACAAGCTCTAGAAAGGAGTGCCACAATACACAGACGACATCTAGGTACACATCTCAGTCTAACTTTACTCAAATAATTACAATCAACACAAAAGTTTCGTTCTGGAAACATAACGATAAATAAATGAAAAAAATGTGTTAAATAAAATTTAACACATTTTTGGTGATTTTTATACCCGACCAGTACACGAACCTGGGACCTCTCGTTTGCCGGACGAGTGCTCTCCCACTGAGCTACCGGGACCTGGCGGTACCTACACCTCGAAATAACTTAACACATTTTTTTTGTTTTTACGTTATAGGTATTGCTAACGTAGCTCCTTCTTATGGTATAGCTTTGCAGCTAAGACCACCCGAGACCAATTTCTTTACAGAAATTGTGAATCTCAGTTAAAGTGAAGCATTGCAATTTGTAACAATATTTTTTTTTTGCATTTAAAATGCTTAATTACTCTTAGATAAATGAAAAAATATGACGTTAATATTGTCTTAAGTTTTCGCGATTCATACTATTAAATAAAACATATTCGATTCCCGCGGGATTTTCGGGATAAAAAGTAGCCTATACGGATTCGGAAAAATCCCTATAAGTACCTAATGGTAAAAGAAATTTTGAAATCGGTCCAGTAGTTTTTGAGCCTATTCAATACAAAAATACAAAGGTTTCCTCTTTATAATATTAGTATAGATGACGTTGTTTTTGAAAATATATGACGTTGTTTTTAGGATAAAAAAATTAAGCATGAGCGGCTTGCACCTGATGACAAGGAAGAATAATTAAAATTTTTAATGAATTAGATCGTCCGTCACCCGATACTCGTTTATGTAGTTCCGGAAACAGAATTGTTAATAATTTCACTTCCAATTACCAATGTCCATGAGCTTAGATACCTACCGCTTAACCTACCGCTCCAGTGTTCGTTTCCAGTCGCTTTGTCATATAAAAAACAGATCATCTTATTATTTTTGTAATCTAGCAATACTTTCATTGTAACCTTTTGCTGGTAGATGTACCTAGGTATAGAATTAGATAAATTATCTATACTAATATATAAAGCTGAAGAGTTTGTTTTTTTGTTTGTTTGTTTGAATGCGCTAATCTCAGAAACTACAAGTGGGATTTGGCAAAAAAAAAACCCAACTCTTGAGGAAGGTTATAGGCTATATTTTATCCCGAAATTCCCACCGGATCAAAAGTTACGCGGGTAAAACCGCGCGCGGTGTCTAGTAATATATAAAAATACTAGCCAGAAATACAGATCCCGTGGGAATTTCGGAATAAAATATAGCCTATAACCTTCCTCAAGAGTTGGGCTATCAAATGCAAAAATAATTTTTCAAATCCCACTTGTAGTTTCTGAGATTAGCGCGTTCAAACAAACAAACAAAAAAACAAACTCTTCAGCTTTATATATTAGTATAGATTAAAAATATACAAATGAATTGAGAACCTCCTTTTTTCAAAATCGGTGAAAATACGAAAACCTTCTCCTGATCGTGGCGAATAACCTTCTGAAAATCGCATCAAAATCGATTCAGCCAAACGCGAGATAAATTCGGACAAAGATTTGTTTAACAAACACAGGTTTAACTGTCCAATTCTTTTTCATAGTTAGTTAAAAATAAGCTTACCTGCATTACACATTGTCACATTTTTACTGAAACCTATGATTAGTTTACATATTTTTATCACTTTTCATACATCCACATATAACAAATCATTGTACTTGTATAACTTGACATAGAATGATCCCACAGCTTTTGTTCCATATTAACTATTGGCCTATCCAATTAGCTCTAGGCAATGAATGACACATAACACAGATTTACTGTGCTTGGCGCTGGGAGTAAGACAACTGATATAGAGTCTGGCGGGTAAAGGGTTGGATGGAACGTTGGAGAAGATATTTAATGCTGACTGACTGAACTAGATGATATAATCTAGGGATTGTTGATCAGACAGGCTAGGTCACTACTGATCTAGTGTTGGAATATCACTAAATCATTGATCTGGAATATTTCAGCCCTTGTGAATGCTCCCATAACTTCTGATTTCATTCGTATTTGCTTATAGATCAATTGTTTTCTTTCCAAGCGGCGACTCAACCTTGAGAAAGGACTTCATATGAGCCTGAAACTAGTCTTACATATATATCCGATATTTATCGTGTTAGGAAGCTATTTAAAACTAGCTGTTGCGCGCGGTTTTACCCGCGCAATTTCGATTCCCGCGGGATTTTCGGGATAAAAAGTAGCCTATACGGATTCGGAAGAATCCCTCTAAGTAATGGTAAAAGAAATTTTGAAATCGGTCCAGTAGTTTTTGAGCCTATTCAATACAAACATACAAAAGTACAAAGGTTTCCTCTTCATAATATTAGTATAGATAAATAAATAAATATTTCTGACACTCACACAACATTATCTAGCCCAAATTGAGTTTCTTAAAGAACTTGTGTTATGGATACTAGATAACTGATATACTTAAGAAAAATATACACATACAAATTGAATAAATACATATTTTTTATTACAATAAACTTAAATAAACATATAAACATCCATGACTTGACGACTAATATCTGTGTTCATCACACAAATATCCGCCACCGCCGGGATTCGAACCCAGGACCTCTGGCATACAAGGCAATGTACGTTACCACTACACCAGCCGGTCGTCAATTTTTTACATTTAGGTCGTCAAACATTTTATTACATATATAACTCCACGACTGTCTCCCCTTGGGGTAGGCAGAGACAAGGGAACACCAATTGCTACGCTCCAGACATACTCTTTCGCTTCCTCCACGTTCATTATTCTTTTCATACATGATCGTCGGTTACGAGTGCTTCTCAATCTTAGTTACTACATCTTTCAGTCCGCATCTCTTTCTTATTTCACTATTTCGCACCCTATCACTCAATTTCACTCCACACATGCTCCTCAAAGCTCTCATCTCCACAGCATCAATCCTGCTTTCATGTCTCTTCTGCCACACCCAAGATTCACTACCATACATAAGTGTGGGCGCCAAAACTCCCTCAAGTACGGCAAGTCGAGCCGGTGTATTTTCGGTATAATTTTGCTTGCCATAATCGAGTTATATTATAACTTTAGAAAGTGGATATTTACCATGTTTTTTTTAGTTCCTAACATTTTGGCACTGTTGCAAGCGCTGTGCGTACTGAAGATATGTATTATTTTAATTTCTTAATGAGATAATAAAGTTGACGACTTCCGTGTAACATCCGCCGACTATTCGACTTAGGTACAAGGATCCTGGTTTGAGTCCGAACCCTATACTAGACGCAAAGACTCGTGGCAGACGAGGCCATAAAACGTGTGAATGCGACAGCGCACATCATTATCTCGCTCGCACTTACACTGTTTATGGGTGACGTCACAACGATGTAGGGATGCGCGTCGTTTGGTTTCGACTGTATGTCGATGGTATTAGGTTTTAAGTGAGGCATATTTAATGTAAACAAAATATAGCTATTTTTTTAAGTTTATTCATGTAAAAAAAAACTAACTTGATTACAAACTTATATATAGGTAAATTAAATAGAAATTAAACAAATTAACAAACAAAATTAACAATAATTAAGACTAAAATAATTAATTAACATTATGCATCATCGTCATCAGTATCACTGTCGTCATCGCCGACATGTATTATTAAGGGTTCGCATAAATGCGCCTTCTTCAAGTCTTCTTCTTGCAGAGTTTCTGCGTGACGAACACATTTTTGCCAATTTTCTATAGTCACGTTTTCGATAGCTTCATTTGTCAATTTTTCCACATCAGCTATTTTAAAGGTGTTATTTTTTGCTGCAACTTCTCCTTTCACCTGCGCCCATACTAACTCTATAGGATTGTATTGGCAATGATACGGTGGTAAGCGGATAACTTCATGACCGTATTCGTTTGCCAACTGGTCCAAATACTACACTGCAGAAAAGGGCTATTCGTGGAATGTATAAACTTGGAAGTAGAGAATCTCTAAGAGAAAAGTTTAAAGAGATTGGTATCTTGACCTTTGCATCACAATATATATATGAAAACATTATGTATATTTATAAGAATAGTAGTAAATTTAAAACCATGAAAGATAAGCATGATAAAAATTATTCTGTAATGACAAGGAACGACCATAAATTTGCGTTTCCCAAATTAAGGCTGGCTAAAAGCACCAAATCATTTATGGGAATGTCAATACGTATTTATAATAAAATACCACAGTCAATTCAATCTCTAACGTTTAATAAATTTAAAAGAACTATCAAAGAAACATTATGCAAAAAAGGCTACTATAAACTCAAAGATTATTTAGATGACAAAAGAGCGTGGGATTGATGTCTCCACAGGTTATTTCCAAATATTAAACATTAATCACTATGTTAGCAGCTTGGCTGCGACATGATATTGGCAAGCACGAATAGCTGTCTTCTGTTTGTTTGTTCATGTCATAGCAGAGCTGTATTTCTGCCAAATTGTACCTATAATAAGCACTTTTTACAAAAGAGTGCCGAGAGTTTTTTTTCCGCCGGCTTTTTTCCTCTCGGTCTACCTAGGGTTCTACTTTCATTTCGTTTTTTAAAGCCGAAGAAGAAGTAGTAGTAGACATCACCAAGACATTGGTGGATAATGGGCGATCATTATCTTTATAAGCTGAGAGACGCACACTTCTCGACGGAGGCCTTCCCCAGGATTCTTCATGTCGTCCGGACCCGCGCCGCCCTCATCCAGCATTTGACGTTCGTAAAGTGTATAAAATTACCTACTACGAATAAAAAGTTTTCATTTTCATTTTCAAATGATAACATTTTTCTCCGCGATTTTCTTTCACCTTTTGGAGAAGTTCAACCTTGAAAGCTGAAGCTGCAAAGGATATCCCGTGCTGGTGAAGCCAATCTTGAATTTCGGCTTTTGTAGAGGCAGTTGTCGGAACCCTGTTTATTTGTTTAGAGTGGTAACTGGCGTTGTCCATTATTAACACTGAAGGCTCCTCGAGGCTTTGAAGTAGTCGAGTAAACCAATCGGTGAAACCCTCGGCTTCCATCTCAGTGTGATAATCTTCATTTTTGCTTTTGACAGCACGAAACACCCATTTAGCACCTGGCATAAACCCATATTTAGCGCATCCTGCGTGACAAACAATAAGTCTGCTACCTCTTCCTATGGGCTTTTGTAAGCCGCCTTCATTATTTTCGTCAACCCATACGCGCTTTCTAGAATGATTTTGGTTTACCCAGGTTTCATCTATATAAATTCTTGGACGAGAATCTCTGCTTTTTCTTAACTCATCTAGTTTTCTAAGAAATTGCATTCTGGCTGCCACAATATCACTTCGTTCCATGAGTTGTTTTCTTCCATCTGGCGCACTTTTAAATCGGTACCCAAGGTCATGTATAATTGTTCTCATGGAAGACACACTGCACTTGAATCCATCTATTCTCTCCCTTGCGGTGGTCAAAACCTTTTTTGTAGAAGGATATTCGCCTTTGTCATAAAACGAAGACACAATCTGCTTGATAACACTTTTATCGAACTCGTCCAATTCCGTCACTGGTCGTGGTTGATGGACTTGTTCCCGGGGAGAACTTATTTCGCCAGCAGTACTCTCCTTCTTTATTCTATCGACAGTTCTCAAACTAATTCCACACATCATTGCAGTTAAATCACGGGGCTTGTTGAAATTGAGTTGGTTTAACTTAACGGGATCATTTTTTAACTCTGTTAGAAAAATCAGAACATTGTTTATTATAACACGACTTTGATGTTCAATATTCCCTTTAATACTGGATATGTTATTTGTAACAAACGACTCCATCTCGAAAGAAATTATCAGTTGAAATGATTGTAAGTATCAGCGACTTGCTGTTATATACAAAAAAATACGCTCCATTAAAAGGGTAACCTATTAATTAAGGGTAACCTATTAATTTTATAAAAAAAATAACTATAATGGAAGGTAGTTAGCAATAATGGTAGTTAGCAATAATTGCTAACTACCTTCCATTAAAGTATTTTTTTTTATAATTACGAATTTATTGCTAACTACTTTCTAAAGATAATATTCAAGAATATAACAATCATTAGTTAATTATTATTAAAATATGGTGATTTATTTGTTCGCGTGTGTGCAGCGATGACTCACCCGGTTTGAAATTTATCGACATTTCTGCAAGTCTGCGTGTGCGCATCTCTATAACAAAAGTGATTTATGGCCTCGTCTGCCACGAGTCTTTGCGTCTAGTATAGCTATCATATTATACGTTTAAATATAAAAAAAAAACCGTTTTTTGAGTTAGATTTGGTTGTTTACCAGAATATATTACTTTAGTTAGTGTATGTGAGAAAATCTTATAAATAAAATAAACAAAGTAGGTAACTGAAAATCATTTATTCAAAATTGGAGTATATTAAACACTTACACAACATTAACAAAATAAAACTGACAGCATAATTATAATCTGAATATTGTAACCTATGTATTTGCGACTTTGTTGCTTACAACGCTTTCACTTTGAGTTGTTTCATTTTTGGATTCTTTTTCTTTTGTTGTCTCTTTTGTTCTTTGAGCTCCCAACGACGTTGCTTTTCAGGGTCGTCCTCCTGTGCAAAAACAAATTTGATTAGCAAAACAATATAAACATTTTCATTGAACTTTAAGCTTTATTACAACCGTATAAGTTTCAAAGTGTATAAATTACATTAGACGTAACTGTATATAATTATCATCACACACAATCCTTATTTTTATAACTTAGCGCACAACAGGGTATGAGGTCTAGGTTGTAAAAGACCAAGCTGATTAAGGGCTGATAACTATACGAGTACTATAAAATAATCTATACTAATATATAAAGCTGAAGAGTTTGTTTTTCTGTTTGTTTGAACGCGCTAATCTCAGAAACTACAAGTGGGATTTGAAAAATTCTTTTTGCATTTGATAGCCCAACTCTTGAGGAAGGTTATAGGCTATATTTTATCCCGAAATTCCCACGGGATCAAAAGTTAAGCGGGTAAAACCGCGCGGTGGCTAGTCATATAATAAACCGTGATGTCAGTAACAATGATGAAATAGAAAAGGACAACAATTTCTCTCTCATTTCACCGCAAGTAAAAGGCAGCAGATCAATTTGACCACGCAATTTTGAACTTAATACCGACGGCATAGAGTTCAATAACAATTTTTGACAGGTTTGGAAAGCTTGATATGCAGCCTTCTATACCCATACTAAAAATGTGTTTTTATCAAATAAAGGACAACAATAGTATCTCTGAACTCACCGCGAGTATTCTCTCTTTCTCCTGCTTTCTCTTTTCCTCCCGGCGGGCTGCGGCCTGCTCTTGTCTCGCCGCGTGCGCACCGCGAAGGAAAGCCTCCGCTACCTTCTGACGACGCTTCTCGCATTTCAGTAGAGCCTGTTAATTAAAAATCAATCAATCAATATATTATGTATAAAACAATAACAATTTTATATATGTAGGGTTTTATGTTTAGGTATAATGCATTTAGCATTTTTTTGTTTTACTCGTTAAGTTTTTTATGTTTATTTATAATTTTAGTGTTAAGTATTTGTTAAGACTTTTTTTTCAAATAAATAAAAGCAATATTTCATGCTGGGCTGGGAGCGAAACAAAAACATAGAACGTACTAGATGCTTATCTTCCCGGGCATACGGTAAAAATCAGTTAAGGGACACAGGTTTTATTGGAGTTTCTGTGGGCGATAGACTAACCGCCTGATACTGCAAAAGTATCTCTTTCATTATAATACCTCCAAAGACAAACGTGACATCAGATGGTGTTATAACCTCTGGTGTTCTGCCTTTCACATAAGGGATTCAGACGTGAATTTGAGTATGTATGTATGTAAAACAATAAAACACTACCTACGTTATTGGGAACAATTCAACCGAATTGCCCCAAATCAGTTTAATTTGAAAAAAAATACCTAATCCAAATATAAAAAGTGCTTTTTAATGAACATATTTAGTTTCTGAGTAATTTTCATTAAAATCGAATTAATAGAAATGGATCATAAAGAGTTCAGGAGTATCACCGTTACGTAAATCCTAAATTTCCTGGAGTCCATAGGTGCACAGAAGATCTTTTAGGTCGCAGAACAGTCAGATTGTTCATAATTATAGTCCCATACCGAAATATTTATTAATAATGATACCTCCTTGCCGAGATCGAAAAGCAACGAAAGCTGGACCTTGCACACCAGGTGACCGAAATGTGGGAAGTTATATCCACTGAAATAATTGGGGTTATAATATCCTTTAACGGTTTGACCCTAGCAACACCTAGAAAGGCTGGGACTCGTCGGTGGTTCGCTTCCACCATGCATGCAAAAAGCATTTTTGCTCGACACTGCCCGAAATGATCCTTTATGGCGGGTTTCAATATTATGAAAACTGTTCGTTTTGCCTACGAACAATAGAATTCACTACCAAAATGCCTTTCTATATTCAAAATCTTGACATCTAAACCACTGCTTACGAACTGTTTGACTGTAATGGGTTCCTAGGTTACATTTGACCATTTACAAAATAAGTCATTATATCTAGCCAACGACGACGTAACAAGTTATTAATTTAAACCAATGAGGTAAAGGTAGCATGGCAGTCTGCTGCGGCCAATAAGGAGTTATGTTTTCATTACGTATGACCAATTAAAGAATAGGTCATTTTATCTAGCCAACGACGTAACAATTTATTCATTTAACGAAATGTCCTATCAAATATCTGTCAACATATCAATAATCCAGTTTTCTCTTTCTAACTTATCTATAACTGTTTTTGAAAAAAAGGACGAATATTATTGAATTACATAATTTTTCTTTTAAATATTTACTTTGACGTCAAAAAAATGTGATTCAACCAATGGCAAAATTAGTCGAAGGATTGGCGTTTCGTTTTACGTAAGCAGTTAAACGCAATTATTAATAAAAAGCTCTAAAAACATACTATAATATATTTATCGAATACTAAAACATAGCAAACATAAATTGAATAAGTTTATATATTTATTTAGTTCAAATATCATACAAATAATTTGCGAATGCGTGATATTCTATAAATCACATATCACCTATTTTCTTGGAAGAACGTCACGCAAGGAGGGCCCATGCCATATTTGAGAACTTACAGCCCGTAGCTGGTAGATATTGTGAAACGCTACTTTTTTCCTACCAGCTTTGTACCTGTACCGGTTACGCATAGCAGTCAGTTGCATATTGAAACCCGCCAATAATGAGCGTTCTTGACAAAAGAGAGCCGAAAGTATTTTTTTCTCTCGGTCTATTTAGGTTTCTAATTTTATTTCGTTGTAGTTCTAATTCTAATTTTAATGTTCATCATAATCGTCGGTCAAGAGACGTAGACTTCTGGAGGAGGCATCCCTCAAAGTTCCCGTAACCCGGTCCCGCGCCGCCCTCGACTCCAAATAGAAGATTGTAGTCGAATACGGGCCAGTATATACCTAAATTGAATAAAATTCTGGATTATGGAGACATGGCCCCAACTTCATGGCCCCAAAGTAAGCATAGCTTGTGTTATGGAATACCATGTAGCGAACTAGGGGGGAACCTAGAATATAAATACATAAATAGGTACCTAAACACCCAGACACAGAACATTTTTTTTTCTTGTTCCGTGCGGGAATCGAACCCTCGTCTGAGGCAGACAGGTTTACCTAATCACCAAAGAGGTCGTCAAGATGCTTGCTATATGGATGCCACGGAGGAACTTCTAAATAAACTCGAGTTTTTGCAAAATCTATCTATACGCTACATCTTCGGCCTTAAAAAGTTCGATCATGTTTCCGAATATCGTAAGCAACTCCGATGGCTACCGATTTGGCAACGCCGTAATGCTAGAATTCTTTGTCTCCTATATAATATCTTCTATAATCCATCAGCTCCTATCTATCTGCGTGAAAGGTTTTCTTTCACTCAGTCTCCGAATACTTTATGCTTTATGCAAAGCACATAAACGTACGTTTCTAAAAATGCCAACCCATAAAACTAACTACTTTTCCTACACTTTTACTGTCCATGCAGTCAGATTGTGGAATGCGCTGCCTTACGACATCCGTGAGTAAAAGTCCTTATCTGTTTTCAAAAAAAAAGTAGACTTTTTTTGTGAACTATAATTAGATATTGATTCATTTTCATGTGGTTATATATTATATATTGTGTATATATAAGTATATATTATATGTTATACATATATTCATCTATGTTTATGTATAGTATTTTATTGTGTTTATAAGTTAATTAAGTCAGGATATAATATAATATTATTTTCAACACACTTGCTCGTAAAGTGAGCCTTATTCTATTGAATTTAGAACTATAAACTGGACACGTGTGCATAATATATTATACCCTAGTGCATAATATAATGATTCCTGCAAAGTTGAATTGTACCTTAGTGCAAATTACATGCGAGTAATCAGAGCATATTTTATCCGGGTTATACATTAAATATTTTCAGAAACAACAAAGAGATTTTATACCACTTCAAATCCATATACAAACATTCCAGTGATTTGTCTATGTCGCCGACATACACTCAGGACGAGCTGGCCAGCAGCACTTCAAATAATAATGTAGAATATAAGTTTGTTAACTGTACCTTCAACAACTGCTTCAAATACATTTTATGACCACGTATGTCTGTCTTTTACTCACAAGTGTGTTGAAAAACGTCGTATGTAACTCGTGAGCGTTGCTAATTACAGTCTCGGCTCATTATTAAGCCCTCGCCTGCGGCTCGGGCTCAAATCACAGACTCGACTGTAATTAGCAACTTAGCTTAAAATATAAATTAAACGCGATAAATCCGATTAAAAAGTGTTTTATTTAATAGTATGAATCGCGAAATCTTAAGACAATACTTAGAGAGACATAAAACTACAGTAATGTCGAATATCCCAATATTGATCTACCTACAGTGAACAAAAACTTTCAATTTTCGTTTTCGTTCTCCGTATTCTCTCTCTCCTGTCGCAATTTCCTTTAAGTACCTTCGACGTTCCATAATCTAATGAGAATAGGATCGGCTTGGCGCCATATTGTAAGCTGGTAATCCGAATCGGTTAGGTAGAGTCAGCAAAAAATATTATTTAATTTAGAATTTACTAGCTGTTGCGCGCGGTTTCACCCGAATCTTTACACTATCACTATGTCAAATTTAATCCAAATACGTTAAGCCGTTTTCTCGTGATTGAGTAACAAACATCCATACATCCAAACTTTCAAATTTATAATATTAATAAGATTTACGAAAATCACATCTACAGTCATCGTCGTCGTATAATGTTGGCATGGCTTCCGCGCTTTTTAACCATGCATCCTCTTTACTGTCGCGTGTAAATATAATTTAAAAGGGCCATACAGTCTCTGACCAGTCAAACTACTTTTTGACAGGTATGTGACTATAAAGATATTGCCACTAAAATGCTGTTTATTTATATCTAAACTATTGGTGCAGACTTGATTTAATTTCTTAGAAACGATATCGGGATTTTCATTTCAAGTGCATGATGCTATACTCTGGCAAATAATTCAATGCAGTAAACTGACAGATCGAAATGTTAAATTGAAAAAAAATTATACCAGTTAGAACTTCGTAGCCATGAACATTTCTTCAGTTAAATAATAAAATAAAGTTTGTATTTCTATTCGCTATAATACTCTGATAAACAAAATAAGTATAATAAATAGTTATTTTACTAAAAAAATATTTTTTTGCTGACCGTAATTTTCAAGTGACATTTTTGACAGATAAAGGTCTTTCACATTCCTATTCTCATTAGAATCGCATAGTATATATAACTGCCGGCACGTAACTTGGCCAGAATCGTAAGATGCGCAGAAGTCGATTTTTAGATCTCCTTGGGTTGCGGGACGCGGGGCGGGTGACGCGAAGTTTGACGTAACATCGTTCCAAGCGCGTGATTGGTTCGCCAGTCGACCTTTGCCTCACGCACTGTGTTTACTACCCGTTCGCTCCCGTGTACACTTACGTGCATCAATATTGTACCTCTTGTTGTAGTTTCGTTATTGTTAAGTTTTAGTATTCATATTGTTAAGTTTTTATTTAGTTTTAATTGAGTAGAGCAGTGTTTTAGTTTTAATTGAATTGTTTAAATTTAATTGAATGTAAATTAATGATTATATAATTTGATTTTTGGGTTTTGTATTTTATTTATTATCTATCTAATTGATTGCTTTTCCTGGTTAAAAGATTGTTTTTAAGCTTTATCAATGTTATTCAAATAAAAGTGACCAAGACCATATATTGATGCACGTGAGTGTACATGCGCAAACTTTCCCCCACTACGCCATAACGTGGCCAAGTTATCTGCCGAGAACTGTACCTCCTTGCTGAGCTTGAGGCGCTTGAGCTTGTCCACGAGGTGGAACAGCAGCATGAGCAGCGGCCGCAGCTAGCGCCAGCGACGCTACATAGTACACACCTCCTTGCTGAGCTTGAGGCGCTTGAGCTTGTCCACGAGGTGGAACAGCAGCATGAGCAGCGGCCGCAGCTAGCGCCAGCGACGCTACATAGTACACACCTCCTTGCTGAGCTTGAGGCGCTTGAGCTTGTCCACGAGGTGGAACAGCAGCATGAGCAGCGGCCGCAGCTAGCGCCAGCGACGCTACATAGTACACACCTCCTTGCTGAGCTTGAGGCGCTTGAGCTTGTCCACGAGGTGGAACAGCAGCATGAGCAGCGGCCGCAGCTAGCGCCAGCGACGCTACATAGTACACACCTCCTTGCTGAGCTTGAGGCGCTTGAGCTTGTCCACGAGGTGGAACAGCAGCATGAGCAGCGGCCGCAGCTAGCGCCAGCGACGCTACATAGTACACACCTCCTTGCTGAGCTTGAGGCGCTTGAGCTTGTCCACGAGGTGGAACAGCAGCATGAGCAGCGGCCGCAGCTAGCGCCAGCGACGCTACATAGTACACACCTCCTTGCTGAGCTTGAGGCGCTTGAGCTTGTCCACGAGGTGGAACAGCAGCATGAGCAGCGGCCGCAGCTAGCGCCAGCGACGCTACATAGTACACACCTCCTTGCTGAGCTTGAGGCGCTTGAGCTTGTCCACGAGGTGGAACAGCAGCATGAGCAGCGGCCGCAGCTAGCGCCAGCGACGCTACATAGTACACACCTCCTTGCTGAGCTTGAGGCGCTTGAGCTTGTCCACGAGGTGGAACAGCAGCATGAGCAGCGGCCGCAGCTAGCGCCAGCGACGCTACATAGTACTCACGTCCTTGCTGAGCTTGAGGCGCTTGAGCTTGTCCACGAGGTGGAACAGCAGCATGAGCAGCGGCCGCAGCTAGCGCCAGCGACGCTACATAGTACACACCTCCTTGCTGAGCTTGAGGCGCTTGAGCTTGTCCACGAGGTGGAACAGCAGCATGAGCAGCGGCCGCAGCTAGCGCCAGCGACGCTACATAGTACACACCTCCTTGCTGAGCTTGAGGCGCTTGAGCTTGTCCACGAGGTGGAACAGCAGCATGAGCAGCGGCCGCAGCTAGCGCCAGCGACGCTACATAGTACACACCTCCTTGCTGAGCTTGAGGCGCTTGAGCTTGTCCACGAGGTGGAACAGCAGCATGAGCAGCGGCCGCAGCTAGCGCCAGCGACGCTACATAGTACACACCTCCTTGCTGAGCTTGAGGCGCTTGAGCTTGTCCACGAGGTGGAACAGCAGCATGAGCAGCGGCCGCAGCTAGCGCCAGCGACGCTACATAGTACACACCTCCTTGCTGAGCTTGAGGCGCTTGAGCTTGTCCACGAGGTGGAACAGCAGCATGAGCAGCGGCCGCAGCTAGCGCCAGCGACGCTACATAGTACACACCTCCTTGCTGAGCTTGAGGCGCTTGAGCTTGTCCACGAGGTGGAACAGCAGCATGAGCAGCGGCCGCAGCTAGCGCCAGCGACGCTACATAGTACACACCTCCTTGCTGAGCTTGAGGCGCTTGAGCTTGTCCACGAGGTGGAACAGCAGCATGAGCAGCGGCCGCAGCTAGCGCCAGCGACGCTACATAGTACACACCTCCTTGCTGAGCTTGAGGCGCTTGAGCTTGTCCACGAGGTGGAACAGCAGCATGAGCAGCGGCCGCAGCTAGCGCCAGCGACGCTACATAGTACACACCTCCTTGCTGAGCTTGAGGCGCTTGAGCTTGTCCACGAGGTGGAACAGCAGCATGAGCAGCGGCCGCAGCTAGCGCCAGCGACGCTACATAGTACACACCTCCTTGCTGAGCTTGAGGCGCTTGAGCTTGTCCACGAGGTGGAACAGCAGCATGAGCAGCGGCCGCAGCTAGCGCCAGCGACGCTACATAGTACACACCTCCTTGCTGAGCTTGAGGCGCTTGAGCTTGTCCACGAGGTGGAACAGCAGCATGAGCAGCGGCCGCAGCTAGCGCCAGCGACGCTACATAGTACACACCTCCTTGCTGAGCTTGAGGCGCTTGAGCTTGTCCACGAGGTGGAACAGCAGCATGAGCAGCGGCCGCAGCTAGCGCCAGCGACGCTACATAGTACACACCTCCTTGCTGAGCTTGAGGCGCTTGAGCTTGTCCACGAGGTGGAACAGCAGCATGAGCAGCGGCCGCAGCTAGCGCCAGCGACGCTACATAGTACACACCTCCTTGCTGAGCTTGAGGCGCTTGAGCTTGTCCACGAGGTGGAACAGCAGCATGAGCAGCGGCCGCAGCTAGCGCCAGCGACGCTACATAGTACACACCTCCTTGCTGAGCTTGAGGCGCTTGAGCTTGTCCACGAGGTGGAACAGCAGCATGAGCAGCGGCCGCAGCTAGCGCCAGCGACGCTACATAGTACACACCTCCTTGCTGAGCTTGAGGCGCTTGAGCTTGTCCACGAGGTGGAACAGCAGCATGAGCAGCGGCCGCAGCTAGCGCCAGCGACGCTACATAGTACACACCTCCTTGCTGAGCTTGAGGCGCTTGAGCTTGTCCACGAGGTGGAACAGCAGCATGAGCAGCGGCCGCAGCTAGCGCCAGCGACGCTACATAGTACACACCTCCTTGCTGAGCTTGAGGCGCTTGAGCTTGTCCACGAGGTGGAACAGCAGCATGAGCAGCGGCCGCAGCTAGCGCCAGCGACGCTACATAGTACACACCTCCTTGCTGAGCTTGAGGCGCTTGAGCTTGTCCACGAGGTGGAACAGCAGCATGAGCAGCGGCCGCAGCTAGCGCCAGCGACGCTACATAGTACACACCTCCTTGCTGAGCTTGAGGCGCTTGAGCTTGTCCACGAGGTGGAACAGCAGCATGAGCAGCGGCCGCAGCTAGCGCCAGCGACGCTACATAGTACACACCTCCTTGCTGAGCTTGAGGCGCTTGAGCTTGTCCACGAGGTGGAACAGCAGCATGAGCAGCGGCCGCAGCTAGCGCCAGCGACGCTACATAGTACACACCTCCTTGCTGAGCTTGAGGCGCTTGAGCTTGTCCACGAGGTGGAACAGCAGCATGAGCAGCGGCCGCAGCTAGCGCCAGCGACGCTACATAGTACACACCTCCTTGCTGAGCTTGAGGCGCTTGAGCTTGTCCACGAGGTGGAACAGCAGCATGAGCAGCGGCCGCAGCTAGCGCCAGCGACGCTACATAGTACACACCTCCTTGCTGAGCTTGAGGCGCTTGAGCTTGTCCACGAGGTGGAACAGCAGCATGAGCAGCGGCCGCAGCTAGCGCCAGCGACGCTACATAGTACACACCTCCTTGCTGAGCTTGAGGCGCTTGAGCTTGTCCACGAGGTGGAACAGCAGCATGAGCAGCGGCCGCAGCTAGCGCCAGCGACGCTACATAGTACACACCTCCTTGCTGAGCTTGAGGCGCTTGAGCTTGTCCACGAGGTGGAACAGCAGCATGAGCAGCGGCCGCAGCTAGCGCCAGCGACGCTACATAGTACACACCTCCTTGCTGAGCTTGAGGCGCTTGAGCTTGTCCACGAGGTGGAACAGCAGCATGAGCAGCGGCCGCAGCTCGGCGCCGCCGCCGCCCGGCGCCAGCGCCAGCGACGCTAGCAACACGCGCTCAGTCTCCGGCGGTGCCGTGCTGGGGGTTTCTCTGGAAGGTGAAAATAACAATAAGTCTTGAAAAATAGCAGCGTCGAATTTTGACGACCGGCTGGTGTAGATTATCTTTTATGCCAGAGGTCCTGCCGAATATTTGTGTGATGAACACAGATATTAGTCGCCAAGTCATGGATGTCTATACGTTTAAGTTTATTCTAATAAAAAAATATGTATTTTTTCAATATGTATGTTTATATATTTCTTAAGTACTTATATCAGTTATCTAGTATCCATAACACAAGTTCTTTAACAAACTTATTTATTAAGAAAGAGCCCGCGTCTAAAGCAAATAGTACCCATCAATCAGTTAACCGGCGTAGGGTCGTCTCAGAATATCCCTACCCTATCCCTAGATAAGCGTGTCGTGAAAGGCGAGTTATCCGCTGCCTTATCGCGTAGCTTGCAAGAGCAAAGCGATGGCATGAATTGAGCAAGATCTGCTAAAAAAAGAACTAATTCGTATTACGTTACAGCAAAAACAAAGCCATAACAATCCGACGACTGTGCTGCCTCTATCGTACAATCGATGTACTAAAAGTGCATATAACCCCTTTGACTTTCATACTTTTCGTGTGTACTTTTCTGCGAAATTTTAAAAGCAAACATCTGTTTCACATTTTATTAGTTTCTTTTTTAGCTACCAAATTGTTTTTGGCGCTAGTATCGTAGCAATAAACGCATTCTGCGATCAACGAACAATTGAACAGCTATCGCTTACATAATACGATGTAAAGCAATGGATCGCGCGTCCATGGCGTGATGACTACGCCTAATATTTACGTGATAAGGCAGCCGAGTAACTTGGTGGTAGGATCTCATCAGGGTTCAACAGGCTACCCTACATATAAAATCTGCCCCAAATATCGCAGCTCCAGTGTTCCAGCCATATTTTATGAAGAGCCAGATCTTTCCTACACATTAAAAAAATATATGTGTTATGTTTTTCATGATTAATATGGAACGAGTGTTTAACTCGACGTTTGTGAAATGAAATGATTTTTTTTTATTCATCATAAGACCATCGAATGGCCGCTTAATGACGTCACAATTTTGTACTTCGGCTTTAACAAAGTGTTGATAGTTATTGGATAAGATATTACAGTAGACCAAGAGACAAAAAAGCCGGCGGAAAAAATGTCTTTACAGACAAAACTATTGTGACCACAGGTTTAAAACCGGGAAAAAAGTGTTTTATTTAAAACAATTTGTCTAAAAAGGATTACGAGATCAAACATTCGAAATTTTCTCGGTCGGTACCCTTAAAATGGTTAAAACATCGAACAATAAGTGTTTTAATTCGAAAGTTGAAAATATTTTTCTCTTTAAACACTCTGAAACTAATAAGTTTTTTTTTTGCATTAGACAGCCTAATATTTTCAAAACACCACATAAAGCTACTATTTAAAAGGTGTTCAAAAAAATTAGTAGTGTTCGCCATTTGACTACAAACAACCGACTTATACTTTTTCCAAGCCACCACCAAGCTACCACTTTCCAAATCCAATCATTTGATGCTGTTTGTTACAAGTCGATACTTTAAAAAGTTCACGTGGTTTCCTTTAAATGTATAAAATGTTTTTTTTTTTATAAAACTATAAGTCTAATTAGAAAACGGATTTGTTTTGTAGTCGAATGAGGAAGATTATCCCTATCTGAGATATTTTCCTCCAAAGTACTTTTGAACATATAATACAAAAAACCCAACTCACTCCATCTGCTTCGGCCCGGAAAACTTATCAGAAATGTGTATATACTGAATATGCTCGCTGTACTGCGTCAGGGCGGAAGTGACGCGCGAATCCAAAATGGCGGCGGTCGCTTCCGGTGTTTCTGACAGCACTGAGAGGGAAGGCGGCAGACCATGTTTGTCTCCCGGCCGGCGCTCGGGGCAGAATATACTCTGGAAATAACAATAGTAATCATGTTTAGGCGATAATACGTTTTCAAATTAAATCAAATGATCTTTATTGTGTAGAAGAATAACTAAGATCCGGGCATTCTGAGCGGTTACTCTACCGGTCCCTTTTTTATTCGATATTATTTAATCTAAGTCTCACTGCATTCATTATAATTACAACTAGTAGGAATAGCTCCTTCCATAATACAACCAGACACCCATTGAAAAACCTTTTCACCAAGTTTTACATCGGTGCACTCAAAGAATAAGAATTTTCATACAAACTATTAAAGTTCTTTATTTCCCGTTCCTGTAGGTTTGGTGATTCCTTTCTTAATGTACCCCTATATGTATAAAGAATGTATGTTCTAAATTTCTGCTCCTTGCGTTAAGTAGTTATGGCTGTACATTGTCTGTCAGTCGCTGAATCTCTCCGTCAGTAACGGAACAAATTTATATAAAATTTTTAATATTAAAATAAAAATATTATTGTTAGGGTTATATATTAAATATTAGGGGTATTATATGATTTATATATTTATCTTTTATTATTTATTTATTTTATGTTAACATGTGCTATAGTATTGTATAAGTACAGCTTGCATGTACAGCATGTACAATATATGTATTTTTGTATATAGGGTCTTTTTTATTTTTATTTTTTATTCGATTTTTATGAAAATCGAAATATTTTAGGAAAAGGTTAAGAATGATGTGTGGATTAAATTTATGAAAAAAAAAAAATTTTTTGTTATGTAAGTTGTTATTATTAATTGTTATTATTTTATAATTCTCATAAGTTAATAACATTTTAGTTTAATCTGTTACTTAGGACTAAATAGCAAGAAATAAAAGCATTTTTCAATAGTCAGACAAAAGTTACCTATCTTGTGAAAAAAATGACAGCTTCGAGCTCGTCTCAACTTTATTGTCATTCTACGTCGTACCGAGTAATAGGTACTTTATATGTCAGATAACTTTTATACGACGATTGAAAAATCGAGGCCTTCAATACACATAACCAAACAATAACTAATACTACGTGAAACTCACTCACACACGCACACACACACAGAAACAACGCACTAGGCATAGGTATAAAAAATAAAAAACGCGGTACAATCAAAGACACGAAAGTCAAGCGAGACGCCCGCGCTGACAAAACTCTTTTGGCTTGTCGGCGCGGCGCGGCGGCTTTGTTTGAGTCCAATGCGACCCGCTCGCCAGTCTGTAAAAGTCTGTCTAGTGATACGCGCGCGTAAATTAACTCATAATCCGTTAATTACGCGCCTGACCACTTTCAGCACCGATTCACCGTGTGAATGTATGTTTGGTGAAAACATTTAAGACCTAGTTTTCCTCGAACGTTTAAACAGTAACTCCAACCTGGACTTGTTACGGGGTGAAGTGCGAGAGTTTTTAGAAGACGTGTCGCTTGTTAGTTTGAGAGGCATGTACTTACTACCAGCAAGGCGACGGTGCTCCGGCGCATTTCGCCAGGAATGTGCGGTAGTATATGTCTAAAGAGTATGGCGAGCGATGGATAGGACGCGGAGGGCTGGTGAGCTGGCCGCCCAGGTCACCTGAACGTACAACTCTAGACTTTTTTCTGTGGGGTCGGGTTAAAGACTTGGTGTATGGTCAAGACAGTCATACAATTCAGAGTGCGGGCTAACTTAAACTTAGGATATCTGACGTCTTCGCTACTATCAAAACTGATAAGAACAGTTTACGGAAAGTAAAAATGAATGTCATTAAACGAGCAGCAGTTATTATAAAGTGCTTGTGTATATGTGTGCTGTGTACTTAACATCATTGACAGGAAGCAATATGTAAGTTATTTTTGTACATAAACTGTAAATAATAATAGTTAATAAGGTGATTCCATTTAAACATCCAATTTTGATAAAAAATTATATGCAATAGCTTTACCGCGGCAGTCTCCGAGTGCCGCACGTCTTTTTTTTAAATAACAGTTTAAACTAAAATTTGGTCACTTATAAGACTTGTAAAATTTAAATTTAAAAAAATATAGTTACCTAATTTTATATTTGTCATAAATTGAATCCACACAATTCTTAACATTCTCTTAAAATGTTTTCATCTTCAAAAAAATGACCCTGTATTTATAAATTGCCCTAAATTGTGTTGTAATTAATGTCTTTTTTTGTGTTCAAATTCTCTCTTAAACTCTTTTTATTTATCACATTTTTCATTTATTTAAGAATAATTGAGAATTTTAAATGCAAAAAACTTAAAAACATCATTCTCATCAGAGATTATTATAAATGTCAGATTTAGTTTTATGTGATTTATGTTGTATTTCTTTTATGTTGAAATAATGTACCAGTTAGTATGTACTTTTTGGACTACTCTGTTTTAAAGTGTAAGTATATGGAAAGTAAACAAGGTTTAGGCTGAAAACCAGCGCTGCTGAAGAAGTTACTTCTACAGGAGCATTATGCTGAGCCTTGGCCTTTTATCGCAGAAATGTTATTATTATTATTTTTTACTTTTATTGTCTTATTTGTTTTTTAATTGATGTAACATTTTATTTTGTGATATGTTGGCGATAACGATGATTTTGCGATATTAAGATGTTTGTATGACTTCATGGAAGCGGAAGTATGTTGGTAGTACTGTTAAAGAGGACGCTAAATGCAATAAATGACTCACATTCGATTGCAGCGCCATAGGTTATATCTTGAAGTAGGGTGATGGCAAGTGACACATATACGCACAGATTAGAAAGTATTATGTACAAGTACAGATAGGACACATCAATATTATAGGCAGTTTGGAATGCAAGCTTTTTTGCCGCTTGGCACCGCTTATGTGCTTGAGGTTTTTTGGGTGACCTATGCACTAAATTGGTTTTTATTATTATTGTTGATAAATACTGATTTTCATATATGAAAGAAAGGATGCTTATTTTACAGTACAATGGTAACGAACCACTAATCAAAAACCAACACTTGTAGCATGTTTGATACTTATAAAGTTATTCGACGAAATATGTGAATCATGAAGTCTATCAAGCATCACAACAATTCTGTTACATAAATGATAAACTTAAGTTCACTTGACGCTACTTCTGAGTTTGCAGGAAACTATATAAACACAACAGATATGTGCATTTCACAACAGATATGCATAGCACTTTTACAATCCCGCAGCGTTTTGTGATCAAATGGCGAATGATTGTCTATCACTCACTCAATTCACTCATATAAAGTTGTTATTGCCAATAATAAGTGGCGCCACCAAACGTTAAAATGATGATATGGCCAAACCCTTGAAATTGATTAAAATGCTTTGATTGTCAATGCCGTGCATATACGGTTAGGAAGGCTAGGCGTGCGGACGTGTCTCAAACGGACGGTTTATAGTAGTAATAATTGGTTTAAGCATTGCAATGGTAAAGTAATAGCGGAACGTAACAGCGATTAGAGATTGTATTGTGAATAAGCCGGTATTATAAGCAAACCGACATTCTCAGGACTGAGTAACTGCCTTGTGATTATTTCTATCGTGTTTAATAAGCTTCATCGCTCACAGATAATAAATTGATTTCTTCTTCTTAAGTTTAAATTTGGAACTCACCAGGTCCTGCATCTCCTTGGCCAGGCGCGTGGCTACCTTCTTCTGCGCCACACAGAGCACGAAGGGATCGCCCTCCTCCTTGCCGAGTTCCACACGAATCAGTAACGTGTCCGGAGAGGGTCTAACTGCATTGATCGCTACGTTTACTAAGTCTTGTCTCTGCAACACGAAAATATAAACATATTTTCAATGGAAGTCGTGACCAAAAAGACTCCAACTGATTTAAAATTTATTGTGATACGGTGAAAACTTAAAACCGGTACTGTCGAGTTTAATGTATATGATTTGTGTTTTCTTTTCATGATTCATTTAAGCCATCTTTGCGTAATGTGTTAACATAATATGATGACACACTTTGGCAGCGTTCGACGCGGTCGGTAAAATGCAAAAAATTCAAAATTCAAAAAGTTTTATTCATCTTAGGAATGTCATAAAACACTTGATGAAGTCAGTCAAAGATGAGTGACGGACAGTCGCTGAATAATTTCTCACGAAGACTTAAGTGCTTCGTAGGGCAGTTGGAGATAAGCATAATGTATGTACAGTATGTGAAAAGTTTAACGCCCTCGAAACATACTAAAATCTCACACTATCAAGCCAGCCTTGAAACGCTTACTTCTAGATGTATGTTCCAATATAATGTAATCCGTTTAAAATCGTCTGTACACAAACCTTAGCTTTGTTTCTCTAATTTCAGCGGTTTATACTTTCCTTTATCCAGAACTCAACTACATTTACATCTAGTTACTATCGAAGTTAAACTAAAACTTTAAACTTACAAGTGGCTATATTAATATAATTAAAATAAAAACAAACTTGTTATACCTTAATGAGCTTCAAAGTAAGCAGCATGCCTTCACAACAGACTCGTCCAGAGCACCACATCGTGAAACAATGCTCCGCCTCCCGTTTCCACCCACGGTCATCGCCTAGACATACTATATCCGACCCTGTTTCACCTGAAATAAGGTTTATTTTATAAATATTTCTGATTTTCAGAATGTAGTTACCACAACACCAGCCGGTAGTCTATTAAGAATATTATAAATATGAGATGCAAGGAGAAAGGTTTTGTAATCAATTCAGTAATGTATGGATTTTATTTTTTAGATAATAGATTCCACATGGGCCAGAAGTAACATGTACTTAGATTTAGAAGGTTTTTAATACCAATTGGTTTTTGTTTTACCTAAATGTAATTCATTTCTTAAAATAAATCGAGGTACTTAATTTTTGAAGTCTTGTTATTTTACATTTTAAACATCATTTAAATATTTGGGGAATTTCAATTACCTAAAAATAATATTTCGAAATATTTTTAGTGATGTTTTGGTTTGACTTTTTTGCTAATGAGATAATTAAGCCAAAAGTTTTTATTAAGAATAATGGCTATAAGTATTTTTATTAAATACTTATAGCCATTTATGGATTTACATAATTACAGACAATTAAGTTGGTTTAACTTACCGACTAGAGTAAAGTTATCGTCGAGCAGCGGTTTGTGCATCTGTAGAAAGTTGAGGGCTATGGAAGTGTTCTTCGCTCGCCCCACTATGTACACGAGAGCGTAAACCGCTAAGAAGAAGCAGAGGATCAGTTCCAACCAGTACGCATCCCAGCGGGGACGTATGAGGACTGGCACCTGGGGTAAAAGAAAAGAAGTTACAGCTAGAATGTTCTTTGTTAGTTATGATATGGTCAGCTTTTGCCAACTTCATAAGCTAAAATTTGGATTATTTCTAATATAAATAGACCTATTAAGGATTAGTACAATAAAGCCTTTTTATTTTTGAAAAGCGTTACAATATTGTGATTGTATTAATAATTTCCCTATATTAAATCACATAGTTCAGTTTGCTTCTTGGCATAGGCTTCCTCCAGTTCTCTCCACTGAGGTCTGTCTTTTGCAACTCCGGTCCAATAAGTTCCCAAATTCAGACGAATATCATCACTCCGTCTCATTCTGGGATATCCCTGTTTTCTTGTGTTTCCATTTGGGTACCACAGAGTTATTTGTTGGCTCCATTTATATAATTTGCAATGTTGTATGTGAACTGTCCAACTCCACTTCAAGTGTTCTGTGCATGTTATTATGTCAGTTACTTTGGTTCTTCTTCTTATTTCCGAATTGTTGATTTTGTTGCCTAGTCTAACTCCTAATATACTTCTATGCAAATAATACTTCTTTCCATTGCTTTTTGCTGTTGGTCAAATACGGGAGAATGCAGGTATTGAAGTAGGAATTATTAAAAAACTTTGTTCTTAAACTACAGGGCAGTGTCAGGTTTGAAGTTGAACTTAGAAAAAGAAAAGCCAGTTTGTTTGTTCCCTTCATGGACTTTTAAAGTACAACTAAAACACTCAAAGTCAAAGTATTCTTTATTTCGTAAGTATTAAAATACATTTGAAATAAGTCAAACAATTTACAATTCATTTTACAACTTATTCTATCCTATTCTACTCCGTTGGGTTCAGTTCAACCAGAATTGGTTCTTCAAACACTCATACTACAAAACTGACCCTATTAACCCTTGTCATTGTAAAACAGAACTTGAGTGATGGATTTAATTATCTTACCTTAGATATGGTTATCTTAGGTGTATCCGCAGGTCGAGGGGCTTCTTGGAACCCTTCGAACTCCTCAGGATCTTGGAAGTGCTCAAACTCATTATCTTCATCCTGAAATGTTTAAGATTTTTCTTTTAGTTTTCGGTTATTGAAGTAATAAGTGTAAAATAGGGATTCATGAAATCAACACTTAATCTTATCAATACTAATGTGGCATACAAACATACCATACCAGTGTTCTACAAATGTAAATTATATGCATTATTAGTTAGTCACTTTTAGTCACGTTGAATTTTATGAAAGTCTTATCTACAGAAATAATTGCTACTTGTACAAAAGATTTGTGATCATAATTCAGACCAAGAGAGCATTTGTAATTATTATGCTGAAAGGCTTACCATGCCATTAACAGACAAAGCCATAAATTCTTTAAAAAATATATGTTTTTGCCTGTCATTGCATAAAGTTATTTTACCTCAACAATGAGATCATCTTCAGTCTCCACTACAGCATCAACTTGTTCTTTTGACGATGGCTTTGGTTTAGGCGGAGACTCTGTAAATTCTTCTTTGAAAGAAGCTGAAATAAAAATATTAATTGCAGTGTTTAATGATTTATTTTTTAAAGTCTAGTGAATAAAATTCATTTTGTTTGAATATGACATTGAAAGTGATGCATGCATACCTTGCCTACATTTCTATACTATTCCACTTTTTGAAACTCTATCATCTACCACACCACTAACTTACTGTAAATAATCACTAGGTAGAATGTATTATTACAATAAAGCCGCAAAAATAATTCTACATCTCTTAAAATATGTTCAACATTCCCATCATTTTAAAGTATTTCTTTAATATTATATTATTAACTATTATTGATTAATAAAGAAGACCTTAGTTCATTGTTTACAGATAGCGGGCCCCCAGGGCCAAATTCTAATTAAAATATATTTTTCCAAGTACTGTAGAAAGTTATTTTTAATAGAAATTTACATCTAGAACAGATTCTATTTGACAATAAGAACATGAGAATACAATGTGTTTCACACAAGCCAGTACCTTTAGCTTTCTGCTTTGGATACCTCACAGTAGAACTTGTAAGAACTTAGAAATTTAAAAACTTAAAACTTCAAATTATGACAGATTACATGGTGCAGTGGATATATAGCCAACTAGTAAGTAATAATACTGCCTTCTAAGATTGTGGATCTGTGTAAAAAACCCATAGGAGCAATATTTGTGTGACAAAAACAACTGTTAGTTGCTCTTACGCAATATTAAGTTTATTTATCTATTATCTAGTTTTATACAATTATACAAAACTTGTATAATGAAACTTTATTTACTTCTGATATAAATAATATTTAATTACCTGCAGGAGCATCATCATCGGCTTCAAACTGCTCAAATTCAGCAAAGTCATCATCTTCAAGTGTTACATCTTCATATGCATGTGTATAAAACACTCCATACAGCAGAAGTGCTGACATGAACAGCACCACACGCATTTTGTACTGTGTTCAGTAAATAATGTTAATAAAGTAAAGCTTAAAAGACAAATGAAAATGTTAATGATAAGTCACAAAATATATGTCACAATTAAAAGTTAAAAACAATAAACTGTTGTAAGGTAATTTTATAACAATAAAGCAAATTATGAGCAGCTTGCTTATAAGCTTCTTCAAATAAGAATCAAGGTAATAGATATAAGGCTTCAGAAACGGAATAAATTACATTATTTTGTGTAAATAACTACATGATAAGATAAACTAATTTATAAGGGTGTTCCCTTAGTTATGTACATTACTGTATAAAAAATAGTTTTCATTGATGAAAATTGGGTTAATTTAGTATTAACTATATACGGTTTCTTAGTGCCCTACATGTTTAAGGTTAGTATGTTGCAGGGGGAGTAATGAAATTAGTAAATTGTAAAATCGTTATTATTGATTTAAAGTTATGCATGACTAAATTGAGACATGAGCATTTGAAACTAATTATCACTCACAAGTATTGCTTTGCCGGATTAGCAACAGTGAAGGAAAACATAAATATTAGATATCCAATAAGATTTCGCAGGTTAATTTAATTTTATTGCATAATTTACAAAGTTCAGAATAGAGAAACAAGTGAATTACCTTTTAAACTGGGTTGGCAAATAAATAAATTATATCACTTCATTTACTACAATAACCTTACAATAAATACAAATAAATTAATGATTTTTATTAGACTAAACTACACAGCTCAAAGCCGTGCCGAGCTCATTCATTTAAGTAGGGCGAGGGATATTTTGTCTCAGTTGCAATCTTATAGTTTTATGTCAATATTTCTATTGGCTGCTTTTCAAATAATAGAATTGTATGGTAATTTTAACCAATCGCAACGCTTGATAACAGGTATGCCTGTACAATATTTGGTTATGAAAACAAATATTGGAGGACATTGACTGCGTCAGTCAGAGCACGTCACATGACGTATATTATGCACAGATAAAAAAGTTTATTTTCGTTCAGAAGTTATAAGTTCTGTGGTTGAAAATTGCTAGAACACTTTAAAATTCATGATTTTATTTAATTGGTTATTCTTTGCCTTTTTTTGTCTGGAGGAAAACGTGCTGTCATGTCCCCGACCGCCCAAGGGGGAACGGTGGGGTATGTGGGGATGATCCAGCAGAAGGCCGAACCGGCCCACTAAAAACCTCCAGGTGTAGCTCCCCCGCCATAAGTGGGACCCAGGGTATCGCCAGTGGTATTGCCCGCGAGCCCCAGCGGATTGCGCTCAGCCTGAACCGTGCACCCCCCACGTAGGAAATGGCCCAGTACACGCGGCCATTTCCCCATTCATAGCCTGTATAGCCGCAGTAGGTCCCCTCACCCGCCACGGCTGGCTATCGGGAGGGAGAAGGCGTCTCCTTCTCCTTCCCACCCTCCGCCCGGTTATTCTTTAATAATGTTTTTAAGTTTTTTGCATTTAAAATGCTCAATTATTCTTAAATAAATAAAAAATGTGATAAATAAAATTTACCCGACCGGGATTCGAACCTAGGACCTCTCGTTTGCCGGACGAGTGCTCTTCCAACTGAGCCCCGGTAGCTCAGTTGGAAGAGCACTCGTACGGTTATTCTTTGCCTAACATACATCGTTTGCAACTTCTTAGGCAAATATTTGTTATAATGTATTATTACCATATTGTAGCTTTAATGCATTACGGGTATCGCCGACTTGTATTACTAAGCTAAAACTAAATGTTCTTAATGTAGGTATTGTAGTAGTAGTAAGAAAATATATATAAGTATACATACAAGTGTAATCACGCTAACTATATTACTCAAATTCTTGTTATAATAAAGGCAGTCTTATATCTACATTCGATGGTTTTACTCATCTCCTGACATTCGCCCTACATGGCGACCCTGCCCGAGAGATCCGCGCGACGAATATGAGACTCTCCGTATATGGGATGGAATATTTTTTCTAAATGTAACTAATGAACTGAATTAAGCTATGGCGTTCTATCTTGAGCTGCACCGTGTATACGTGTTCGTGATTTTCAAAAAAGTGGTGAAAAGTGACATCCGTGAAGATGGGCGGTTCTCAGACTAAGGAAGAAACCACAATCGTGCAGAACGCAGTGGGAAGTAATAAGGCAGCAGCTGAGCAACTGCACTATCACCTGAGCACCAGTAATATTTTGCTATGCATCATCGTGCTGATACTTCTACTGGGGTCCCTGTACTGTTTGTACCGGACGTACAGGCGCTGTCATGTCAAATGGATTACCGCGGAGATCAATAGAAATACCCTGCGAAGGTCTTTTTTCCGGCAACCACAACTTCCTGCAGCTACCAATGTGGAAGAGACGAGTCAACCCAGGGCGTATTATAAAGTGTAACCGGTTAACCAGTGTTTGAAAGTGGCGTTTACAAGCGTATAAAGTGCGTATTAGTGCGTAAAAGTGCGAAAAAATGTGTTTAAAGTAGTATAATCGTGTAATAATAATTTAAAGGTGTAAGCAGGAATATAAATGCTGATGTAGGAACTTTGCGTTATTGGACTTTATATTTTAAGTCATGTATTCATTTTACTGTGTTTAATCGTCATATTTTAATCTAATAATTATTATTATAGTACACACGTATCAGTTACAGTATATTTTATATCGTGAATATCGATATATACCTAGTACGTTTGGTGGTAAGTTATGAATATTTCTTTAGAACAGATATATGAAAAATTAAAGGAAGTTAGAACATATTTAATTAAAATAGGACAGAGTAGACGTGAAGGTAAAATTTTAGAAACTAAGTTGAAAGAGGCGAATGACATTTTTTGTGAATATTCTAAATGGTTATTAGACTTTGAAAATAAAGTAAAGGAAGGTACGATTAAATCTAAAGATTTCCTATTTTATGAAAACTATCGTAAAAATTTTGCTTTGTTATATCAGGAAATTAAAATCTTGTGTCAGCCTGTGGTAAAACCTCAAAATTCGAGCAATATGGATAGTTTCGATTTATTTTATTCGATTATTACCTGTTATTTCAGATGATGAGACAAGCGTAAAGCAGTTGATAGATAATATTGAATATTATAATTCTTTGTTAACCAAACCGGAATGCAAAAAGAATTTAATTAAATTTATATTGAAAAGTAGATTGTCTCAATCTGCTAAATTACGCCTTAAAGATGATTATTTAAGTATTGAGGCCTTAATTAGTGACATGCAGAAAGAGTTATTGCCAAAAAAAGGTGCCGCTGCAATTCAAAATAAATTGCAAAAAATACGCCAAAATGATATGCCAATTGCTGACTATGGAAAATTAGTATCCGAGTTGTTTGTGGATCTCACGATATCGCAAGCCAACGGTAACTCTGAATGCTATAATATATTGAAACCTATTAATGAAAAACAAGCGATTAAACAGTTTTCCGATGGTTTACGAAATCGCCGAATCAGTACAATAATTTCAGCCCGAAATTACAGTTCTCTGAAAGATGCCATACAAGCTGCCCAAGATGAGGAGCCTTCATCATCAGCCGCAGGAGAGGTGATGGGTATGTCCAATAAGAATTTTTATTATTCTAGGAATTTTCATAATAACTCTAGGTACCCACGCGGCAATGGACGTGGTCGGCAAATGTTTGCTCAACGAGGGCACTACTATGGTAACTCGCCGCGTTCGAGTTCGTGGAACCAGTCGAACTCGCGTGGTCAAGGACACAGAGGGCGTTATAATCGAGGTATGTTTCGTAATAATAATTATCGTGGAAATCGAGGGATAAAGAGAAACACGCTGAATGTCATTAATGAAAATTCGGAATCAACTTTAAATGAACCCCGACTTGACAAGTTTTTTCGTGATTAAACAAAGTCATTCAATTTTAGCCAATAGTAGTAGCAATTGCTTTATTCATTTATCGGTTTCATCATGCGATAAAACTTATTCATTCTTAGCCGATTCGGGCGCATCATTATCAGCCGTAACTTATAAACATGCGATCGAATTCAGCATTCCAATATATAAACATAATGTAATTATAAACGGTTTAGGCGGCGAAGTACAAACTATTGGATATGTTAATGTTCCATTAATCATTAATGGATATGTTTTTAATCATAAGTTCTTTGTTTTCAATTCGTTACCAATTTTGTCAAATGGAATTCTAGGTAGAGACTTCTTGAATAGATTTGGAGCATGTTTAGATTTCGAGAAAAATGTTTTATCTTTGAAGTTAGGTTTGAACCAAACAATTTACTTACCTTTCACTAATAATAATAATATTAATGTTTTGGAAATTCCGCCACGATGCGAGTCCATTCATTACATTCATACTGAATTTCAATCCGATTGCATTATTTGCTCACAAAAATTACATGATGGTGTTTATTTAGCCAGTTCGGTAGCGAGTCCAAAAAATGGAAAGATACCTATAAAAATTTTAAATATGACTGAAAAATGTATAACATTGTCAGGAATAAAACCTACTATTCACGACCTTGACGATTATAATATTTGTAGTTTCGAGAAAAACGAGAATAATTCAGACCGAGTAAGAAGATTATTTTCCTTATTGAAATTAAATGATTTAAATGACTTGGAATTTCAGAGTATTCAAAACATTTGTGCAAAATATGCAGATATTTTTTATTTAGAAGGCGATAGATTAACAACCACTGATTTTTACACTCACAATATTTTTTTGAAACCAAATGTTAGTCCAGTATTTTCCAAACCTTATAGGTTACCAGTTAGTCAGAAAGAGGAAATAAATCGTCAAATTAGTAAAATGCTGAAAGAAGGTATAATAGAGCCTAGTAAAAGCGACTGGTCTAGCCCAATACTATTAGTGCCTAAGAAATTAGATGAATCAGGTAATAAAAAATGGCGATTAGTTGTAGATTACCGGAAATTGAACAACTCTATAGAGGATGATAAGTACCCCCTCCCAGATATAACTGAAATTTTAGAATCTTTGTCTGGTAGTGTATATTTCACGCATTTAGATTTATATCAAGGATACTATAACGTTAGTTTGGATAAAAGTTGTCGAAAATTTACTGCTTTCAATTCTGGTCAATACCAAATGACGAGAATGCCTATGGGATTGAAAACAAGTCCCAGTTCATTCTCGCGAATGATGAATTTGGCAATGTCAGGACTTAATAATGAAAAATGTTTAATTTACCTTGATGATCTAATTATTTTTGGTAGGTCATTAGAACACCATAATAAAAACTTACAGGATGTTTTTGAAAGACTCAGTTCCGTAAATTTAAAATTAAATCCTTCAAAATGTACTTTTCTTAAGAAACAGATATTATATTTGGGACACTACATATCTAACAAAGGTATATTACCAGATCCCGATAAAGTAAATACAGTTAAGAATTATCCTTGTCCAAAAAATGCCGATGAAGTTAAAAGGTTCGTGGCATTCATGAATTACTACAGAAAATTTATTCCAAAATTTGCTGAAATTGCACAACCACTGAATCAACTTTATAGAAAAAATGTTTGTTTTGTTTGGGATGAAAAATGTCAAAAATCTTTTGAAAAACTCAAAAACTGTATCATATCACCTCCTGTTTTAAATTACCCAGATTTTTCAAAAGAAAATTATTTTATTTTGCAAACCGATGCATCTAATAAAGCAATTGGAGCAGTTTTATCCAATAAAAATGGAAGACCTGTAGCCTTTACTAGCCGAACTCTAAATAAGGCAGAATCAAACTATCCCGTTATAGAAAAAGAGTTGTTAGCGATAGTTTGGGCTGACAAACATTTTAGAGCTTACTTGTACGGTCAATATTTTAAGATCAGGACTGATCATAAGCCCCTAGTGTACTTATTTGGCATGAAAGATCCGTCAAGCAGGCTTATGAAGTTCCGTTTGGTATTAGAGGAATATAACTTTGACGTAGAATATGTAAAGGGTTCAGATAACGCAGCTGCAGATGCATTATCTAGAATCTGTTTAAGTTCGAAAGAATTAAAAGAATTGAATGAAAACATTGTTAATGTCATGACACGTGCTCAATCGCGAAATATAAATAAACCTGATTCCTCCTCGTTGGACATGGTACATACAGATTTAAGGTCTGATCAGCCTAAGGTCGTAAGTAATCATGTCAAACCGGCAGAATCAGTAGAATTGCGTATGATTTGTAAAAAAGAATTGATTAAATTGAGAAAATTAAGAGTAATTAGCAAAGAAAGTAACACGTTTTGTTATGTTGAAAAGAAAAAGATAATTTACATTAAATACCTAACCTCTGACTCACGAATAAAGCGACGCGAATTTGTGAGAGAGTTAGATGATTTTTGCAAAATGATAAATGTTAGTGAAATATGTATAATTAAAAAGGATGACAATAAACAATTTATTAAAAAACTAGTGGAAGAGATAAAATCTATGAAAGATAGGACCGGTCCACCTATACATATAATAAATAATGTGAAGACAATTTATAATGAAGATGACAGAAAAGTTATTTTGAACGACTTCCATCTTTTACCTAGCAGTGGCCATGCAGGTATGAGAAGGATGGTCAATAGCATTAAAAGGTATTATTATTGGCCAGGGTTAGATAATGATGTTAAGAACTTTGTTATGCGTTGTGTCAAATGTCAGTGTCAAAAATATTCGTTACCCATTAAAGAGCCATTAGAAATAACAACGACAGCTAACACAGCTTTTGAAAAGATATACTTAGACTTAGTAGGTCCATTTGAAGTTGATAATAATAACCACTCTTATGCTTTAACGCTCCAATGCGAATTAACTAAATATGTAGAAGCCTATCCCTTAATTTCTAAGAAAGCTGACGAGGTAGCTAAAAGTTTTGTTACTAACTTTATTCTTAGGTATGGAGTACCGAAAGTAATAACTACAGACAGAGGGAAAGAGTTCATCGCATCTACATTCCAAGAGGTATGTAAATTACTTAAAATAAATCAATTAAACTCGACTGCTTATCACCACCAGTCATTAGGTGCGTTAGAAGTGTCACATAAAAATTTAAATGCTTTTCTACGCATTCAAATTGATGGTCACCCTGAAACTTGGAGCAGTTGGTTACCTTTTTGGTCGTTTGCATATAATACGACAGTTCATACAGAGACAAAGTTCACTCCTTATGAACTTGTCTTTGGTAAAAAATGTTCACTCCCTAGTAATTTGATTCTTGAGTTAGAACCACTTTATAACTATGATCATTATCCATGTGAGCTCAAATACAGGTTGCAACTATCACAAAAAGAGGCAAGAAATAATTTAATAAAGTCTAAAGAAAAGAGAAAAATCGTATGTGATAAATATACTAAACCTATAAAGTATAATGTGAATGATTTAGTACTCTTAAAAAATGAGACAGGTAATAAACTAAGTGATTTGTACTCTGGTCCATATAAGGTTGTGAAAGATAAGCAACCAAATGTAGAAATAATAAAAAATGGAAAAAATGAATTAGTGCATAAAAATCGCACAAAATTGTATATTCAATAAATAACACTTTGTTTTAATAATATTGTCTTAACTTTGTTTTGTTTAATTAGTACTTTTTTTTTTCATTTAGGATACCATTTTACTTATCCACTGTATTAAATCTTTGTAAAAGATGTTAAACATAGATAAGCGTAATTTTATAAAAAGTACTTATACTTACCTATATTATACTGTACTTAAATATAACAATAACTTAGAAATATAAAAAAAAATGTTTCCTTATATTGTCACATTTTTTTTTCTTTCGGATGGAAGGTGTAGTAGTAGTAAGAAAATATATATAAGTATACATACAAGTGTAATCACGCTAACTATATTACTCAAATTCTTGTTATAATAAAGGCAGTCTTATATCTACATTCGATGGTTTTACTCATCTCCTGACATTCGCCCTACAGTATTGTTGTATTGGTATTAAACCAGTTTTTATTAGTCTGCCCTGTTATGACAAAACACTGCAACCCGGGTTACATCGTTTTATGGTAATATATCGTAAAATATTCTGCACTGTGTTAGTTTGGTATTGGTCCAATCTAAAGTTCATAAAAGTCTCTGTTCCCATGAAAACTAAATATTGCTCTTTACGGTAACCTAATTTTTAAGAAATTATTTGTGCTAAACGTTGTTATCCAGATTGCAGCGGTTTACCGCGGCAGGCAGACTCAGGGGGAGTTTACTAATTTATTAGCCAATGCTGTCGATGGCAGCCGGAACCAAAGTGGGACAAATCTATACGTATGAATGAGAAAGCTTTAAAGTACTTTGCTTTGACGTAAGTCTATATGTCAATCTTCTCAAAAGTGACAATAAAAGACAAACAATCATCCATCGCCAACGACTGACTGACGCCATTTGTAAAAACGGTTCATTGCGTTAGCTGCGTAATTTCAGCAACCCATTTTTAATTTGAAAACCTGTAAAATTTTTGATTTGAAAATCTGTAAGCTGTGTGTTTTTACGGAAGTGCTATTTGTTCAGTGCGAAATTGACATTTAATCCTAGTTTTACAATTTAAGAAATCCGTCTGCCGTTTCAATTGGCCAATATTTTTTTGACAAAAAGTATCATTTTGTATAGATAGAGGCTAGGTAATGGGAGTATATTTAGTTTTTTAAATAATGTTTTGCAACTATCTCTATAATTCGCACCACATAAAGCTCTAATGCATTTTTTTCTATAACAATGCTCTGTGGGCCTCTGTAGAGTTCCATACTGCGAGTGACTGCTCGTGACCACGGGGTCTGCAAAGACACCGAAACGTCGAGTCAAAATTTAAAATATAAATATACGCGATAAAGCCGGTTAAAAAGTGTTTTATTTAATAGGTAATAATTATACACTAAGTTCCTATCTTAGAGTAGTAGACTGCATAGATTACTACTGTGTAAAGTGGATCTATTAATATACTGAAAAGTTGCGGATGGCACTAACTGAAGCGCTAGTGAGCTGTATGTATGCATTTACGAAGTATGAAGTAATCGTTCTTCTCTCGTAAGAGTGTATATTGTTCCATGGGCAGACTGGAGAGGGGCGCGTGGGGAGTCGTACGCATCCTTGTATTTTGGTAAAACGCAGTCTCATGTCGATCACCTCAAAACTCATTAAGGTACCTAAACGATTTACGAATTCATAATTTTATTTAAAAACAAATAATTTTTAATGAAGTACTTACTCCATCGATTTTGATTAAATTTATATGCGACCAACTCTGAAGTATCTAAGAAACTAGAATCGAATAAGATGAAAAGAAAATCTTGAGGTTAATAAATGATTGTGTTTGCTGAAATAAATTAATATTTACTTTTAGTACGAGATAATGCAGAATAATATCAATAAGTGCATATTAAGTTTATCACATCAAAACGCAGTAATCATGGATTACATTGGTATGTCATAAGTTCATAACAAAAATGAATATTGGCTGCCTACATGTTATTATTACAAAATAAAACACGTTTTCTTCATTTTGTGGGGTTTCTTGAAAAAATACTATATTATGGTGTTAAAGTGAAAACAACAAGACATTATAAGTAATTAATGAAAAAAAAAATCGTTTATCTTCACTGGATAAAATTTGGTAATGAGTAAACGTTTGAGCGCGTTTTTCTCAAATTGATGTTTTACAGATTACAGCCTTTTGTCCTGACAGGGTAGTATTGCCGTTTTAAACTTTAAATGAACGGCCGGCTAAGAATAAATAACCGATTTTTGGAAAAAAGCAATATAAGTAGGTACTTAATAATAATAATAATAATAATAAAATCTTTATTTGCCAGTAAATGCGTTATAAATGTTGTTACAAATAATAAATGTCCGATCACATACTGCTGACATGTCAGCGTGCAAATTTATAGTCATAAATCTAAAAAATTAGTCAATTATATAATTCAGTTCAACATATTAAAATTATCATAAAACATTTGTAAAATAATATAACAGAACATGGTCAAAAATTAAGAACTTTGATTTAAGAAAATAAATAAGTCAAAGGAAAAAAAAGTCAATACATAATACAAATGCAGAGCTAAAAACATATATTAATTAAGCAATCGAATTCCAAATAATATACTATATACAATTACAAGTCTTTAAATTTTAAAAATAACAATTAATAACACAAATAAGATTAAAGATAGCAAAAAGTAATAAAAGTCAATGGAGTTTATCAATTAAATAAGCATTTATAGAATAATACATATTTTTCAATAACAAATTAAATAATGCCGCTTTGAATTGATGTTGTGGTAGCTCTTTGTACTTATATGGTAGTTTATTGTAAATGCGTATGGCCATACAATACACATTATTACTAAAAAGGCTCAGTTTCTGATAAGGAACATACAATTTGTCCTTGTCTTTACCACGACGTCCGATCATATGATAATCATCAGTAAACAAAAAGTATAGGTAGGTGTGGATCGCGCCAAACATCTAATCCAGGGTTTCCTAGCCTTTTTAATATCGCTACCCCTGTGACTTATAATGACATCAGACTTTACCTCCTACATGTACAGGGTGACTGGTGAAAAATTTTAGAGACTGAAGGAGAGCACTCTGTACTCGATTCTGGTCATAATTATGTAATGAAAGTAGGTAAGTAATTTTCACTAGAATTCCCTATAAATAAATATTTATTACTATTTACTTTACTTACGCCTAAGTCAATCGGGGCACGTGCGTGACCTGGATCGCTGCCAACGGTAGTGTAACCATGCGTTTCATAATCAATAATATCAGTAAATAATTGATATTTATTGTTTATTATATTTTTTCTCTTCATGTGTGATCTCAAACCACCAGGCCCTTGAATTTTAAAAGTGACTAGCCAGTCACCCTGTTGATAAGGTGTCCTAGAGACATTTTCGAGAAATTATTAGTATTTGATTTTAGAAAAAAAATTACCATTGCCATACATTTGGCCAAGGTAGAAATTTTATGCTTTTGAAGAATCTTATCTCAAGTAGATATTTGAGACTTTTAAAATGAATTAGGTACTTTCAAAACGTGAAGTGTTTTTATGAAAAAATCAGCGCAAAACCAAATTTACCTAAACTAGCAAATAATTCCAAAACAATCTTCATTTACATACATTCAGAAAAGGTACAATATTTACATGATTTTATGAGTAAGTACCTACTTGAAAAAAAAATACCGTAGAGTTAAAAAAAATTTGAACCCCATATGCTAATCTATGTTTTTCTTTATTGTTATGGGGAGGTGCATGTACAAAAAAACACAACAAAATACGTTTTTTTACTCTGTCTTCCTTCAATTCGTATACTTAAACCTATGTACATCACATCTAACAAAATAATTATAAAGTCTTTTAAACTCAGATGCAATATTTCTTGAGCCGCTGTTAATTCCGCTTCACAGTTCACTTGCATTCTAAGTTGGTTTGGCATATATTCTGTTTAAGACTATATGCCAATAAATAGACCAATAAAGAATCCAAGGGATTTAAGCCACCAAGGTGACCACAAGATCAGCCCAGATCGCCCAATTCACCTTCTTGGAGGCCTACTATTAAAGTTCGTCCAAGCGTCCCGAGCGTGCCTGCACTGCCAATTGATGTTATACAAAATTGGAAACAAGTTGAGCTATTTGACACCGGAGGCAGCTCTACTGTTCGGTACCATAAGTTTATTTTAAAGCGATCTTTGCTCGTCTCGTAAAGATTCTTTTGCTGCCATCTGTGAATATCATAAAAGTTTAGATACCCACCACTTCTACATTAGAACACGTCACTCCATAAGACTTACTTTTTATTTACTGAGTAAACTTCTCCGAAATTAAAGAATTCATTACGCAACGCATGGTTACATTAGCGTAATACAATAAATACTTAGCGGGTGGTGTGCGTGTGACGGGAACACTGCTGTGTGCGTGTTGACTTAGGCAGCGCGTCGGGAAAAGTGTAGTAAGGTCTCTTTATTTATGCATAGGGATTTCTGGTGAAAAATTAAGTACCTACTTTTATTACATTAGTATGATCAAAATCGACTACAGAGTGATCTCCTTCAGTATTGCAAATTTGTCACCAGTCACCCTGTATAATTAGATTTGAGTTCAATCAGTTGGTTTTTTTAATGATACGTTGATAGGTATTTATTACATTTAGGGTCTGTTTCACAATGTATGGATAAAGTACCAAATAAGAAACGTCGCGTTTCTTATTCAAATAGTGACAAATAGCGCTATCTGACAGTCGTGAAACGCAACAATAGTGTTTATCCTACCCATCAATCAATATATATAAAACTGTTCCGTTACTGACTGAGTGACTGAGGTACTGAGGTACTGAGTGACTGAGTGACTGAGTGACTGACAGACAACGTACAGCCGTAACTACTGGGCGTAGAGAGCTGAAATTTGGAACATACATTCTTTAGGGGATGTAGGGGTGCACTAAGGAAGGAATTCCCGAAATTCCAACGGGAACGGAAAATATAGGACTTTTTAGTTTGTATGAAAAATCTTATTCCTTGAGTGCACCGATGTGAAACTTGGTGTAAAGGTTTTTCAATGTGTGTCTGGTTGTGTTATGAAAGGAATTCCCCAAATTCCCACAGGAACGGGAAATATATGATGTTTTAGTTTGTATGAAAAAATCCCATCCCTTGAGTGCACGGATGTGATACTTGATATAAAGGTTCCTCAATAAGTGTCTGTTTGTATTATGGAAGGAATTCCCGAAATTCCCACGGGAAGGGGCTGGACTTTTTAGTTTGTGTGAAAAATCTTATTCCTTGAGTGTACGGATGTGATACTTGGCATGAAGGTTCTTCAAAGAGTGACTGGTTGTGCTACGAAAAACATTCCCGAAATTCCCACGGGCACGGGAAATATATGATTTTTAGTTTGTATGAAAAAAAATAATTCCTTGAGTGCATGGGTGTGATACTTGGTATAAAGGTTCTTTCAGTGGGTGTCTGGTTGTATAGTTTCTGAAATTTCCACGAGAAGGGTAGTTAAGCGCATACGAAGTTGCGGGATAAAGCTAGTAAGTAATAAATAGCTTATTTGGAACTTATGTAGAACTTATCCGTACATTGTGAAACAGACCCTTAGGAACTCAATCAATGAATTTTGAATTGAATTAATGAATTTATTTGAATGAATTTTCTTCGGTATATAAGCACTATTAAAATACGAAAATCTATATCTATATCTATCTATCTATCTATACTTATAATAAATCTGTAGAGAGGTCAATTCTGTACATGAAATATATTTTCAAAATAACTATCAGGGGGTGATTAGTGATCGATACTGATGCCAAAAATGCAATCAGTAAAATTTTTGTCTGTCTGTCTGTCTGTATGTTCCTTATAGAAACAAAAACTACTCGACGGATTTTAACGAAACTTGATAAAACTGTTCTTCATACTCCTGGGCAGGTTATAGTATACTCATTATCACGCTACAATCAATAGGAGCTGAGCAGTGAAGGGAAGTGTTGGAAAAACGGGAGAAGTTACTTCATTTTTTAAGCTTCCGTCGCGTGTGCAGCCTTTATGGTTAAAGCTACATAGAAATCATGTAAGACAGAAATATTCTTCATAAAATTATATAAAAAATATCCCACTACAGTATATGTCTATATTTTATGGTTGACTCACAATAACACGTGTAAATCCCGATAGCTTAGCAGTTCGGAGCTTTCTGATTGATTATATTTGTTTACTCTTACGTTTATAATACTCTCACTCATCCCTAATTAAAAAAAATTAACATTATTACCTATTCAATAAAAAAAGATTCATAGAAAACGGTATAGAAACACCAAACTTATACATGAAATACGCTAATAACCCATCGCAAGTGAATACTGAATGATATAAGGATTATTTTTGCGTAACGGTTGCCGCGCTCGACGCGGGTCGCGGCGGTAGGTATAAAAAGGCGGGAGGCGAGCGCAAGCTTTCTAATTCATTCAATATTTGGCTGTTGATGCGTTCAGAGCGTTCGACTTTATTGACAGACAATAATTGATATTATAAACCGTGCTTATCAGCGCGACTTTTAGTCTTTAAATAGTTTATTTGAATTTATTTCGTTGTTATTTTATAAAATAGGTATTAGTTGTTTTGGTAGTGTTTAAATATTCGGTCAAATTCCAAATTTTGGCTAATTTATGTTCAGTTTTTTTTTGTATTTTTAGGTAAAAGCGTAGGTATTTCTATTAATTATTGTAGTGATAAGTATTTATTTTTAAGTGAAGTACGTATAGGTAGATAGCATTGCACAGGCGTTTCAGCTTTATTTTTATTTCTTTTTCTGTCGTAAGTTGTACATATTTCTGGGTATAATTCTATTTGGATATCTCAAATTTTAACAGGTTGCGGTGCAGGAGAAACCGTCTTTATTCCCAGAATTCCCATAATACCAAATAATTTTCCATTCCAATTTAAAAGAACGCAATTCCCAGTATCGGTGTGTTTTGCAATGACAATTAATAAGGCTCAAGGGCAGACTTTTCATCCGGGCTAGCATGCTCACATCGATAAATACTCGAATCGACAAGATAAACATGATCGAATTATTTTATCCTATCATATTAGCTAGCATGCTCACCATGATAGATAGCTTTATTCGATTCGGTAACGTGATAAAACCCGTTGCCATATTCTAAAATAGTACATTCTTTTCTATTGCAACATAGACTACATCCGATGTTGCCAAAGGTGTTTCTGAATATTTCAATCACTCCAAATAGTAGGGTATGTTCATTCCACGATGACTTTGACAGGACATTTGACATTTAAACGTCAAGTCAAAGTCAAGTAACCGGCAAAAATGGCGACCTAAAAATGTTTTCGTTTAAATATTATTATTTTGTGATGTGTTGAGCCACTTTTAAGACCAAGAACCTAGCAGCACAGGGATTTTAAAACTGCACTTGGCCCTGTGCATTAAAAGCAGTTGTAAACAACTCTCCGAGCAACTTCGGTACTCATGCCTTATAGCTCCATTTAACAGTATAAAGTAGTAAGTAATCAATTTATTTATCAATATTAACTACTTACATGCAATAGTTTGCCTACACCGGAATTACCACAATATATTCTGTGATAATTGTCTACTCCATTGGCAGTGTTACCTTTTATATTTTAAGAAAAGCTGTTTCTCATAGAAAACTTTGCTAGAATAGATATAAATTCATTGACTTTGATTTCTTTTCTATCTGTATGTTACGTGCCTTAAGACAAAACAGATGTCATTTAAAACAAAAATATTGTGATTTTTTTCAAATATCATATATGTTAAAAATCTGTTCAGTGTTTAAATTTATAAACCAATATGTAAAAATAGTGTTGAAAAGGGTATAATTGATAAGCACATACTCAGCACATAATAGAATTGACTTGAACAAATCATATATCATGTGTATGTTTTGTTATTATGTTTACTATCAGAAACACAATTTGTGAAGTACCTATACCTTTGATTTCATCTGTGTCCCTGTTCAATACTTACTAATGTTTACAATTGTGATTTCAGGAATTGCTCAGAGAAGTGCTGACAGCAATGTTAAGGAACATAATGCGTTATAAAGGAAGAATAAAAGAATTGCTTCTTGTGCAAGAAACTTAAGCTTTTCACCATTACAGTAACTAAATGCAGCACCATAATGAATTATTTTTATGGACGCCTGATACTAACTTACTAGTACCTTATAAGTTTGGGTATTTAGAAATTATCTCAGTATGTATTTAAAACTATAAGATAGTTTTTTGCACTGAAATTAAGTTGGAATGTTACTCTATGATAGAAAAACATATTTTACACACTTTATCAAGTGATTGTACCTAAGGTTAATAGTAGTAGCTATTTATACAGATTTTATTTACTTACACTAAGTGCTTCATTTATCTGAAGCAGTAAAGTGCCATTAAATAGTCATGTTCTTTTTTCAGTGCATTGTATCGTAGACGGGTCCAGGGTGTTATAAAATTGTTTTTACAAAGAACATACTTTGTTGATTTTAATTACAACATATTTAGTTTTGAGCTTAGTATCGTAAAAGTGTTTACTATCATAATATTGGTTTATAGTTAATTTCAATTAATTGTGTTACAATAATGCAATATCAAGTTTAAGTTAGTATGTGAAATTTGGTTTCTGAAACGGTCTTAGATTTGATAAAAATCATGGTTTCAATGGTTTTTATAATTTGTCTTACTAGAACAGTATTTCAAGTTTGTGAAGTTGAATTTAACATAATTCAAAATTTAGGTGAGACTGTTCATTATTTATTATTTTAATTAAGTTTTGTAAATAATTGCTGTATTATTATAAGTTTGACAGTATTAAAGATTACACTCTTTGGCTTCTGAGATAACTTGATTTCCCCACAAATGCTCTTTTATATTAATAATAATTTCGCAATATTATTTAGATAAATGTCTTAGAAATGGTTTTGTATTTATTTTTTTTCCGTCAGAGCATAGCATACGGCCCTATTCTATTTTGTTCACGGTAGTGTTGTAGAGGCTGTGACACGCTGAATGTTGATATCAATTACCTACCTATATCGTTGTTTGGTTTTAAGTACCTACTTATTTATATTTCGTCATTATTCAATGATATAAACTATAAAAAATATAAACTAATTGATGAAATGCTTGCTTAATTGATAACTTTTGATACAAATAATAACAATGGTTTACTCATTTATTATTTGTAATTGTTCAATAAGACTGCAATATTACAGTGCATTTAGTATTCTAAAATGTAAATTATGCATCAAGTAAATAAATATATCTCCTAACTCAAGTGTTTTTCTTATTATCCTTTTCATGTACCTACAATGTTAACTTGCTCTTAAGTGCAGTTATAATGCTAATTTACTTACTAAGTAATTGCCTACTCTTCTCTCATCCTACTGAAATTTCCATGCAAGCATGTTATTGCAATTTTCATAGTTAGAAGGGTCTTGGAGAAACTGTTGCCTGAAAGCATGCTTTTTATACAGGGTGTCCCGCCAATCCCATATAATACCTTCATGGAGTTATTCTAGTACCCATAAGGATTACAGAAAATATATAAAAACAGGAAAATACGAAATTAATTTGAAAGTTTTTGTATGAAAGCAGTAAATTTCGACTTTTTCTTTCATACTATATTTTCTTTTTTTATATATTTTCTGTAATTCTTGTGGGTACTAGAATACCTCCGTGAAGGTATTATATAGGGTTGGCGGGACACCCCGTATAAGTTTGTGTTATGGAGACCACGCAATGGAACTTGAGGTCATCTTCATATACCCCCAGAGACTAGCTACCTAGTTATTTCCTAGACTGCCTAGGAACTTGAACCCAGCCCAACTTGACCAACGCACCAAAGTACCTCAATGCACAATTTGTTATACAAAATAGAATTGCCTTCTATGGTATATAGTTTCTACTTATCATTTTTCAGTCATAGTTTGTCTGCTACTACCCATTAGAGTACCTAGATAATGTGGGATCTTATGAAAACATGTAAACAATATATTAAGAATATTTTTTATTTAGATAGCTTATAAACAAATCTTTATGACTCTTGAGATTCTCTGTTCAAAATATGCTTGTTATTCTTAAAAAATAAATAGATTTCTCAAATATAGATTCATAGCCAGCTTTTCTTCTTCTTGACGTTTTCTGTTGATTGTGAGCTCGTTCAACATGTAAAGAAACAAATATTAGATTGAGGTATTCATTATTCTTATATTTTACATTACAAATACCACTAAATATATACCTAAACAAGAATCTGTATAAAATTTACTGTAAATTATAGTGGCTATCTAGTACAGTTCAAATAAAAATCTACAATACATCATGAGTATTGTGGTGATTTAACTTTCAGACTTTCTCTTTATCTAGGAATTCAACAAGGAATTAAATTAGACAGGTACTCATTTAATATAGCCATCGAACCATTCTATACATTATTTAAAGATACTTACAATTTTCATAAATGAAGACCATCCCTAAATAAGAATATCCAAAAATGCATTTCAAGTATCCTTTCAAATTGGAGATATTAATAGTTATAATACTGTAATAAGTACTAGCTATGGTACTGTAATATATTGATGTCAGTAAACAGTTGCACTCTTCTAATTCAACAAATCAACATTTGGGTTAAATTCACTACACCGCTTCAGCCATTTATACAAAAAAGTTGAATATGAAAGTGTAATTGAAATTACAAAATAGAAATGATTTAGGTAGCGGTTTTTTATGTTTTTAATGATTCCAGTATTGATTTAAATACTAAGCGGAACTATGAAATATCTTTTAAGTACCTACTCTATGAGTTTTCATTTCATATCATGATAACTTACTTACCTAACAGAAAGTATTTTCCTATTCTTCTATCACAAAACCTTTTTACATAATTTCTAACATTTGAGTCTTTACGGGCATCACAAACTCTTTCTAGGTCCAGCATTGATACTACTATTCTTAGTGTGGATCTGCAAAAGAAGCATGAAATTCATATAATTAAAAGATCAATAATTATGTCTAGACTGTTGTTTGTAGCAGTTATAATCAATCAACAGTTGAATGTTTGATTATATTTAAATTTTTACATAATGTAGGGTGGGGGTGGCAACAGTGAACCAGTTGGACACAATGAACCACTATGTCTAGGTAGGCTATGCGACGTTGCCACGTTGTGCAATTAACATGGCAGGACGCGCCCCTCACATCAATAAGTTAACCTTAGTCGCCGGTGAGGAGCCGTAGTAAACGCACGCGCACGTGACATTAATGTGTTTCAGCGTGGAAAAACCAACAAAAACACGTGAGTTTATTTTCTTTTTCACTGTATAAGTACTGCATTCATATATATGCTTGTTAGTTTTATGGTTACAATGGTTTATGACGCTTGTCTTGGTGAGTTTATTTCATCTGTTGGATATTTATATTTGTACCTACATAACCTAAAATAAAAATACACTTGTGTGGTGCACAATGAATCACTTTCTAAGTGTACTCAGTGAACCATGGTTCATTGTGTACTACTTTTTCATGATATGAGCAGTAAATTGGTATGATCACATAACTTTGTAAATTAACGATAATATAAGTTCATAATTTTTGTTACAGCATGGGCAGACATACACTGGGTAGGGAAGCGCGACAGAAAGGTTCACATACATCTGAACAAATTAAAAAAGGTATTGAGCTGCACCATCTCGGCACGTCAATCCGTAAAGCTGCTCAAGAAGTTCAGGTTGCTTACCCTACGCTTCGAAGATACATAATCAAGCATCAAAACGACTCTAACGCAAAATTAGTCCCTCATTATGAAGTCAATAAAGTTTTCAGCGAAGAACAAGAAGCTTGTTTGAAAGAATACGTTATTGAATGTGCTGACAAATTTTATGGCCTAACTTCTAAAGAATGCCGCCGCGTTGCTTATCAGATGGCAAAAATAAATAATATGAAGATCCCTCAATCATGGCACAAGGAAGGTATTGCGGGCAAAGATTGGCTTAAGGGTTTTAGAAATAGACATGCAGATTTGTCCATAAAAAAACCAGAAGCTTGTTCACTGGCAAGAGCCACAGCTTTTAATAAAGAAAATGTACAAAAATTCTTTGCAAAACTGAAAGAAGTTATGCATCGTCATCCATCCTTTGGAAATGGAAGCCGACTATATAACCTGGATGAGACTTCGACTACAACCGTACAACGGCCACAAAAAGTCTTGGCTCCCAAAGGACGTACTTCATGTAAGGTTACAAGTGGTGAGCGCGGTGTGCTGGTTACTACATGTTGCATTATAAATGCAATTGGACAATCTTTGCCACCCATCATGGTGTTTCCACGAAAAAATTTTAAGCAACACATGCTTAATGGGGCACCTCAAGGAACTCTTGGCCTAGCATCACCTAGTGGCTGGATGAACGGAGATCTTTTTGTACAAGTGATGCAACATTTTATTAAATTTACATGCGCTTCAAAAGAAAACCCTGCATTGCTCATCATGGACAATCATGAAAGCCATCTATCCATAGAGGCTCTGGACCTAGCAAAAGCCTCCGGCGTCACAGTATTAACTCTTCATCCTCACACAACAGCCAAAATGCAACCGTTAGATGTTGGCTTACTTGCCCCTTTTAAATCTTACTATAACTCAGCTGTAGATTCTTGGCTAATACGACATCCAGGACATACTTTTAGCATATATGATATTGCCGAATGCGTTGGAATAGCATATATGAAGTCTATGACTCCAATAAATATAGTAAATGCGTTTAAAAAATGTGGCATATTCCCCTTAGATGAAAACATTTTCACCGAAATTGACTTTTTACCGAGTGAAGTTACAAATCGACCAGCACCGGATATGCAAGAAATTACTGATGATGAAATGGTAAACCGTATTGACTGTGAATCTCCTTCTATTTTGAGTTTCTCGACAGTAGATGACAATCGAAATATCACACAACAAGTTACTTCAGTGATAAAAGACATTAAAACACAACTGAGCTCTAATATAGAAAAATGCGAGCCAAGTACGCCTGCAGTAAACACTAGTTCAGTAGAGCAGCAGTCCCCAAGTAAATTTATATCGCCTAAAGTATTTAGACCATCATTGAAGGCTGGCCCTCGCAAAATGAATCGACAAAGACGACGTGGAAAGAGTATGATAGCTACTGACACACCCGAAAAAAATGCGTTAGCTGAAATAAAGCAAAAGAAGAAAGTTAAAATTACTAGAAATGTAAAAACTGATTTATTTAAGATTAATAAACGATCGAAGATTGATACTGACTCATCCGAGGAAGAACAAATAGATTTTCAGGCCAGTGGGTCTTCGTCTGGTGCAGAAAATTTTGGAAGTGAATCAGAGGACGAACAAATAATTTTAGATGATAAATTTCTTCCACTTGAAAGAAATCCACGCCCAGAAGATTATGTGATTATTGTGCTTAAATCAAAAAAATCGAACGTCCACTTTGTTGCAAAAGTTTTGGAACAATTGCAAAACGAAGACTGTGACTATTTTGTTTCTTATCTGAAATTGAAAAGCAAATTTAATCAAAAATTTTCTGAGCCCCTGGAACCTGATACAGCTGGAGTTAATTTAAAAGATATAAAATATATCCTTCCTTCTCCTAAAATAGAAGGATCAAACCGACGACAGGCGACATTTAAATTTTCTGTGGACATGTCGTTGCTTAATTTACGTTATTGATTTGATTTTATCTTTACCGAAGGTGTTTTTATATTGTTTTCTTATCAGTGTTGATTTTCACGTTTTGTCCCATAGTTTTATTGTTACCTATTTTTTATGAATCAATGTGATATTGTAACTTTGTAACTGATGATGATCTCATTTGATTAGATCGCTTTTATAAAAGACTGCCGTATTTTTAATAATAGGCTAAGATTGTTGTTAATTATATTTAAAACATGCTCAAATTAAAAAAAAAATGTTAAATTTTGTTTCGATTTTCAAATGTGTAAGTTTTGCAAAGTAGATTTTATAATAAATGGCCTAAATAATAACAAAAACATCTTTAATTCAAATTCTATGTTTCAATATCAAGCCAATGGTTCACTGTAAGCTACCCCGGTTCATTGAGTGCCACCCCCCGGTTCACTGTGTACTATTAGATGTACACAGTGAGCCATTTCTCATATTTAAAAAAAGTTAATATAAATAAATAATGCAATAAAATATTCCACAATGTGGCACACAGTTTGGAAGTTTATTAAATTCCCTGGCTTTTGGTATAAAAAGTGTGTTACAGAATGTTATACAAGTGGAGTGATGACTGTTCAAACTTTTAGTGGTTCATTGTTGCCACACCCACCCTATATGTGTTTTGCACAGAAAATGTGATAAATCATGAAAACTGAAATCAATATCATAAAAATATTAATGTTATAAAGGGTTACTTCACAGTGATTTATTCAAATCTTCCTAGTTAATATTATAGGGTTCTAATATAGTAGGTACCTACACTATCATGTTTTGGATACAAAACCTAATTTCACTAAAACATAACCTAATACCTAGATGGTGCAGGATATTTTTCACCCTGCAGAAATAGACTGCAGGAATTTTGCTCAAAGTGGTTTGATCAAGACAAATTGTATGGTCTTGTCCACTTTATCTTTAGTAGCCAGCTACCATTAGTAAAAAACTGCTTTGAACATAGGAACACAAAGTTATTTTACATCTCGTAATTTAGGCTTATTTTTTAGTAAATATTTAATTTCTATGCAAATCATTAAAAAAAAATTTTCAATCTGCTTTAAGTGTAGGTACAAAAAATACATAAAAGCGATGGCAAATCTTAAAACATCACTTCATTAATAACAGACCTTTTATAGATTGATGAATGACTAAAGGTTTGTCAGACAGAAGCCATTTCGGCGCCCTGAAGATTCTGACATCCACCAGCCAGCACCAAGTCAGCTTGGTGGATTATGATGAAGTGGACTTACCTTTAAATAAACTGGCAAATCATCACCATTTCTTCCTTTCAAGGTTCTAAATCCACGCTGTCTCATCTTTTTTTATGCATGCAGCGCCTTGGTTAGGCTAGGTGATACTTTCTTTTTGGTTCCTTCTCATATCTCTTTCCGTTTATAGAGCGATAATAAACCACTGACATGTTTAAAAAATCCAAAATAAATCCCTAAACTTTCACAGACTTTGTTATCGTGCACCAAATCAGCCACGAAATGAAGTCATGTTGAACTGTCATAAATATCGGGAAAAATATAGACAAAATTGTGACCATTCTAGGGAAAATCGATACAAGTAAAAAAATCGGTATTTTGACAGATGAACATGATTCATTGTTGCAGCCATGCTAGCACATGTAGACAGGATAAAAATATATCTAAAATATCGATATATAGGCCCGATATATCGTTGTCGATGTGAGCATGCTAGCCCTGAGTTGCTGGAGTAGATCTCGGTGTCAGTTGTTTCTCGCATGGTCAGTTATACGTCGCTCTTTCCCGGGTTAGCAGTTCTAGAAATCTTCATGTTCACGTGCCGGACGGGTCAACTTTCAATATAGTTTACTCGGAAGCTTTGCGCTGAAGTATTTTCGTTCCATAGATACTTAAGCCTCATGTGAAAGTGATCTAAACAATTAATTGATAAATATTATAAAATGTCAATCCTTCCTTATCCTTACTAATATTATAAATATGAAAGCGTGGATATTTGTTCAGCTTTCAGCTAGAAGTAACATAGGATACTTTTTATCCCGAAATTATCGCGAGCGGAGCTGCGGGCACAGCTAGTTAATAATATAAATATAATAAATTAGTATAAATTTATGACTTGACGATAATTTTTATTTTTGGGAGCTCTTTTTGTATGCTAAGTAGGATTATAAGTACCTACACTGTATAAAAATCAATTCCATACGATTTACTTAAGCGTGATTTATAAACTGTCTGATTTTTACTGTCTATTCTCCTCGTGAGTGTAGAAACACCTTCTTACAAAGAAAGAGGCGTGAGACAGTGTTGTATACGTACGAAAGCCGTGTGGTGGTAGAACCCTTACAGGGCTCGCCTCGCCAGCGACCAGTCTTCATATAAATTCTGCCGGCAAATATCTACGTAACATCAAGGTCATGTGTTTCAGAAATGTTTAATGAAGGGTTAGGTACTTTCATCCTAAGACCATGTGCTTCCATCGCCGACATCGCGCACGAAAATCCTGCATCACTAGTGCAAGTACAAGTCGCGGAATTAGCAAGGTAACTTCGTTAAAGTAGTTGTCATGGATTTCCACAAAGTAACGCCTAATTCAATCAATTATATAAATACATATTTAGATAAACGCCCAGACCCGGAACATTTTTTTTTCTTGTTCCGTGCGCGAAACGAAGCCGCGACTACTGGCGGCTGAGGCCTGAGATCTTGTTTCTGAGTACAACTAAAATATTTATAAAAAGGAAAACTATAATATTTAGAAAATACTTACTAACTAAAAAATCTTCCATTACGCACCACAAAAACATCCGGCTACAGATTATAAAAGAGGAATAATCATATTAAAATCCAATTTTCGATAGTATCTTCATTATAAAGTAATGTCATGTAAGTTCTTGGCCGATTAGTCGGCGGTTGTCCTCGTCTACTTGCGGTCGATGACGGCATGGCTTCGCAGTCACAAGGCTGAGTGATTATGTAAGCGAAGCGGGAAGCGATTATTTGGAACTACTAACAGCTGCGCGCAGTTTTATCCACGTCAGTCTTGATCCCGTAGCAGTTTCTGGATAAAATATAGCCTATATACCATAACCAACCACATTAAAAAACTGGATGCTTATAAACTGTGCTGAAAACTTAGCTTGACCAATTAGCCTTCTTTTCCAAAAATCACTGTCAACATGTGTTGTTCCTACCATATGGAAGTCAGCCTTCTTAACACCAGTACATAAGAAAGGATCGAAAACGAAAGTTAGTAACTATCGACCAATTTCTAAGTTGTGCATCATAGCTAAGGTCTTCGAAAGAGTGATCTATGATCAATTATATTCTGCATTGCGTCCTCATTTCAATATTGACCAGCACGGTTTTTTAAAAGGCCACTCAACTGTTACGAACTTAATATTATTGAACAAATATCTTACAAACAGTATGGGTTCGGGTAACCAAATTGATGTACCTAATATATACGGATTATAGCAAGTGCTTTGATAGGATTGATCATAGTTACAACGAATGGATATACGAGGTGATCTCCTCAGATGGCTTGCCGCCTATATTAACAACAGAACCCAAGCAGCCGTGGCTCAAAATTATATTTCTGGGTGGGTTCACATCCCCAGTGGTTCCGCAAGGTAGGCCCACTACTTTTCTTAAATTTTATAAATGACGTTGGTGAATGTTTCCATGATATGATAATATGAAAATATTCAGTACAATTCGGTCACGCTCGGACATGTTGTATCTTCAAGCTGACTTGCTACGTCTTGACTCATACTGCTCTAACAACAAATTAGACCTGAATCTTTCCAAGTGCTTAGTAGTCACATTTACTCGCAAAAAGATACCGATTCTCACATCACCTACCTCAAGAATAGAACGGATCCAATCAAAATTTCTTAAAATCTTGTGCTTTCGTCTACAAATCCCATACTCGTCTGATAACTATTTGAATATTTGTATGAAATTTCATCACCTTCCACTGTCAAAAAGACGTGAAATTGCAGACCTCACTTGTCTCGTGCAAATAATGTCCGGATATGTTGACTGTCCAAACTTCTCTCCAAAATAAACCTAAATGTCCCGCGATTAAGCTCGCGAACACACGCACTTATAAATGTCCCTATAGTATCCACTAATTACAGGCAGAATTCAAACTTGTGGCGAGTAAGCAATAATTTTAACAAAATATGTAAGCAGTTAGGTCTATGACAAGGCGGCGAATAAACGGATTATTCTTTAACTAAAATAATCTGAAAATGTGTGGCTCTTGCTAGTTAGTATAAGATAAATTCTATATGATTAATGTATTAATGTTACTTATATACTTTTATTTATAAATTTGAATTATTTATATTAATAATATATGTAGAATTATAGACTCTATAAAAGCTTCTTCATTATGTTTATATAACTACTTTTATTTGTGAATTTGAAATATATTAATATTGTATGTAGGATTGTAAACCTTGACTGTAAAAGCTTCTCTTTTACGCTTCTTAACTATTAATTCTGTTACTTTAACACAGGAACCTTTAATTGGCTCTCCATAGTTTACATCAAAGTATATATTATTTTGTAACAAAGCTGTTGGTTCTCCGAAAACATAAATAAATATAGGGAAATTAATCCCTAAGGATTAACTGTATTATAGTCAATTGTATCACGACTGGCACGCTATAAAATCCAGTTATATTCGATTGAAAAGTTTTTTATTTGACTTCCTACTAATCCTTTAGGCTAGGCCCTAGGCTACGGGGCTTGGAATATATCAACTCAACAATTTTTTAAGTAACAACTTTTGTAAGATCTCACAATGCAAATTTTCCGTTGTAAGTTTTGGATAATGCTTTAAAATTATTTAATTTAAAATGGAGAGGCTGGTAATTTGTAGTTAATACAGAACATCCCTAACCCCCTAGTGTGGACACCAGTATATCGATATAAGAAAATATATATTATGAACACTAAACCTATTGTTAAATCTCAAACTTTACTTCTGGAAATTATTCTAATTCCATAAGTATTTCTTTCATTTATTTTACACTTGACACAGAAAAAAAGTACAATTAAAAGCATAAAAGTATACATAGGCATTCGTATCAGTTACTGTATGTATAAAACTGAATACAGAAGCTGAACGTTTCGCTCATCTTTGATTTAGAGACTGCCTTAAAGTGATCTTGAACACACAATGTCAAATGGTGTAAGCGCATTGCTATTGTAATCAGGGTGAAGACCCCATAAATCCCATGACATGTAGATTCATATGATACATATAAGTAAGTTTTATTTGAAGTAAGTATATTTTTTATCATCTTTAGTTTTCAACCGAATGTTGATGTTGAATATATTTGTCACGCACCTGTTTCGCTATTAATCGATTTTCCTTCAAAATCTATTAAGCGACTTTGGAAAATTCACTCTTTTCGATAAATAAAACTTATATGCAAACTTATAAAATACACTTGGATAAATTTTTGGTGTGTTTCAGCCAAAACCTTGGTAAGGTCAAATGGAATAAATTCGGTTTTTTATGCTTTTCAAAAAAAGTATTCCTATTTATACGTTTCTGAAGTATACTTTTTTTGATTTGACGACCGGCTGGTGTAGCGGTAACATACATTGCCTTCTATGCCAGAGGTCCTGGGTTGATGAACACAGATATTAGTCGTCAAGTCATGGATGTTTATATGTTTATTTAAGTTTATTTTAATAAAAAATATGTATTTATTCAATATGTATGTTTATATATTTCTTAAGTATATCAGTTATCTAGTATCCATAATACAAGTTCTTTAAGAAACTTAATTTGAGCTAGATAATGTTGTGTGAGTGTCAGAAATATTTACTTTACTTACTTACTTACTTTACTTACTTACTTTAATATTTTTATACGGCTTCGTGAAATCACCTCGCAAAGGTTCGAAACTTGACTTGATGTAGTTAGTGTTAGAGAGTGTTTATATTCAGTCAACACTGTTTACGTCAGTTACGGGCTTCTTTTCCTTTTAACCGCAATTGAGTTTTTTAGGTAATTGGACTATTTGCAGGATTCACTAAAACTTATGTTTGCTCGTAACTCCATACTATAAAAAGAGATATGAAAAAATAAAGTTTTCTTATATCACGTTCCCTTTTTTCTAAAGCGGGCTGTCTAATAGCACAAGGTGATAGCCAGTCGTGCCAGTTAAAAAATCCTGCTTTTGGTTCTTTCAAAGTTCAATTCTGATCATCATTACAGGGTTGTACGTGTATTAATATTTTAATTACCTTCAAGACACATTGAAAACGTACAGCTTTTGTTATTAATACATAGAGTTTCTTCGTGTAAACAAAAAATAAACAATTAAACAAAAACTTAGACTTATTACATAGAAGCATAGTTTCTTTATTACTTTAGTCATACTTTTTATTAACCTATAATTTTCATACTTCCACATATCTGTAAGAGGTACGGAACCTAGTGCCCGCAAGTTTAACTCCCACTTGTTGAGTTTTTTCCTTTATTTCATAATTGTCGCAGCCTTGTCCAGGGTTCCCACGAAACCGGACGATATGCGTCCTGCTGGGGGTTGTTCACTCCTGTTAAGTATGGAAGTGGTTAAGGCGAAGCTAGTTTATAACACTCGAACATTAATCCGATGAAATACCTATTTCCTGCGTCAACTATGTTGAATGGCTTTATAATAAATGTAAAAATATCTTTCCTTTCCAACCTTGGCGCAACAGATTCAGGTTTTAGTAGATAATAGTAAAGTTAATTGGGAATTATCAAACTAGGGACCTGGAGTTGAACTAATATGTTTTTAAAGGGCCGAATAACAGTTATTACATACCTACATACTTCACGCCTGTATCCCTTATGGGGTAGGCAGAACACCAGAGGTTAAGAGGTTTATTTAATTTAACTTAATTTAATTTCTTTGTAGTGTATATATCAAATTTTTTGTAACTAAGCAATAAAGTGTAAATAAATAAACGTCAAAAAAGAGTTTTTGGCAATTTTCAGCAAAACGGTAAGTTTTATCATAAAAATACAATTTTTTCAAGGTATTTTTATGGTTATAACACCATCTGATATCACATTTGACTTTGGAGGTATTATAATGAAGGATAGAGACTATTGCAGTGACAGGGGGTCAGCCTATCGCCCACAAAAACGCCAATAAAACTTCAATTTATTAAAAAACAATAACATAAATTGTATGATTTCGAGCGCTCTACTTTGTTTGTATACGTATAAGATAAAAATTCGTAACCAAATTCTTAATAAAACACATTTTTTTATCAGATTTGTCTGGTCCCTATTGACACCTGTAAAATACGATGATACGCGATAAATCCGGAAAAAAACTTATAATGGAGTAGCTTTTACCCGCGACTTCACATCTTTGCACTCAAGGAATAAGGTTTTTGATGCAAACTGAAAGTCCAACCCCTTCCCGTGGGAATTTCAGGAATTCCGCTCATAACACTGGTTGTGTTTTGTGTCACTTTTTGAAAAACCTTTACGCCAATTATCATATTTGTGCACTCAAGGAATAAGGTTTTTTATACAAACTAAAAAGCCCAATAATTCCCGTTCCCGTGGGAATTTCGGAAATTCCTTCCTTAGTGATCCCCCACAACCTCTGAGGATTGTATGTTCCAAATTTCAGCTCTCTACGGCCAGTAGTTTTGGCTGTGCGTTGTCTGTCTGAAGAGTTTTATATATTAAGATTTTTTAATATAAATACTAGCTTTATCCCGCAACTTCGTATGCGCTTAAAATAAATAAAAAAGCCCTTCTCGTGAAAATTTCAGAAACTATACAACCAGACACCCACTGCAAAGAATCTTTATACCAAGTATCACACCCATGCACTCAAGGAATATGTTTTTTTCACACAAACTAAAAATCATATATTTCCCGTGCCCGTGGGAATTTTGGGAATTTTTTTCCTAACACAACCAGTCACTCTTTGAAGAACCTTCATGCCAAGTATCACATCCGTACACTCAAGGAATAAGATTTTACATACAAACTAAAAAGTCCAACCCCTTCCCGTGGGAATTTCGGGAATTCCTTCCATAATACAAACACACACTTATTGAGGAACCTTTATATCAAGTATCACATCCGTGCACTCAAGGCATGGGATTTTTTCATACAAACTAAAACATCATATATTTCCCGTTCCCGTGAGAATTTCGGGAATTCCTTTCATAACACAACCAGACACATAATGAAAAACCTTTACACCAAGTTTCACATAGGTACACTCAAGGAATAAGATTTTTCATACAAACTAAAAAGTCCTATATTTCCCGTTCCCGTGGGAATTTCGGGAATTCCTTCCTTAGTGCACCCCTACATCCCCTAAAGAATGTATGTTCCAAATTTCAGCTCTCTACGCCCAGTAGTTACGGCTGTACGTTGTCTGTCAGTCACTCAGTCACTCAGTACCTCAGTCACTCAGTCAGTAACGGAACAGTTTTATATATATTGATTGATTGATTGATGATAGATCTATATCTGCTGTTTCAGATCCAAGATTGAGATTTAGGTACCTAATATTAACATCCACTATGAGAAATAGTAAGAAATAAATCTGAACGTTGCTTTTTACAGTTTGGTAAAATAAAAATAAAATATGTCTCAAAAATAGTTAAAACATGATATAGCTGTGCCTTAACCTTCGAACCGGTACTAACATTACATCTCACATGGAATCTATAATCTAGACGACGCTGTATCAGCTGCAATCTAAATACCTTGGTCCTTGTACGGCCCACATACTGTCACCCACCGCTGTGATCCGACGAGATCATGATTCAGACATACCGTGATCTCATTGTTGGGGACAAATTGTTTTGATATTTACGTGTAGGGCTTAGTGTCAATGAGATATGGAACATAATTTTGTAGTGATTAATATAGGGAAACGCACTGTTTGTTACTGTTATAGAATACTGTTGATCTAGTTTATTTTAGTGTTATGCAGTGTATGTTATCATAAAGAAGTCGAAAAGTTAAGTAAAGTATCTATAATAGGTACTTAATTCTTTGTAGGTATGTTTGTAGGTTTCTTTTGATTAAGGGCTAACCTGAATGGATTCTTAAACCTTTCATTTTTAAACTAAATTGAAGATAAATTTTCTTAATCAATATATTGAATATTAGAAAAATCAACCTCAACAACCAAACGTACAAAAAAGCTTCTCCTTTTTAAGCCAGAACAGCTATAGAGCATTATAGAAACATAACTTAGCATTCCATATCATTAAAGTCCACAATGGCCCCAAAAAGTATCATGTACATGTATCATAAGATTTAGAGGTGGTCATGTCCATAACGCTACGAATAAAAATAAATTTAAATAATTCATTCAACTTTTTGGAAAAGATATTCTTAGTTACGTATCTAAAATATATTTTCTCGAGTTACATTTTTAAGGAACTATTGGTAAAAGCTCCACACCGCACCGGTTAGGCATTAAATGTGATTGCTCCTATATGCGTTATTTTATTATGATAATCATAGGTTATTTTAGTATGATAGACTTAAACTTGAAATCAAAAATGGCGGCATAGGTGCATGCAGCATTGGGTCGAGATTTCGCCCGCGGTGTGAGCGGTCCTAGTTTCGAGTCCCAGTCGGGGAAATTTAGGAAATGAACTTTTATAAAGTGTCTCGGGTCTGAGTCAATACTTCTAGGTTTCCCCTGTGTGTAGTCGCCATAACTTATATTAAAGCATATTTTTGACCACATTTTGAGTTATATTACCTATTTTACTTTAATAAACTATCTAAAAAGCTTCTATATTATTATTATTTCGCAAGAGCGAAATTCTCCGCCAAGAGAGGCTGGTTTTGACTGCACTTACTTATTATTATTATTTGGCATTTCAAAATCAACACGCCTTTTTTAACACGGCCCTAAATAAATCGAGACTTTTGCTTTGACCAATGGTTTTTATTCTCATATGTGACTAAAACGGCGCGGCGTTTGACCTATTTCTTTACAACTATTGTTCAAATGAAAAACTTAATATTTTACCTTTTATTTGTCCGTCGATATAAAGGTTGCCGGTACGAGATAGCTGCTAGCGATAAGGTTGCTGTTAACGGTGGTATTAATCTTTTCTTTTTGTAACTTTTATTCATGTAAGGAATAAAGTAGATACTTTTATTATTTACATGAATTGCAGTCTAAAAAGTTTGAAAGAGAGAAATAAATTTTTGTTCGTTTTGATCAGAGCTTTTAATGAAGGCAATTAATTTTTCTTACTTTCCCATGTAGCCAGCCAAGTGGTATGGTTCAAAGCTATGTGTACTACTTATTGTCTTAAGTTTTATTTCTATTTTATTCATCTTTTCATTCACCATTTAAAATATTCAATAAATTACGTTTTCAACCGGATTACATCGCATTTAACTAGTCACTCGAGACCACGGTGTAGACACTGAAACTACACGTGTAATAATTTTATACACGTGTAGTTTCAGTGTCTACGTGTATGTATTACGTGTATTCAGTATTACGTGTATAAATTATTACGTTTCAGTGTCTAAAGTTTCTATTAAATAAAGTCGCTATAAACCGATGAAAACCGGTTAATAGCGTCTTTATTTAATAGAAACTTTGCGTCCCAAATGTTTATGGAAACATTTTTTAGAATCCGCAAATCAAGTCCTATAAACAGTTACATATCTGATATGTTAATCTACTTTCTAATATAGAACAAAACTATAAATTTTCCCTTTACAGTAAAAGTATACTTAGGATAGTTTATACAGGGTGTCCAAAAAAGTACTTTGCAGAAAAATATCCTAGATGGCGAATGGTCGAGCGCGCTTTCCTTGAAATGTTTAGAATTTATTTATGAAAAACTAGAAGTCCAAATAAAAAAAGGTTTTTTGTAGTCGAATAGGGAAGACTAGCCCTATCTAGGATATTTTTCTCAAAAATACTTTTTTGGACAACCTGTATTTTTTTTTTAAATAAAGTCTTTGCCCGTAACAGAATCAGGGACGTTTTTGATTCTTTTGATTTTATCAGCATATCTTTCTATTTATGCTTTTTTTTGGACACCCTGTATAGGTCCACTTGTTAGGTCTGCAAAATAGTTTAAAATTTCAAAACATTCACGTGCATTAATATGTACACACTTCGCAACTCATTCGGTTATGATAAGGTTCAAATTGCAATTAAAATGTATACATATTATTAGACGTGACTGTATCCATGCATCCGCCTGCAGCGCCTGCTGCGCCTAGGGTTGCCAACCATATTGTTTTTAACAGTATTATACTACATTTTACTGTTTACTGTTGAACAAAAAATAAAGCATACAAAATACTGTTGTTAGCATGAAAAGCTAAACATATAAATTGTTAGACTTTAATTAATAATTTGGGCCAGAAATTCAAAAAAATATGTGTTTAAAACATAAAATTAATTGAATACTGTTTATTATTCCAAAATACTGTTTAATATTCTTTTCAGATTCAAAATACTTTATTTCTAGAAAAAAAGTTGGCAGCCCTATACATGCCTCAAATAAGAAGGTTAGGTATATTAATCGTACACTAAATATAATCTCTAATTATGTTTCCAAATGTTTTTATTTAATTACCGAAAATATTTATAATACTTAATAATTAAAACTTTGTATCAAATAATTCCTCCTTTCTAATGTTACGTCTAACAAAAATAAACAAGGAAGTACGTAGTGTTAAAAACCTTACATCCTTTTGTCTTATTTCCTTCTTTTTAATTGGCATATCTACTTTTTTGGCAACCAACTATTTTTGCATAACCAGCGATGCGTTAATTTATGAAGTACAAATTATTTATAATATCCATAAAGCTCTATACACTCAGAAAATTTTAATCGAATTGTAACGAGTTTAATCACACTGTGAATTTCAGTCACCCGTGGCCCGTGACCATATGTGAAAAAAAAAGATTTTTTTTTTAAAGCTGCTCTTACGGCGGAACTAATTTTTAAAACATTTTTTAAGTAAATACTGAGGAAATAAACAAATATTCACACAATTTGTGGCCCAAATTAAGTTTTATAAGGAATTTGTGATATGAATACTAGATAATAAACTTAAGAAATATCTAAACATAATTGCATATTTTTTATTAGAAAATTAACTTATAAAACTCCTTGAAAAGACGGCTAATATATGTTTTCATCACATAAATATCCTCGTTGGTACCCGGGGCCTCTCTTCTAAAGTAGCTTGTGGTATGAAGAAATTTTATGGTATTCTAATACACAACCAAGCCAAGATAATTTACGAAACTGACCCGTCTAGATCTCCATCATCAAACCAATCATTTGGTAACCCAAAATTACAGAGACGCACTCGACCGAGATAGATGACCAACAAAATCCAAAAGGAATTCTTCTTTGCGTGGTCGTTGCTATACCACCAAGGACAGTGAAATTTATAGATCTATAGGCACGTTATAAGTTTGTCAAATAAGCAAACACTTATACGATTGCACCATAGAGCAGAGCAAAAACTAAATAAGTAAGAAGGCCAATCCGTACCTTTTTCCTAGATGTGGGTTTTTTTAAATCTTTATTTAAAAAGCTACACCTATAAGGTTAAGTCAGCTCTAAACGTGGGTTCTTACTCTTAATTTTTATAACTTTAGTCTATACCTTTATGAGAAAATGTTATTTTATACAATGAAAAGAGTGCGTAGGTATGGTTTACAAAAATAAAAATGATAAACGTTTTGCTTAATTTTTATGCCTTATTTAAAAACTGATTTCTGCAATGAGGCAAAAGCGTAGGGCGCAAGAACCACTAGCATGCGACGCGCTGTTAAAAATAAATTGACCGTACACTTTTCCAGTCAGAGGCAGACAGTCACGACCCATAGCGTCGCTTTACATGTCTCATTAGTCGCTGGATAAGATAATTCGCAAATCGGTAGAAACTTTAGAAGCTAGCACTGTACATGTATCATTTTAATTTATTTAAATGGGACCTCAAAGCAAAAATCTCTTCTAAGGAGTTACAGCATTCATAACACTACTTATTGTTACAATTTCTCCTACTATTTTTTTTTCAAACAATACTTTGTAATGCTTACCTCGCACCTTGGCTATCTTTGATACAGATATTTTGTCCGTTTAGGCCCCACCACCCCTGGATAAGCGTGTCCTAAAAGGCGACTAATTCGAGAGACCCACTCTTGGTGGTAGGATTCCTTCTGGGTATATGAGGGTATATAAAATATGCCGCTAAATATTACCGCTCCAGCGGTTTTGTGTGCCGCTCTTGGCGAACGTACGCCGATCAAATTGGCGATATTCTTAAAAAGGGCCTAGTTAAAAGTACCCGTAACCGGCGATCATGTATGAAAAGATTAATGAACGTGGAGGAAGCGAAAGTGGTATGTCTGGATCGAAGCAATTGGTGTTCCCTTGTCTCTGCCTACTCCAAAGGGAGACAGGCGTGAGGTTATGTATGTATGTATGCAATGCTTAGTGAAGAGCCATTTCTTTCCTCAGCTCGTGTGCTTTCATCTTCGTCGTCATCTTCTCTTCACTTACCATCAGGTGAGAATGAGGTCAAACACGGGATTAGTCTATAATACAAACTAAAAAAGAAGGGAGATTCAGTTTCATTTCCTAATGCGTTGTTGGGATAAGCAAAATGCGTAGGATATCAGTTACAAAACTTAAATAATGTAGAAAATAATAAACTTTATTATATTATTGTTGGAGTTTATTGGCATAAAGGCAGTTACTGCAAAAATATATGCCGAGTAACATTTCCGTGATTTTTATACCACAAACATTGTTCGTTTTTTAATTTTATTGATACTAAAAATAATATTTTACCAGTATAAAAGTTAATAAAGGATGTATGATGAAATAACAAGCTACAAAGAAATCGTAGTGCTATCACTAAAAAATAATTAGGTACTAAAACTTTTTCTTTCAATGTTGGATTGGGAGCGAAAGAAAAACATAGAAAAACATAGAAAACATAGAATGAGAAGCAGCTGTCTCTTCCCGGGCATACTGTAAAAGTCAGTTTTATTGACAGAGGTTTTATTGGCATTTTTGCGGGCGATAGGCTGATCCCCTGTGACTGCCTCTGTGTGATAGTCTCTCTCTATCATTATAATACCTCTCAATTTTTCAAACGTGCCAATAAAAGAAACAGGCGTGAAGGTATGTATGTATGGAATATTTTCGAAGAGTGCGGAATTTGCCATCGACGTTAAATAGATAAATTTTGATCCAATTCACCTGATGGTAAATCAAACTGAGGTCGAAGATGACAGCACACAAGCTTAGGACGGGGTTGCCTCTTTAAATACCTTGACATTTACCGGAGTAGAATACAGGAGTGGCGATATTTGCCGGCAGACATTATATGGACGGTCACTAGGCGGTCTAAAGGAGTCTTACCGCTTCGTTTTACGACCAAGTGGTAGTAAATAAAATCAGTTAGTTATAAATAGGATAGCTCGATGATGTGTAATGAAAATGAAAATAATGAAAATATTTGAAAATGAAGAACCAATTATACCTTAAAGAAACAGAATGTGTTAGTGAACATTTCCAAAGAGTAATGTTAACGGTCCATACAGTCTATGACCTGTCAAACTACTTTTTGTTAGGTATGTGACTGTATAAAGCTATTGAAATTCTGCCTGTTTCTATCTAAGCTACTGGTGCAGACTTGATTTAATTTCTTAGAAACGATATCGGGATTTTCATTTCAAGTGGATGATACTAATAGTCTATTGAGTACCTTGAGAGGGTAAATATTAAAATCCTTGCTGCGGTTTCTATTAATAGTAAATGATTTGGAATTAACCGAATATGAGCTATTATTTGTACTATATGTTGTTTTAATGCACTTCATGAGTTGTCAAAAATCTGACAGGTCAGCTATGAACATTACTCTTTGCATTAAAGACAATTTTAACCAGATTAATCGCCTTAGTTATATTTTAAAAGTTTAGATGTCTATGCATCTGTCTGTGAACTATCGTGTATTCAATATAATCAATCATGAAAACTTGATAAATACTCGTACATACATAACTTCACGCCTGTATCCCTTATGACCATGTTATATTTGACTTTGGAGGTAATGATGGATAGAGATTATTGCAGTGACAGAATGTCAGCCTATCGCTCACAAAAACGCAAATAAAGTTTGCCCGGGAAGAGAGGTACCTGGTACATTCTATGTTTTTCTTTCTCCCAGTCCAGCATGGAAGAATACGCATTCAAAACCCTTCTTCGATTTAAAATTTAAAATTTGAAAATTCCAAATTTCAAATTTGTTTTTAATTGGAAGACTGATAACTGAGAAACCGTATCTCATGCTCGTCATTTTATTAAAGCACCAAATTAGAATCTTGTAAAAGACACATTAATTGCCATATACCTAAAGTCAATCGTGTATAATTTAATGTCCATCGCTACAGCATATAAGTCGAATTTAGCCTCGACAAGGTTCAGTTGAAGACAGACGCGCCCGCGCACACATTGTACACTTTATTTATTTTAAGTTTTAAGTTCTTTTTTTAAATACGTCAAAATGGCGTCAGCCGTGATGAAGTTCAGTGCCATATTATTGTTGATCGGAGTTGTTGTTGCTGATATCTGTTAGTATATATTTTTTTACACTATTTTAATATTAGTATGAATTTTGGTACAGGAGAATTTCTTAATTTAATTATCTTTGAGTTTGAAATTGAATTCAACATTTTTACTGATACACAAATATTATAGCAACATTATTATAACTCTATGTCACACATTTATTGATTAATATAAGTACACTTTTCCAGTCTTGGGTCTGCTGGAAGAAATTTCTTTGGAAATAAGCTGTACCTTTGTGTTACTTTTGATAAATGAGTTTTTATTTTAACTTGCCTGTACTTAGGTACCTACATGTGCGTAAAAACCTAAATTGTTAAATAAATATAAGTCATAAGGCAAATAGAGATTGAAGTACTCGTAGGGTACAAAACACTTTATTTTTATTTAATATTTTAAGAAGTAATAATCACTTTAGGAATTAGAACTTGAGATTTTTATGTTGTTTTATTTAAACTTAGTTCAAATAAATATTAGTACTTAGATACAACTCATAGGGAATTCCCATTTCTGCTTTTATCGATAAGATTGTGTTGTCGTGACATTTATCACAGGGTTATCATACAAAAGAGTTCAACGTTATATCACAGAGTGAAACAAAAACATTTGAGGCATATTCTTTTCTATCAAACAAACTATCAACTAGTAAATTCAGAAAAAATAAATATGATATTTATTATTTTTTATTACGGTCGTGGTCCTGTGCGACAAAAAAATTAATTCGGTAGCAAAGTTCAAATTGAATGTAATGTTTTCAAATTAATCAATTAAATATCTTAATATTCATATTAAGTATGAATGGACCTAAAGAGATACCTCCAGATATATTTTTCAACGGATTAAAAACTAAGTACTTAATTATGCTAAATTGATCTGTTAATTTAGTAAAAAGTGTGTACGTTTTCTATTTTGTTTTTGTATCTAAATAATATTAACATGATCAGGAATAAACCTGTTTTTAACCTCAAAATTTTACTCAATGATAATTTTTATTACATTATGTCAGTTTATTTCTAAGTAGATCTTGACACTCCGTATCACCAGGTCAGAAATGCATCACTAAACAACTTGAAGTCACGTAAATTAATGAATTCACTAGCTTAATCAATGGGAATCCATGTCTTCTCAGTTCTACCATAGATAAATATAATATCAATATAATCAGCAATTACCTAAACCCATAGCAGTAAAATAAAATAATTTGAGTATTGATAAGTAAACCCTATGTGTTGATGGAAGCAATCAATACTTAAAGTTAAATTGCTTCTACGTTCGACTGGTAGCGAAAGAAAAACATACGATGTACCAGCTGTTTATTTTCCCGGGCATACCGTAAAAGTCAGTTCAGGGATAGAGGTTTTATTTTTTAACAAAATTTGGAGGTATTATAATGGTTGAGAGAGACTGTTGCAGTGACAGCCTATCACCCACATTGGCGTTTTTGTGCTGAAGCAGCCTCTCTCAACCATTAGGTACAATACCTTCAAATTTTGTTAAACGTGACATCAGAGGGTTTTATAGCCTGTGGTATTTGACGACCGGCTGGTGTAGCGGTAACATAAATTGTATCTATGCCAGAGGTCCTTGGTTCGAATCCCGGCGGCGGCGGATATTTGTGTGATGAACACAGATATTAGTCGTCAAGTCATGGATGTTTATATGTTTATTTAAGTTTATTCTAATAAAAAAATATGTATTTGTTCAATATGTATGTTTATATATTTCTTAAGTATATCAGTTATCTAGTATCCATAACACAAGTACTTTAAGAAACTTAATTTGGGCTAGATAATGTTGTGTGAGTGTGAGAAATATTTATTTATTTATTATTTATTCTGCCATGTTCTGTATAAAGGATAGATTGCATCCATACCCTAAATTATAAAATTCGATATCATCTTCATAACTTATTAATAATCTCCAGTTTACATAATACATCAATTAATAGCTAGTTATTGATTTACATGAAAAAAAAACAAGTTAAATACTTACTAATATAGATTTATGATACCTAACCAAATGACATTCCTTATAAGATAAAAGGTCATCTTGTTACTGAATATTATTTATAAACAGACTCATCCGTGTTCGCCATGGCGAATATAAACATACTCATTAATAAATAAACAATAAATAATTATGGAAGCGACAAACCGGGCAATCGTGAGTATGTAACTCGTGTTGTGGGTAGAAAATATGTTTTTTTTTAAATATATTTAACGTGGTTTAAAGTTGTTTTTTTTTTTAGATTTTAAACTCATGGTCATTAGCATTTGAATTAATTTTATAAACATTAAGTTACTTAGCCGTGATTTTTATTTATTTTGAGCATCGTTGTGATCATGGCGTTCCCAATAATGCTGCGGCCCGATTCTGTAACTTTTTTTAACATTTTTTTTTTTTTTATTAGTGACTAAACCCGCGTTTGACCTCAATCTCACCTGATTGTAAGTGACGATGAGGTCGAAGATGAAAGCACACGGGTTTAGGAAGGAACTGGCTCTTTATACAATATTGCCGGAACACATTACCGCCGGAGCGGTAACATTTGGCGGCAGACTTTATATAAAGGGTGGTCGCTAGCCAGGCGGACCCAGAAGGGATCCTACCACCAAGCAAAAAATGTAAATAAAAATAAAAAATAAATATCATTAAGTACATTTTTAACTTTTAACATTTACAACTTACATTTTTAACTTTTTAACATTATTTACGGTGACATGCATGTTGTTCACCGATGGTTTTCCTAGGGACAATGTATTGGTAGAATACTGACAAAATGTCCCATGTTAACATATATCAAATTTTAAGCACATTATTTTAACATACTATAAATACTGCGTCGAGGCCCTGAAATATCATGAACTCAAAATAATCAAAATGTTATAATATCCCTTAATCTTATTTAATTGATGATTTGGAAACAAAACAATAAATTTAAATTTATACTACATTTTCCTCAATCTTATCTGTTGGCAAGACATGATACATTAACAAGAAACGGTTTCGTTATAAAACTAACGGTTTATGCACGGTTTTACCTAGATGACGTTTGTTTCCATATGAATGTCCTATATTCAATTGAATATTCGACCTAACATCTAAGGATCCGGTAGGTAGGTCCTTGTATAGGTACATAATATACATATCGTTAGCTAAAGTGTCAGACCTCATAACTCAATTTTTTTCCAATATAGGGATTATCCACTGTTAGACTGATAAAGTAGGGAATTTAATATTATTTAATAACAATATGTTGTGTTTGTATAATCATAAAAATATTAATATCAGTATATTTTTTAAATAAAATGGTCCTTGTTTAAATGCAACCGAAACTGTCCATCTTAACCTTCAGTTAAGTGTATACAAGGAAATCAAATTTTAGTTATATTATCGTAACAGCCCTTTGATGAGCTCACTGCAGGGCTGTCAGTCTCTCCCCTTAATAGAGAAGTGGTTTAGGCCACTAACCACTAAGTGGTGGTTGAAGGATATCAGAATTTCCAGGGCACTGAAGTGGCATCTTTTAGACTCAAAAAGCTACTGTATGAAAGTATACAGACAGATTGGCAGATTGGATATATGTGCACTGGGAATTAACATCTAACGTACCAGGAGTCCCAGGAAAAAACTCAAAAAGATTAACAAATTTTGTTGGGCCTGTCAAAATATCAAAACTCATATAGCATACATAAATAAAACGACCAAAATATTAAAAACATATGAATTTTAAATTGTACAAATTCTCATAGAAAATGATCTCAGAAACCAGCAAAACAAGTTAAACGCTGTCATAAATAACATCATTGGCAGCTAATTGGAAAACAATTGATGAAATTGGCATATTAATCATTATAATGACATGGTTTATGTCGCAATTATTCTCGCCAATTAAGCTATTATACTGTTAGCGCTTTGTAGAATAGGGCTACAAATGTGAAAAGTTCGTGAATACATGTATAGACCAGGCGACGGTCACAGCCCTCAGTTTCTCAGACTTCACCATCAAACAATATTTTAGAGCTATCCTACAAATACATAAAAAAAAAACACACCAAAACTTACTAATGTCAGTAAAAGGATCAACAGAGCGTTGAACTTTTAATGTGCACGAATGTATTTCCAACATTTACTATCTCCCAACAAAATGTATAAAATAACCTGCCAGTGACACGATGAGGACTAAATAAAAAATAAATATCTTGAAAATTCAGTTTCTGATAAAATGGCCGGTACCGTAGTAAAAAGGTTGTAAAAAATATAATAAAATAACTCTGATACTAACGAGTTCTCTTTATGAGAATGTGGAGTCACTAATGGATTTTTATTTTGAAAATTCCTATAAAAACTGTAAAAACAAGATATTTGCTTTGAATTTATCGAAATCAATATACAGATAGGCACTTTTCAAATGTTTTGCTGGAATAACAACTTTAATATTGTCGCAAGTTTTCATGATACATTAACTAAATGTGTGACAATTAACCAATGACTGAGGTCTGCTAAGACACCTAAACGTCGAGTAAAAATCAATATATATAAAACTGTTCCGTTACTGACTGAGTTACTGAGTGACTGACAGACAACGTACAGCCGTAACTACTGGGCGTAGAGAGCTGAAATTTGGAACATACATTCTTTAGGGGATGTAGGGGTGCACTAAGGAAGGAATTCCCGAAATTCCCACGGGAACGGGAAATATAGGACTTTTTTGTTACTATGAAAATCCTTGAGTGCACGGATGCGATACTTGGCATAAAGGTTGTTCAAAAAGTGACTGGTTGTTTTATGAAAGGAAATATAGGACTTTTTTGTTAGTACGAAAATCCTTGAGTGCACGGATGCGATACTTGGCATAAAGGTTCTTCAAAAAGTGACTGGTTGTTTTATGAAAGGAATTCCCAAAATTCCCACGGGAACGGGAACTATATGATGTTTGTATTTAGTTTGTATGAAAAAACCTTATTCCTGGAGTGCTCGGATGTGATACTTGATATAAAGGTTCCTTAATAAGTGTCTGTTTGTATTATGGAAGGAATTCCCGAAATTCCCACGGAGTGTTTGAGTTTATGCGTGTACGAAGTCGCGGGCAAACGCTCGTATAAAATATATCTATACGCAATAAGTTTCAGATAAAGGTTTTTTATTTAAAAAAAGCGTTTAAATGTAGACCTACCACCACCCTGTATAAAAGAGTCATAAAGGGCGACTAATTCCTATGACTGCAGCTTGGTGGTATGAACTCAGCCTGGCTAGCGACCACCTTTCATATAAAATCCGCAGCCAAATATCACCAAACGGTGTTGTGGACTGGTAAAGTTTCAAAAGAAATTATTGCTTTATCTATTAAGCTTGTTTTCTCCTTGATTAAAAATGTGGGAACGTGGAAACGCAGCAACAATTGTATGTGTACTACCAGTACCAGAGACTTAAACCGGGTATAAAAATATAGGCTTTATCCATAATTAAGAAGTTATGTATGCATATGTAACCAGTCGTTTTGGCGTAAATAAAAAGCAAAACAGTAATTGAATATTTCACATTTTTAAAAATTACCAGCATAAAAAATCCCAGCAATTCATAAGGGTACGATAGAAATCGTTGATGCGTGACGATGCTAATCGTTGAATAATCTCGGAATCATTACTTTAATAAGACACATAATAAACCTGTCAAGATCACCATTAAACAATTATAGAAAATGTTAAATTGGTAATAATGTCTCCCAACACCTTTAAAGGCTTATTACAAACAATGACGCGTATTATTTTCCCAAACCTAGTCTTAATATTAATAATCCATTTATTGATGCGCACATGTTTTTAACATTATACTGAAAAACTGACCTATATGTCGTTGTTACTTTGCATTTCTAACTTTGAAAAACACTTCTTTATCGTATCGTAAGTTTTATAGCCTACATTAGATACATATATATATACACGAGGTGATAAAAACTTATTAAAAAAAACTTTTTGCTTGGTAATATTAAAAAGTTGCGGGATGCCCTGAAAATATTTACTCTCATGTTGTATCCACTTAAATTCTTACAACTAAATACTCAACTAAAAATAAAAACAACAATAAGTTACTAATATTTAAATAGTATTAACAGATATGTACGACATTTTTAAACTTGAATGAAAACATAAAGTCTTTTATATATTAATATTTTAATAGCTTATAAGTAGGTACAATTGTTCATTTTAATATGTAGGTACCTTACTCCTTAGTCTAGAGTCGGCTTTGAAAACTATAACAAATAAATTCGATTCATCCTTTTTTTTTTAATGGAAGAAATCGTTCAATCACGTGCCCGACCGCCCAAAGGGGAGTGGCGGGGTATGTGGGGATGCTCCGGCAGAAAGCCGGACCTCCCCACTAAAAACCTCCAGGTGTACCTCATTTGTCATAAGTGGAGCTTACGATATTGCCACTGGCATTACCTGTGAGCCCCGGCGGGTTGCGGTTAGCCTCAGCCGAGCGCCCTCCGACGACGGAAATGGTCCAGTACACAAGACCATTTCCCCACCATAGCCCTAGCAGCCGCATCAGATCCCCTCGCCGGCTTTAAAAACTATAACATATAAATTCGATTCATCCTAGTGTTAGTAGAACACGTTCCTACCTAGCAAAGCACATTACCATAAAGAATAGGTACCAAAGCTAAGTTCAATAAAGCCGTTCCGAATAAGAAAGCGTTCTTATCTCGTAGGGTTGGTTCGGGCGTGTGGCGTCGCCTTAAGAATAGCGCTACCCCATCTCTTCCCGTGGGTGTCGTAAGAGTCGAATAAGGGACAAACCAGAGGACGGGCAGCAGCGTCCTTTTGTGTATATTAACATCACACTGCGATCGCCAACCCGCCTGCCAAGCGTGGCGATTACGGCATTTCCCCCCCAAATTATGGCGGCGCGGGACCGAGCGACGTCGAAGACCTTGGGGGAGGCCTATGTCCAGCAGTGGACGTCTACAGGCTGTGGATGATGATGATGATGATGATGAGGGTTGGTTTAGAATAGCCCTAACGGCCCTGGATAAGCGTGTCGTAAAAGCAAACTAATCAGAGCGACTCCCGCTTGGTGGTCGGATCCCGTCGTCCGCCTGGCTAACGACCATCCTGGCTAGCGGTACTGACAACAAGCTTTGTGTTTTTAAGTCTAAGGCCGTATACAGAAAGAAAACTGGAAACTTATAAGCGCTTACCGGCGCTTGACAGCGCTGGTCCGTTCTACACAAAGGAAGCAGGTTGAGGCAGACCAAGCCAAATGTCGGACTCATCGGACGATGATTTCCCAGCGCTGACCAGCGTGTGTTGAAGCTTGTCGGTACTTGTCGTCACCGTGCACTGCTTATCGGCGCGCGTTCTTATATTTTCCTGCGCAGGTCACCAGCGCTGTGTAACCTTTGATTATAAAAGATTATAAAAAATCTACCGGCTGTGTTATTTAAAAAAAAAAAAATATTTTCGTTTAAGTTAGCACATAAGTAGTTTTTAATTCTTTGCTGAATTATAAGTGTGTAACTAAAAAATGCCTTTGTAAACGCTTTGTTTAAATAAAAATAATGAATATCAAAAGTCGCAAATAGAGATCGATCTACTTTTGTTCAATTTTCTCAACTGAATAAATTATTTTATACATGAATTTTATTTATAAACAATATGTATAAAACACAAAATAAACAAAATATATTATAAAAAGGTGTATATTATATAAATAATTAACCTTTATTATTCGGCTTAACTTCGTAATATTAAAACGTGCCAATCCGAGTTAAAAAAAATATGTCAAGTAGGTACTATCGAATTGCATTAGCACTTACATCTCATACTTAAAGCATATTCGTCATTACTGTGTGTGACCATGGCCTCTATACAGGTGCCAAAACGTACAAAAGCCAGTTTTGCTTAAATAAACTGGCTACCGAATAAAAAAGTAAAACGCTCAGTCAAAATCAAAGGTTTTTTCACATAAACAGCGTCGAAATATACTACACTACTTTTTTAAATTTTCATGATTCATATTCAGACCTTTATAGACCCCGAGTTGAGTTAAAAGCGATAAATTCGGTTAAAAAGTTTTTAGTTAACAGTAACCTCGAATTTAAAGAAGACGACTTTTAAATCAAAATATAATTCCAACATCTCCAATAGCTTACGTCATATTTAAGCAAATCAACGTAAAATCTCAATAAATCCTTAACCGTACCAATGAGAAATACCGTAACAAAATCAATTTTTAGCTTTTGACTTGCACTTAATTTTATATTGTCTATTATGTAATGACCAATGAGTAATGATAGTGTTTATGCTAAACAGTCTCATTATAATTTTGTTTGGCGTATTACAGCCATGTTGTAAGAATGCTGTGTAACAAAATGGAAACATCCTGTTATAAGAATTAAGCAGCTATTATATTAACCATTCTTTGTTTAAAATTGATCATGTTTTGTTATTACCTGAGATAAAGATTTAACATCATAACCTACAACCCGGATTTCTTGCTACTGACTTAATAATTGTAAATGAGTATAATCTTGCTTAAAGATCTATCGTGTTTGCTAACGGAAGTCGTTAATAGTTTGTTCTGAGATGTTTTTATATTTCGCACTTTATTATGTAGAATTGGGATTTCCAATTTGTAAGACATATGTACAGTACCAATACAAATAAATTACCTTTATGCTAATGATATAGCAAAAGTATGTAGCGCTGGTGGTAACGTACTGTGTTCCGGGTAAAATGACAAGGGTTAAATTTTAATGGTACTGGCTCAATTTACGGTCTGGACAACGGAGAAAAGCTCTAAATAGATGTCGGTTCATACGCTTGACCCATTACAAACCGTCAAATGAACAAGTTGTTATCGAAATTGCTTGTTCACTGCTCTTTTTTGCGGTAAATCTATATGATAATTTATCATTACTGTATGAAAATGTCGAAAATATGGACCGTAATATGTGCATTTCCATAAAAGTTCAAATCAAGTATATCCACAACTTCCACATGTGTATATCCTCAGAAAAACTGTGGTCCATTTTCTATAAAACTTCAAGACTACGCAATGATGCATTTCTATTTTTTGATAAAATGCAAGTATAAAATTAACTTTTTTAAGAATTATTGAGCATTTTAAATGCAAAAACTTAAAAGCATTATTATTACAAGAGAAAGTCAATCCTCGTTGTACTTTAGAAGTTCTCTAGCGTAATTTGTTCCGAATTACACATAGCTGATAATCCACAGAACAAATAAAATGTACTAATATTAACCGTCTAAAACCTCCTTCTTAAAATTGAAGTCGTAGGTATATAAACAACCAATGCTTAAAATACATTTAAAACTTATGGAGCAACAAAAAAAAGCCTTCAGAAACGACCTTTCCTCAACTTTCCAGGAAACATATTGACGCATCATACTTATTCAATGCATTATATAAATAGCTTTGAAGGTAAAACCGTACAGTCAACAAGTTCAGTAATATCGGATACTCCTTGTTTTGTAAGTATAAAGTTTTTAAGAAATTGCCAAAACTACGGGCTAAAATTGGGCTTATTTGTAGAGCTGGATCAAAACTATGTTTGAATCTTATTTCAAAACTAGCCACCGCGCGCGGTTTTACCCGCGCAACTTTTGATCCCGTGGGAATTTCGGGATAAAATGCAGCCTTCCTCAAGAGTTGGGCTATCAAATGCAAAAAGAATTTTTCAAATCCCACTTGCAGTTTCTGAGAAACAAACAAACAAACAAACTCTTCAGCTTTATATATTAGTATAGATTTAAGCAAATTATTTGGAACTAAGTATCTGTGAACTTTCACACTCCACATTCGCACGCTGAGACACTGTGCAGACATAGCCTTATATATCATTTTAATTTTATCCCTTCCTGTTGCTTTTAAACTTGTTTGTGTATTTTTTATAAATTTGTTGTAAAAATATTTTGTATTTATTTTTAAGAATCCAGTGGGCCTGGTATCTTTGACTGTACACCTGAAAAGTGTACATTGGAAACCCCCAATTTATCCGTGATACGGTCATGCGCAGCCTTGTGCGCCCGCGCATCGAACCTTGAACTGCCATCGCATTTTATTGCTTATTGTAATTTTCGCATTTACATAAATATTTTGTCATGACTCTATATGGACGCACTCGTGTTAACATTGGCTCTGAGGCCTGTTTGATGAGTAATTTTGATATTTGAATTATCTTCTCATGTGAAGGTAAAAACTTTATTTTTATTTTTTGTGTAAAATATTTTAGTGTTGTTTAAATACTAATCGTCTTCTTTGACACATGTATTTGTATAATTTAATTGATTTACGAAATTAATTTCATAAACAATATTTATTTTATATCGCAGTCAATGCATTTGTGTCAATATCTCCAAATTCTTCAATAACCATTTTCATTTTGCAACCAATTTAAACAATAATTTAATCAAAGGGCTAAGTAGCAACCGTAACAAGGATCATCCTTTGAGAGTATTTCACGTTAAGGCAGACAAAGGCGATATCCCTAAAATTAATAACTTAGAAATCAAATAAGTTACTATTACCTAAAAGATGTACCTACAATATTTGCATATGATTTCAAAACACTCATGTAAAGTAAGAGTCAGTTTAAAAAAGCTGGATTACCAGAAATAAATGTTGTCATATAGGTACATACAAAAATGCATAGTTTTATATTTATTTTAAAGGTCTGGTCATCATCATCATCACAATTCTTTGTAATGAGCCCACTGTAGGGTATGAGTCTCTCCCCTGGGTGATGAGGAGGTTTAGGCCATAATCCACCAAGCTGGTGCTGGGTGGTGGATGCCAGAATTTTCAGGGTGCCGATCCCGCTTCTGACAAACCCTAACATTTACTGTATACAAGTATACAGCACCGGGACCGACTGCTTAACGAGCCCTCCGAAGCACGGAAGTCGCCGTGAGAAATGAATGGTCGGCGGTCACCCATCCAAGTACCGACCCCGCCGAACGTTGCTTAACTTGTGATATCGTATGGTACACACAGTAACCACGGCACCTCGACGACTCCTTATAAGAATATCAAATATTACCTATTAAGCAACTCGTACTCAAAACAAATCGCCTACTCGTTACCTTGACATTCACTTTTCGCAAAAATTCTGTTGTGCACATTTAAATAAAAAGGGCGTTTTATGACGTATTCTGTTTTAATATTTAACCTGTTTTCAGGATGTTTTAATGTAAAACCAGTTTCTGCTATATTTATTTTTTCGATTTAACTATAAACGAGTTCTCGATGTTTGGTTCCTCTTTGGAACCTAGGCAAAGGACCTAGGTTGACCTAGGTTTGGAATGAGCTAGCTGCGTCTGTCGTAGTAGAATTAAACTTTTTGATTGTGACATAAATCTTACATCACTCACTAAATTAAAAAAAAAATCGTTGATAAGATTTTGCAGTTTTTTTATATACATAGAAGGGCAGGAACACATGAGCTCCTAGAAGTCGCAAGTGCCCATGATTGTTGTTTACTTACGAGAAGCATCAGACTCCTACTGTTTTAAAAATAAAAAATAAAACCTTAAATTTTTCGATTCCAGCTCTTACCCAAAACGCGCAGCCAGTGACAGAAGTATGCCTCGGCTGCATCTGCCAAGCGGTGTCCGGCTGCAAACAGGGACAGACCTGCGAGGGCGACCACTGCGGCCTGTTCCACATCACCTGGGCTTACTGGGCTGATGCTGGCAAGCCCACGCTAGCAGGCGTATCACCGGATTCTCCTGATGGTAATAGGCTATATTCTCTTTGAAATTAAGTAGTAAATCAACAAAGCGACAAGTCTGTCTTGGCTGCATCTGTCATGCGGTCCCGGCTTTAAACAGGGACAGCCTGCGAGGGTGACCACTGCGGGCTGTTCCACTCTCTGCCAGATTATCCCGATGGTAATAATAGTCTTTATTGTCTTTGAAATTAAGAAGTAATAAGAGGACAACCATTCCACATCACTTGACCCTACTGGGTGGACGCCAGTGAACTAACTCTAGCAGGCGTGTCGGCAGACTCTCCTGATTATACTAAAAGTCTTTATTGTCTTTGAAATTAAGTAGTAAATAGACATAACGTGGCACAGTAGTTTAAGACACTACTCCATTTTCGTAACGCCGCGGGTTCGATCTCCGCAAGGAGCAGGAAAAACAGGAATTCCGGGTGGTGTATATCTTTATACTTTCCTGAGTACCCCCAAAGTTCGCTACATGATACTCCATATCACAAGCTTTGTTGTGTATGAGGCCATGTATTTGGTTTGGTTTTCTGGGGATTTTAATGATTATTTACTTTATATACAAAACAACAACTAGAGTGGTTTAAAGCGATTTCTTCGAGATGTTAATAATACTGTTCTTTTAAAACCACGGAACCAAGGAAGAGCTTCTGATCAGGATCAGAAGCGTTTTCCTTTGGACGTCTCGTGGCTGACCACGATGATGATAATGCAGGGCTAAGGAGGTCACTTCTCTTAAATTAGTACATATCGAAATTTGTTGGAAGAAAAAGCTACACCTTCCCATCAATTGTGGTAAAAAAACATATCTATATACTAATATATAAAGCTGAAAGGTTTGTTTATTCGTTTGTTTGTTTGTTTGTTTGAACGCACTAATCTCAGAAACTACAAGTGGGATTTGAAAAATTCTTTTTGCATTTGATAGCCCAACTCTTGAGGAAGGTTAAAGGTTATATTTTATCCCGAAATTCCCACGGGATCAAAGGTTACGCGGGTAAAACCCCACTTGTAGCTTCTGAGATTAGCGTGTTCAAACAAACAAACTCTTCAGCTTATTAGTATAGATGGATATTTAATTAGGAATGAAATTCATGAAAATTACAATGTAACTTAAATTCTGAGTTTAATATTTATTTTTATAAAGTAAGGATTGGCCGTTTGTCTTCGATAACAACTGATGGGAAGCGATCATCACTTAGTGATCATGAGGACTAAGGCAGTACAGTCACGTATAATAAAATGTATACCTACACTTAGCAACTTATTGCTTTGTAGTAAGGTTCAAAGTTCAATGAAAATGTGTGCATATTATTGGACGTGACTGTACACGTTTTTTTGCTGAATTAATGCTCAATTACATAATTCACAAAAATATTCTTATCAGACAACCTAATTATTAATATCTATGTTTTCTTTACTTCCAGCATACCCAAGCTGCACCAATGACCCGTACTGCGCCGCCCAGACTGTCCAGGGTTACATGAGGCGGTATGCCCAGGTGTGTACATCTTCTGTTATTAACTTTATCTAAAAAATCAAACCGTAAAATCATAAAAATCAAAACCATCTTTATTGCGAAAATATGGTATTACAATTATTCTTGTGCTAGTAGGTATTTGTTTATAAATGAGTGTTAGTACTACATATTTTACTGTCACACAGCATGCAATATTTTTTAAAATTACAAAGGAATAAATTTTAAGATCAGAAATGTCAACCTATTAATCTAGTTACAAAATAAATTTAATTTAATCACAAATATAAGAGAGTTTAATGTCAATAGTTTTTAAATTTAAATATTCATTTACAGAGTAAAAACATCTTTCGATTAACCATCTTTTAAGTACAGATTTAAACTTGTCAATTGGTAGGTTTTTTAGTGAACTAGGTAACTTATTATACATTTTTATAGAAATTGTCAAGCTATTTCTATAGCATATATCAGATTTTATATGGAGGGAGGAAAGGTGGACCGACGATCTCGTCCAGGTCGCCGGGTAACGCTGAATGAGAGCAGCACAGGGACGAACGACGACGTAGAGAATCCAGGTTGATGATGATAATAAGTTCATAGGGTCAGCTGAGAATAGCTCCATCGCTCCTGAATAAGCGTATAATTAAAGGCGACTAATCCGAGTGGTAGAATCCCGTCAGGGTCCGACTGGCCAGTAAACACACTTCATATAATATCTGCTACTAAATATCACCGCTCCTGCGGTGATGTGTTCCGGCAGTATTTAATGAAGAGCCAGGTCCTTCCTTAACCCGTGTCCTGTCATCTTCGATCTCATCTTCACTTACCATCAAGAGTGATTGAGGACAATCGGGGATGACAAGTAGAATAAAGCTAAAGAGTCAGTTTAAACGCGCTAATCTATTAAGACCAGTCCAGTATTTATAAAACTCTTGACGAAGGTCTAAATTGATTTTAGGATGAAATTCTAATAGAATAAAAAGTTACGGAAATAAAACACAGTTCTACGCTTCATTACACGTAATAAAATATGTTATTGGTGCCTTCCCTGACACTGTGGTCTCGACACAAGACTAGAGTTCATGGAATATCCTGCAGGAATGTCAGGATAAAAGTATCCTCTGAATACGAAATTTAATTTAAAAAAAGCAACAAAAAAAAACCATCAATCCACCTTTAGAAACTTCCTCGTTTATTATTATGTAGTATTTTAGTTTTTTTTTGCATAAATGTTTATATTATTTTATTTGCAATAAAATAACTAAAATAATACAAAACTGATCAACGAAATTCGCAAGTAGCTTCTTGTACGTCATACAGCAATAAACAATGATGCCTTCCACCCACTTAAAAGTGAAGTGAAGGACAACGAACGCACATTGTTTTTGTTGGACCAGGAAGTGTATCACATCCGTCAGTTACTTAAAAAGGCACACTGTATTACGTTTTTTTTTTATTTTAAATGTTATAACAAAAATTAGCTTTGCTGTATGGTAGTTCTTTTTTTAAATAGACCTAAATGTTTGAACATTTGAAAGGCTGTTCTATATTTAAAATGTCTGTTAAGAATTGTTTTTAAATTATTTTGGATTTTTTCTCCTAATTATGGAATAGAAGCAAGTTCATGAAAAGGATATCCGGGAGGATGGCTTTTTTATACAACTGTTGTGTTTTTCTTTTATCCGTTACAAAGATGTTGGACGTTTTATTTCTATACAACAATCGTTAAGAAGATTTTTTGCGGGGAAATAAAAAAAGTGTTAGTAAAACTGTGGCTTATGACTTTACTTCTTAATTTTCGATGTATTGAAACTATGTATGTTATTATAACTGATTTTATAAATAATTTTATGCTGTATTGTCACGGACGTCTACCATATAAGCATTGAGGTGCAAATTCTGACATCATCTATGAGCCGTGTCAGAAAAAATATAAATAGGAGTATTTTACGATGCGTTGGTCTATAAAATATGCATGCACAATTTAATCTTTGCTTAATCTTTCATGATTAGAACAGTAAAAATCCTATAATGAAAAATATATCAATTTAATTTTGCAAAGGTACAAAATCTTGATCTCCAATAGTTATTATTAAAGTAAGACAAAACTATAGGTACCTAAGAATAAAGAAGACTTTCTTTATTTTATACATAATTTATAAAAATAGCAATTAGACGTGAATGTCATGTCGTGCGTGTGTGAATGTCAAAAATGACCGTTTGAAAACAAGAAATAATAATTATCAGGGCCGGTATTCTGCAACTCTTAACAGTATGTAACATTCTGTTAGCACTCGGGAGTTGCAGAATAGGGGCCCAGGCAATAGGCGTTACTTTCCCGGTGGCAACTTTTAATTCCATAACTTTAGAGATGACCTTATATATATAAATATTATTTGTCATAAAAAAATTTTTTTTTTAGTTTTGTCTATGAATTTATATTTAAGTATTATAAAATGCAAAACAAGAACATTAAAATAGATAGATAGGTACTATATTAGGATGTTACCACACCGAGGGCGTCGATCGATAGTAGAATGGATTAGTCAACCTCGATCGATATTTTCAACCGACTTCCAAAAAAGGAGGAGGTTCTCAATTCGTCTGTATATTTTTTTGTGTCTTAGTTACACGATAGTTCGGACAATTATATGAAAAAACATGATTTCGGAGAATGTTTACATGGATGACATTATAAGTCAGCCAAGTTTTGTCGTGCAGTCGGTTTTTTTAATGCTCTGCATTCGTTGATTATTGCTAAACTAATCAAATCAGATCGCTCCAAACCGATCGACGTCCATCGATGACATCAAGCTTTTCGTGAGAAAGTGACAATTTTTTTTAAACCAATGAATAAAAACCTTTATTTTCTTTCTTTTCAGGACTGTAATGGAGATGGTGTGATCAACTGCTACGACTACATGGCAATTCACAAAAAGGGAGGATACGGATGCGTCGGGGAACTGCCTTTCAGCTATGTCAACGTCTTCAACCAATGCATTGACCAAGTACAGAGATTCCAGGGATAAGATTTATCATCGAAAAAACTATCGATATATTGACCTTTCTTTTAAACAACATTGATTACTTCAAATAGTGCCTAAACTCGCCATTGGATACATTTTTAATATAAGTTGAATCAGTGCAAAAATGTAAAATGTATAAATAAAGTTTTTTAGAAAACGAATGCATGTGTATTGTATTGTAAATTAAATCAAGTTCAATGCGAAATAAATATCTGTATAAATCATATTAAAGTATTTTTTATAAAAAGAAAAGAAAACAATTACATTTCATTTACTAATTCCTGGCTAAAGTAGGTACTTAAATGAAGAATTCTTAAAATTGTACTTTGTCCCTTTTGTGTTTGTGTAGGGATGTAGGGTTTCCCCTACAACTGATACATGTTTTAAAAACTATAGTCTTTTATGATAATTTTTCCTTAAATATAATGTTACTTTAAACAATTTCAAAAATAAATCTCTATTATGTTCTTATTTATTTATTTATTTAACTTTTTATGTACACACTACAAATAATAATAAAAAACAGAAATTTAATTAAATGGTACAAAGGTACTGCTTATTCCTAGCGGAATCTCTTCCAGCAGTCCTGCGAGTGGAGAGTGGGATGTATAAAGAGCAATTTAGTGTGCAGCTAAGTTAGTAATGAATATAAAATAACTTTATAACTATATAAATAAATGAACATATAATTCATAAATACCTACATGAATGCAATATATATAAATATATATACATACATATATATACACAAAAATATAATAAAATAGGTACATTATTATATAAATAAACAATATTATTTATAACAACTTCTTTCATATTTTTATGGTTTATGAGTGAATCATTTCATTAATTTCCAGTAATTTCTAGTGTATTTGTGAAGGCTTGAATACACAAACCGGTTACTATTATACTAAATGGCAAACTTTTCGTAACTTCGTACTTAAAGCCTGAAAATGAAACCCTGCTTTATGAAGTTTTATTTAGTACTAGCTGTTGCGCGCGGTTTTACCCGCGCAATTTCGATTCCCGCGGGATTTTCGGGATAAAAAGTAGCCTATACGGATTCGGAAGAATCCCTCTAAGTAATGGTAAAAGAAATTTTGAAATCGGTCCAGTAGTTTTTGAGCCTATTCAATACAAACATACAAAAATACAAAGGTTTCCTGTTTATAATATTAGTATAGATATAGATTTATAGATACAGGATTTCATTAAGTTCAATTAGATATTTATATGTACTATCGAACCAAGTCAATCATGACACACAACAAGCTCATTTTGGCAAATCGTGTAAATGCTAATAGGTCGAAATTTGCTTGAAGATAGGTTTCCTTGTTGACGAACTTGTTATCATTTCATTTAACACTGGCATTTAATGAGTACAGAGTTCGTACAGTATCTAAAAAGTCATAAGTTCATTATACCCGACAGACCTTAGAAGTTTGACAGTTTCAAAATGGATACAAAATGGGTCGTGAATTCGTGATTCAATTGGTTCGATGGTACCTTTCGACAATCATGATAAAGTAGACAGAACAAACATGACCCTCGATTCGACATTAGATTCGCTAATTTTAATTCTCTCCAATATCAAATAAGGAGACTTCAATTTCAAAAGTTGCTAACGAAACTTGGTTTCGAATAATGTCGAATTGGGCCAATTGCATTTTAAATACATACATACCTACATAACTTCACGCCTGTATCCCTTATGGGGTAGGCAGAACATCAGAGGTTATAAGACCATCTCATGACACGTTTGACTAATGAGGTATTATAATGATGGCGAGAGGCTATTGCAGTGACAGGGGGTCAGCCTATCGCCCACAAAAATGCCAATAAAACCTCTGTCCCTTAACCGACTTTTACAGTATTTTACAGACTTTTACTTTTACTCAGCGCGTAGGATTTGTATTTGCAAATGACGAACGAAGATGCCAAGACAAACGTGCAGTTTATCGGCATTATTTATATCAAGAAAATGTTGTATATTGTTGATCAATAAATAAAAAAGACCTATTTTAATAGCCCTGTTGATGCTTAAGTGGTTTACAATCAGCATGACGATTTTCGAAACGAAGTGGACATTACTGTTAAGGGCTAATATAAAGTAGGCCGGTGTAGTGATAAAAAATGGATTTTTTTCTCGAGTTCCTGAATTTGGATTTCGGGGGAGGTTGTGAATTAAAACAGTTATTAGTCACCTAGTACCAATATTAATTTTTTTACAGGTTTAATGTTGTATTAACAATTTATGACTATACAGGGTGACTGGTGACAATTTTTAGATACTGAAGGAGAGCACTCTGTATTCGATTCTGGTCATAATTATATAATAAAAGTAGGTACTTAATTTTTCACTAGAATTCTCAATAAATAAATAATGTTTAGCAACTGCTTACTTTACTTACGCCTGAGTCAATCGTGGCACGTGACCTTGCACGCGGATCGCTATCAACGCTAGTGTAACCATGCGTTGCGTAATGAATTCTTTAACTTTCGTTTATTTTTACTCAGTAAATAGTTAATATTTTTTTTTTCTCTTCATGCATGATCTTAAACTTCATCCATTATAAATTATCCATAATAGAAGTTATATAAGAGACATTTATCAAGTTAACAAATGGTCTAGATAATACAGCAGAAATATTTGTTTGCAACTACATGACCATCTTCAGTTCACCCACGATACATTCATTGATGCAAAAAAGAGAACAGTGGCATTACGTCTGCCTTTGAAAAAAGTTTTGTCAAATTTCGTCAGTGACAAGTCTGCTTGGAATTAAAAGGTTTACTGTGTGCCTAAACGAAAGCTACTTACCATCCAAAACTTCTGGCCTTTTAACTAAGTAAATGGACCTTTGTAAAACATTTTCAGAACACATCATTGCCCTGCGGTGACATTTGGCAGCAGAATTTATATGAAGGGTCAAGCATCGACCTAAGGGTCACCCACCATCAAACAGGGTTTGAGGTAAGATCAAATAACTAGTCATCAAAGTTGAAAGTTTTCTACAAGGTAATATAGTTAAGGCATTCGCTTAAAGAACTCAGGAAAGTTAACCGGATCCCAATAGCTTACTCCCTCCATAATGAAACCAATACTGTAACTTACTCGATACAGTTACTTACTCAAATAAAATGGAAAACCATCGCACAAATAATACATCAGCTGCAATATCCTAGACCCGCAGACACCGATTGCGACACTATTTGGCACGGCCGCCGCATTGATGGAAACGCCCATTAGGAGTAGCACGAAGAATATCGCAAGTGACTTAATCTCTGTAAAGAAAAGGCCCGATTAAGCTTCATCGCTTTTAATGAGCCCACTGCAGAGCTGCGAGTCTGTCCCCTGGGCAACGAGGATTATAAGCCCGATAACAATCAAGCTAGCCCAGTGCCTGGGAGGAAATTCCGGTAAGCTCCATCTTGCTGGTAGGCGAACGGTTGGAGAGGACCCGATGGTGCCCCGATGATGAGCATGTATGCCAGTGACGCGATCTGATATCATCGTCTCCGTTACTTGGAAGTGCCGGACCTTTCAGTCATGTGGGTTCACATAGATACCGGCCTAGACCAAGTGGTTTACGCCAGTATCTATGGTTCACATAGCGGAGATCGGGAGACAACGAGGCTCATGGAATACCTCGGCAATACAGCAGATAAGATTCAACAACGTTTTTCCACAGTGCAGTTGGTGTTTCTGGGGGGTTTTAATGATGACCACGGGCAGTGGTTATGCCCGTATCAGGACACTAACCATGCTGGTAGAGAGGCTTTTCTCTGATTTAAACAAGATTGTGATTGTAAACAAGCCTACGCGCATCCCCGACGTTGTTGGCCACACAGCGTATTGCTTGGACCTTCTGCTGGTAACCGATCCTGACAGATAGTCGGTGTCCGTCACTGAACATTTAGGGACATACAATCACTGTGTGGTAAAATTTGTAACGCTGTACTCGCCACCTGACACCCGCCAAAAGGCTCCAGGCGAGTACGACGTTACAAGTCAGCAGATTGGGATGAAATGCGACATTTCTTCGCATCTTATCCGTGGCGGCAAACTTGTTTTACATCATCCGATCCATCGTGCTGCGCTGATGCTGTCTCAAGTGTGACAGTTCAAGCAATGGACAACTACATTCCCCACACTGACCTATCCCTTGAAACCAAAGCTTGCCCATGGTTTAATACTGCTTGCCTAGTCGCTGAAAAGCGAACGCGGGAAGCATACAAAGCCTGGGCAAATGCTCGCAGAAGCAAAGCCCTGGATTCGCATGAACTAAGGAAAAAATATAATGCTGTCGCCAAGTCCTGCAAAAAGGTGATCAAAAGAGCTTGTTTTGCCCACATAGGCCGTATCGGAGACAGAATAGCAGCATACCCTTCAGGAAGTAAAGCTTTTTGGTCCCTTGCCAAGTCGGTCGAAACGAACTTTTGTCGCCCGTCGCTGCCACCACTGAAGAAACTTGACGTTTCTGAGCCAATCTTTGCGGAAAACTCTCGTCTCGATTGCTAAGGAAAAATTCCACTCCAATCACCTCAGTTCACATTCGCCAAAAGGAGGTTCCTAAATAATATTTTAAAGTTTTTGCATTTAAAATGCTTAATTACTCTTAAATAAATGAAAGAATTCGATTTTTCAAGGCCCCGGCAAGGCCCCGGTAGCTCAGTGGGAGAGCGTTCGTCTGGAAAATGAGAGGTCCCAGGTTCGAGTCCTGATCGGATGATTTTTCTTTAACTAATTTTTTCATTTGTTTAAGGTTCTTAAATGCTTGCTACACCTAGACGAGAACAAAGCTAGCGGTCCAGATGGTATTCCTGCAGTGGTCCTAATTCGCTGCGCAGCTGAATGTCTCCCGTTTTGACGCGTCTCTATCGACTTTCTTTGGAATCCGGTAAGGTCCCCAAGTCCTGGAAGCTTGCTAACGTACAGCCAGTAACGAAGAAGGGAAGCCGTGCCGATCCTGTCAACTATCCACCAATTTCAATCACCTCCATACTTTGCAAAGTCATGGAACGTGTATTGAACAATCGACTCCTGGCATACCTCGAGTCCAACGAGCTCTTAAGGGATAGCCAATATGGTTTCCGCAACGGACGCTCGACCGGCGATCTTCTCGTGTATAATAATAATTAATTCTTTATTCATGCCATACAAAAAATTTACAGAGTTTACATATAGTAAGTAAAAAAAATATTTTTTTAACAACTATTATAATATAACTTTCTTACATATGTCACAGATGCTGGGTTAATATTGAAATTATAAGTTTCTTAAGGCTTATTGTTTTTTTATTACAGTGTTACTAGAGCCCTAACTAAACCATTTAATATAGTGTGTTCTAAGGGCCTAGTTCCCTCTCCCCAGAAAAAGCCTTCTCTAAGTTATTGTGAAAAGGGAGTAAGTAGACACAAATTAATTTGCTTACACTTCAATACATTCCAATAAAAAACAAAAACAACAGCAGCAGCACTGCCAAAAAAAAATACTTATTTAACCTTAACTAATTAATATTTACTACAATTATTTTAATGACTGCAATAGTTATAAAATATATGTATACAAATAATTAGTAGGCGAACAGGTTAATTTTTATGTGTAGGGTGTTATAAGTTTTTCAGTTTCTAGGTAAGATCTTCCTATAAGCCAGTTTATTATTAGTTTTCTGCAAGGTGTATGTGGTAATTTATGTTGTGAAAGAGTTTTGTTTGTGGCGTTGTATAAGTGAGGTCCTACGTAATAAAAGAAGTGTTTAGTGAATTCAAATTTAGGTGAGGGTGGAGTGGTTACAATATAATTTCGTCTAACCGTATTTTCTACATAAGGAATGCACGCATAGATAGTCATTAAGGTGTTTAGAACAAATAGTTGTCTAACTGTAAGTACCCTTAATTCTGTATAGAGTTGTAGAGTAGGATAAGTGCATGGTTTAAAGGTACTTTTAACAGCGCTCTCTGTGACCTTTCTAAAGCAATAAGGTTAGATTTGGGTGATTAATTTTCAGTTTCTTATTCATTTTCAAACACGAAAATTCCAAAACCTCAATTACCAAAACCACCAACAACCGTTTTATTGACAACAGTGACACCAGAAAAACTAGTTTGACATTCATGCCATATAAAAAGTTTGCAAAAATCCCCGGTGTCTACTTTCGTTGGCCAGAGTCTATTCTGATAACAAGACTTTGTTCAAACAGGGATCTATGAATCTGGAAATCAGAATTAGTATTTAAAATGAAAATCAATTTCCTTTTTTTGAACACTTTATTCCCAAATTTGACCGCGTATTTTTAATTGTATTCGTTTTTACTCTTCATTGAATGGTAATAATAGAGGCAACAGTATTAGTATTAACATACTTTCTCTATAAATTCATCAGCGGTGCATCTGTTCACGCAACAAATTTGGTCTTTTTCAGGATTTTCTTTAGCCCAAGTGGCGTAGTCAACAGCTGGAATAAAAGAAGGAGTATAAATATTAATACAAATACCTAAGTGATTTACTTAAATTAGCTTGACGGTTTTCAAAACGAAGCGGATATGATGCTAAGGGCTAACATATATTCGACCGGCTGGTGTAGTGGTGAAAAATGCCTTTTTGGTAGGAGTCCTGGATTTGACTTTCGGGGAAGGTTGTGAAATGAGAACAGTTATTGGCCATCCAGTACGGATGTTCATTCGTTTAATACTTATTTTTTTATTCTATTTGATTATTGATGACTATTTCTTAAGTTTAGTCATCCTTAATATAAGTTATATTAGAAAAAATTATCAAGTTTACAGTTTGATCTAGATAATACGGTGTGAATTATAGAAATATTTATTTACTACTACGTGATCATCTTCATTTCACCCACAATATCTCATGCACAAAAAAGCTAACAGTGGTATTACGTCTGTCCTTGGTAAAAGTTTTGACAAATTCACAATTGAAAAGTCTGCAAGGAATTAACGTTTTGTTGTAGATCGTGTCCACCTGCTCCGGGTTTGCTTATTTCCTACACGAAAGCCACTAACAGTTACCAACTCATATCACAGGTTTGACCATTCACCTGTAGTTCCCCTGAAGTTACAGCTTAACAACTTATAGAATGTGTGGTTTAAAGGAACGCAGTACTTTGCCTTCCACCTTGTATAAGTAGTACTCACTTGAAAAATATACTTACTTAAATAAAATGGAGCACCCTCACACAAATAATACCTATACTGCAATATCTTATAGCCGCAGACACTGATTCCGATTTTTGGCACGGCCGCTTCATTGATGGAAACGCCCATTAAGAATACCACGAAGAATATCGCAAGGGACTTCATCTCTGTAAAGAAAAGGTCAAATTGAGCTTCATCGCTTTTAATGAGCCCACTGCAGAGTTATGAGTCTCTCCCCTGGATAACGAGGAGGATTAGCCCGGAAACAATTGAGCTGGCCCAGTGCCAGCTCAATTGTTTCAGAATTCCCAAATGGTTCTTGACACACCTTAACGACTACTGTGCCTTTAACTCTAGAAATGTGCTAACAAATATTAGGTAATAGGTATTTTGAGTGTCGTTGGGTTAATGAGTTAATGAGACGAAGTGGAAAAATATATACTTTTACGATATAATATGCGTTTATTAACTATATTTAATTAATAAATTACCCTAACAGGCCGCGTTACGACCACATGCGCCTGCCCAGTACACACTACGTGCCTCACCCTGTCGAACACGCACTGCAGTTTATTTATTTATTTAACAATTTATGTACACACAAGTTTAGATACAATAAAGAAACACATTGAACAAAAATAAGTACAAAGGTACAGCTACATACAGGTACATCTCTAATGAAATTTCTTCCAGCAGACAGATGCAATAATAGTGTGTAAGTACTAATATCGATAATAAACTACTTAAATACTTATGAATATATATACGTATACATACAAATACATAAAAATAACATAACATCTACTTTTTATATACTTACATAAAATATAAACATATACCAACAATACTTATATCATAATATTGTTTGCAAAGTACACTTGGTTACAAAACTTACAGTAGAGAAAAGTAGTGATCTTTGACTTTCTTTTTAACACTAGATATAGTTTTAGACTCACGAATTACATGAGGTAGCGTATATAGTTTAAGTTTTATTTTACACATCAATCGCATGTGCCGGGGGTCGGGAGCGCGGGGCGGGTGCAAGGCAGATGCTGTGGGGCGCGGGGCTGGCGCAGGGGACTTCGATAATTGCAGTTTGACGTGTTTTGGTGTGTAAAATAAGATTTTAAAAGACTTTAAAGCTCGCGACTCTGCAGTGCGATCACAGAACTTTATGGAATCGTTTGTTAACGAATGTTCGTATAGTATGGAGACGGTTTTTAAGAAAAAATTGAAATCTATCTATTGCCGCACGGCCAGTTTAAATAAATGTGTGCCTTGTTAATTTTGAATGTTTGTAAACATGTTGTACCTACTCATAAATATCTGTAAAATAAAAAATTACAATGTTACTCAAAACTTGCAACCGACTCCATAATATACGAGCATTCGTAAACATTCGTTAATATACGATTCGATAAAGTTCTGTGATCGCACTGCTGAAAAGCAATGGCGTCTATTTTCACTGAGCGAAATTGAATTTCTTGAAATAAATCTATCCCGTAAGAATCCCGGAATAAAAATTAGCCTATGTGCTGTTCGAGAGTATAGATTATTTCTGTGCTAAATTTCATAAAGATCGATTTAGCCATTCTGCCGTGACTGAGGAACAAGCATCCATATAGCAATCCAAACGTTCTCATTTATAATATTAGTAACACGATGTGATCCGGGTAAGAGAAAATGTCACTTAAAAATACACTTCGCATAAGCAGTAGGTCCTGTTAGCTTACGAAATAATGCGATTTGTAACTCCAGTGAAATCTGGATTTTTCTGGATAATCGAAGGTTTATATTTGGCCCTGTAAAAGTGACGTTACAAAACAAAATTATATAAGCGGAGCAGCTTACCTAACTTCAGTATTCCATGAAAATACACTTAAACGGTCCATCATGCTCTGACAGTGGCACTTGGCTACTAATCCTTTGGGTGTAGCCAGATTTTAGTGAAAAATTAGGGGGATTATTGACATGGGAAGAAGAAAAAGAGGTTTTTATATGATTTTCTGGGATGTGCAATTATTTACTAAATAAAAACTTAATTCTTTTAGGAAATCGCATGAGGTTAAAGAATTTAAGTCTGATCTTTTACCGAACGATTATTCTCATGTGCTGATTCCAAAAACAATAGCAGTCCTCTCGCGTGTCGGGCTCAAAACGCGACCGACCACCGTTGCGTGTCAACCCTCAAAATTGTTACGCATAAATCTTACCTATTGTCAGTTTTTCCATAATTTGCAGGAATCTTTTCACTAAAGCATAAATTAATTATATATTTTTGGAAACTAGATAAGAATATTTAACTGACTGTATGTTATTTTTGTTAAAAATCTATTTTGTTTGAAATAAAAAGTTTTTCAAAAATCGTCTTTATTTTTGCATACCTTCTCCATTGTTAAACATTAAACTTACGTACTATACTATATTGGTAATATAAATAAATTATAAAAATAAGATGCAAAATCAATTTTATAATGAGAATATCTATTGCTAAACCCACTATTTAGACACTCAAAAGTTAGACTGCACTACTCGCCTTTCAGTGCGCGAACTTCAGGTACGTTTTTCTAAACTTTTAAGTATGGCAGTTAGCTAAAACGTCAAGGCAATATAGCTAGCCTATTTCTTCCTAGACGATTTCTAATGCATCGAAGAGAGATAGGCTCTGTATTTCGTAAGTTAAACACAGTTTTGTAGCACAACTGACGGCAAGTGGTACTAAACAGCGGTTTTTTTCTTCTTGCCGTGGTACGCATCCGGACTGCTTCAGTGATTGGGCCCACTAGATTGATGTCCCATAAGGACCAAACAGTGAATTCAAAACAAATATTAATTTTTTTTTTTTTTGTTCTGTGATACGTCCCATTGACTTTATTGTAGGAAATAATGAGATCAAGTACGGTCAGCAAGCAAACTAATAATAATAATAATAATAAGCCCCTTATATATCTAACACCACGTCCGGCACGAAGATCTGTTGCCACGTGAGGGGCGGACATTGGCAGCATTATGCTTATTACTTACCAATGACCAACGGTGCTCTAGTGAATAGAATATGCGATGCGTCTTAGAAGTAGACAAATTCCCCAGGCGGGTCCTCGTAAGAGGGAATCCCGCCCCGAGTCGAATGGCTCGGGCAGCCCCGTCGTATCTGGGGGGGGCACCGCGTCGCTGGACCCTGCCCAGTCTAGTACTGCTGCAGAGTCACATTCATACCATCCTCAGCTCTCCGGGTGTCACCCCGCAAATGTTGCAACTGAGCAAAATATCATTTCATATCCATCTTCACCTGTATCATCCACCAATAGCTTCTCTCATTCAAACCATTCATCACCACATTCATTCCTTAATACATACTCATCTACATCTTCATCTTCTTCTATGTCAGTAGATGTTGAGCAAGAGGCAACAGCCTCACATTTTACTCCCACTACTGGCACCACCAATCGTGTGCGGTTAGTTTGGACAACAGAAATGAATGAATTCATATGGCGCACATACCTATTTTTAACCAAATTAGAGCAAAAGACAAAAAAATATTTAGGACCTTTACATGAAAAATTCAGCGAACAGTTCCCTCACGTTATAGTTAGCAGACAAAGGATAGGAGACCAAAGAAGAGCTATTATTAAAAACAGACTAATACCTTCCACCACTCTTGCACGCATAAGAAAGGACGTAGCTAGTTCACTTCAAATACAATTACTGGATAATATACCAAACATAAATATGCAAAACACACTTTCACACATGACTGACAGAGCTGGTACTACATCAATAGATAATACAGACAACACACCACTACCAAGTTACCAGCGTTCTCAGGCTAACTCCATAAACAGCATACTACCACATACTACAAAAGCAGGAAAAGAAAGACAAAGAATGAAATGGACAGATGACATTAATCGGCAACTTCTTAGATGTTATTACATAGTTACAGAAAATGAAACTAATAAGACTGGATACCGAACGCTGCTAAAGAAAAAGTTTATTCAGATCTTCCCTGAATTAAGTTTCATAAGTGAACAACGTCTGTCAGACCAAATAAGAGTGATTCACCGAGACAATAGAATATTAGTATCCGATAGAGAACTGTTGA